>JAJLSH010000201.1:484194-541817 GCA_030567475.1 Ambrosiozyma angophorae | reverse complement strand
TTCCATTTAACTGGTTTCATATCGAAAGGAGCATTATCATAAGCAATGGCTAAAGTAGCAACATCAGCAAAAATAGCAATGAAAACAACCAAGTCAATGTTCAAAGAGTCATTTAAGATAGTCATCCATAAACCTAAGAATAATTCTAAATGTAAAGATAAAGCAATTCTGTAAACAACATAAGCATACATTCTGTGGAAAATTTGTCTAGAAGTCTTTAAAGCATCAATAATAGCAGATAAACCAGGAGCTAAGAAAACAATATCAGCAGCAGATCTAGCGGCATCAGAAGCACCTTCGACGGCAATACCAGTGTCAGCTTTCTTTAAAGATGGAGCATCATTAACACCATCACCAGTCATAGCAACTAAATAACCTCTTTGTTGTAAAATTTCAACAACATTATATTTGTGTTGTGGGAAAACTTCAGCAAAACCATCAGCATTTTCAACGAAATCATATAATTCAGAACCAACCATATCACCTCCACCACCTAAACCTAATCTTTCAGCATCATAAATGTTGGTACCTAAACCTAATTGTCTACAAGTTTCCTTAGCAATACCAACAGCATCACCAGTTAACATCTTAACTCTTAAACCTAATTTTCTAGCTTCATTAACAGTTTGAGCAGTATCATCTCTTGGAGGATCCATACATGGCATAATACCTAAAATTTCCCAATGACCTTCACCTCTCTTTCTAGCAACACCTAAAGATCTAAAACCTCTTGAAGCAAATTCAGAAACGGTATTTTCATAGTTTTCTAAAACATCTTCTGGAATTGGATGATCTTCTTGAACAGTCTTTAAAACGAATAATGGAGCACCTTTAACACAAATAATTCTTTCACCTTCTGGGGATTCAACAAAGGCAGTAACTTTCTTGGAAACAGGATCAAAAGGTTGGAATTCTAAAACTTTGTATTTTGGTAAAGCAGCACGAGCTCTTGGATAAGAGATTAAAGATTTTAAGAAAGCCTTATCAATAGCATCTAAACCTTTCTTCTTTCTTGAAGCAGCCAAACAAGCAGTCAACATTAAATCATCTGGGTCAACACCTTCAACAGTATATGGTTCATGTAAAGATAACTTGTTTTTAGTTAAAGTACCAGTTTTATCAGAACATAAGATTTCAACACCAGCTAAGGATTCAATAGCAGATAATTTTTGAACAATAGCTTGTTTTTTAGCTAAATAAGCAGCACCAACAGCCATAGTAGTGGTAACAACAGCAGGTAAACCAACTGGAACACCAACAATGGTAATAGCTAAAGTATATCTTAATAATCTAACAATCTTAGTAGTTCTATAGAAACCACCAGTCCAAACAACTAATAAAGTAAGAATAACTAAAACCAATAAAATAGTACCAATACCATTTAAAACTTCAGTAAAATGACCAGAACCACCAGAAGCTTTGTTAACTAAAGCAGCAGCTCTACCAACAAAAGTGGAATCACCAGTAGCAGTAACAATCATTAAAGCTTCACCTCTTTTAACAGTAGAAGAAGAGAAAGTAGAATCACCAGAATGTTTATCGACAGCTAAAGATTCACCAGTAATTGCGGATTGATCAACTTGTAAGAAACATTCTTCAGAAACTAATCTACCATCAGCAGGAATAACAACACCATCTTCTAATTGTAAGATATCACCAGGAACAACTTCATTAGCAGGAACTTCAGTTGGGCCACCATTTCTAATAACAATTGCAGAATTGGCTAAAGTTTTCTTTAATTCTTCGACAATAGAACCAGCTTGGAATTCTTGAATGAAACCAACGGAGGCATTTAACATTAATAAAGCACAGATAACACCAAAATCAACCCAATCTTCTAAACCAGCAGCCAAGATAGCAGCAGCTTCCATGACGAATTGAATTGGACCAATGAAGAACATACAGAATTTCAAAACCAAATTTTCTTTTTCTTCAGCCATTTGATTTAAACCAAACTTCTTTCTTCTTTTATGAACTTCATCATCAGTTAAACCAACTCTTGGATCAGTTTGTAATAATTCTTCAGGAACAACTTTAAAAGAAGACTTTTCAGCTTCTTCACCTTCTTCATCTTCATCATCATCTAAACCATGGTTAGATTGTAAGTCGTTGACCAATTGATCGATATCTTCGATATCATCTTCGTTATCCTCAACGATAGGAGCCTTTTCCTTAGTTGGTTCTGTAGCAGACATAGTTTTCGGTGACTAGAGACTAGAAAGACAGATGGTAAGAGAGAGGAGGAAAAAAAAAAGAGAACTAAAAGAAGAGAGAGGAAGAAGAAAGAAAGAAAAATGGGAAAGTAAATTCGATGGGAACTTCAGAGCTTTTTATCAGCAAAGTGCGCCGGGCGAGAGAGCGTTGGATGAATTGGTGAATGGATTAAAAGCAGCAAAAATCGCGACAAATGGCAAATAAACGTCGGCCAATGGGCGTGCGCGCTTTGGTTGTCGACAAGGCAGGAATTTAGGTGTTGCTGTAAACACAAAACACACTTCCGAATTGGGACGATGTGCGGCGGCTGCGTTTTTTTTCTTTTTCGGGTTTTTCGGGGTTTCGTCGGCACCAGAGAAAATGGCAAAAATGGCAGAGTGATGATGTCATCTCTCCGGACCTTGTGGAACGAACGAGCTCATTTTTATGTGTGGCGTTGTTTTGTTTGACGTCTTCGTCTTCGTCTTTTTCGTATTTTCGTCGTTTCTGCTGTGGCTGAGTCCATTTGCTCATCCGCCTCCTCAGCCGCCTCTCCAGCCTCCTCAGCCTCTTCTTCACTACTTTCTATTAATGGCCTTCTTCTTCTTCTTCTTCTGCTTGGTGGAGTTATATGGTTTAAACTAGCCTCTTCTTCTTCTTCTGAATCTGAATCTGAATCTAATTCGTCTTCTGGATTCTCACTAATACTGTCATCTAACTCCAATTGCCCTGTAACTGATTCTAATTGAGTATTATCGTAATCTTCTTCTTCTTCTTCTTCACCTGATAAGTCATTATCACTATCTCCATCCCCATCCCTTGTAGCATCTCGATGAATTTGATTATGAACTCGTATATGTAATGGTATTTCATCTTCTTCATTATCCCATAATCCATTATCATCATCATCTTCACTATCATCATCATCTTCTTCTTCTTCTTCACTATCATCATCATTAATAAATCCATCTAAACTTTCTCCTTCATCCCCTTCATCCCCTTCATCTTCACTTCTATTTACTCCTAAAATATTTGTTAAATCATCCATTTCATCTTCATCAACAATTAATCCATTAATATTATGAACCATTGGATTCTCTCTATTTAAACTTTCTCCTTCTCCTTCTTCTTCTTCATCATCATCATCATCATCATCCCAATTTGTTCCTGTTTCGGAAATTAATCTTCTACCACAATTCAAACAAACTGATCCATGTGCTTCCCAATGACATGCACTACATCTTGGTATACCATCATTTATATCTAACACTGCTTCACTTATATTATCAAAGATATTTTTAAATAATGGTATATTTAATTTTAATTTATTATAATAATTAAATTCTTTTAATTCAAAATATTCTTTAATCTCTTTCTTTTTAATTTCATCAAATAAATCAATTAAATTACTTAATAAACTTTTTAATCCTTGATTTATAATTGGTGGTGATTTAATCTTAATTCTACAACATGGACATGTTAAACTATTTTCAAACCATGAATTTAAACAATTATAACAAAATGAATGTCCACATGTTGTTGTTATAAATGGTGTTTCCATAATCTCTTGACATACTGGACATATTAATATTTCCAAATTCTTTAAAAGTAATTCTGTTTGTAATTCTTTACTTAATGATTTTAATGATTCTTCTATTATATCTCCCATTATTGATATTATAAAAAAGGTTTTATATATATATATATATATTTGAAGTTAATAGATAGATAGATAAATAATTAAATAAATAAAATAAATCAATTGATATAATAAAGTTAAGTTGAAATCAATCTTGCCTTTCAAAATTATATATCTATATAAAATATATATATATATTTTTTTTGTTTGACCGCGTTGAACAAAAAAAAAAAAAAAAAAAATTAAAAATTAAAAATCTGGGTTTCTATCTTATCTATCTATCTTTTTTTTGTTTTAATTTTTATTTACAGAAAAAAAAGAAAAATAATAATAATAATAATAATAATAATTTATAAATCTTCATAATCTTCATTACATTCATCAATACCTTCTTCATTCATCCATTCATCCATCATTATTAAATATTCATCAACTTGTTTTAATACTTTTTCTTTATGTAATCGTTTTCTTTCTTCAAGTATTAAACAAACTTCATTAATATAATTTGGTAATTTAGAATAAATATCAATTTCAATATCTCTTAATGCTTCATTATCTTTATTGATTGATCCTTCCATATGTTTTATATAATAACTTTTTGATTTATTTGTTAATTCAATTAAATTATTGATAAATAATTTATCAATTATAAAATTTTCATCATTTTTAATATTTTCTAATATCGTAACAACTGTTTTAAAATCATCTTTTCTAAAATAATATTTAATTAATAAATAAATAAATTTATTACAATCTAATAAATTTTTTGGTTTTAAATTTTTAATTAAAATAATTTTTAAAATTGAATTACATGTTTTAAATTCATTAATTTTTAAATAATATGAAAACATTTTAATTAATTCATTAAATTTAAGTTTTGTTTCATTTTGAAAAATTATATTAAAATCTGGTATATTTTCTTTATTATTATTTTTATTAATATTAGTAGTAGTAGTAGTAGTATTATTATTATTTTTAAAATAATGTTTTTTAAAAATTATATCAAATGTTAAATTAATATTATTTGAAATTTCTTCTTCAATTAATTTAATTAATTTATTCACATCTTCAATTGAATTTGAATCTTTTAATGTTAAATTTAATATTGATGGTTTTGGATTTATTCCTTTTGATAATCTTGATTCAATTGATTTAATTGTAATATCTTCTGATTCTGGAGTAATATGATCAATTTTAATTGAATTAAATTTATAATTATAATCAGGATAATATTTTAATCCAATTTTTTTAATATTAAATAAATTATACTTTTTAAATTTTTTTAAAATTTCAATTGAATAATTTTCATAATTTAAAATTAATGAATTAAATAAATATTTTAAAAATTTCTTTTTATATTTTAAATTTAATTCATTTTTTAATTTATATAAAAATTTAAATGTTAAATCTGATCTATTAATTTCTTTAAAATATTCAAAAAATGGATTTATTCTCCAATTTAAAGTTCTATAACATGGGGATTCTAATAATATATCAACAGCTGCATTTAAATATCCTTTTTTAATTAATATTCTAATTATTGGCATATGAAATATATCTAATGATAATTGACCTTCTTCCATAACTTCTAAACACCAATCTTCATATTCATTACTTTCAAAAAAATTCTTTAAAAATAAATCATCATTCTTTAATTTCTCCATTAATCCAATCATAACAATTTCTAATGAATCTAATCTTTCTCTTTTAATTAATGAATAATATAACCATGCAATTTGTTCTTTATTACCAAATTCTTTTAAAATTCTAAAAATTAATCCATCTGTTTTTTCACTAATATATCTATCATTTTTTAACCATAATTTATAACTTAAATAACAAAGATTCGAATTTCTTGTACATAATCTAATTAATTTAATATAATTAAATAATACATTTGGATGGAATTTCTCTTTTGATAAACAACATTTATTAAATATTTCAATAGCTAATTTAATATTATCACTTTTAATATAAATTTCTAATGCATATTTTAATATATCACTTGTAATTAATTTACTTATATGAATATATGTATTAAAAATATAATCAAATAATTCATAATCTTCATTATGATATGATGATTTTAAAAAAATTCTAATAGTTGGTATATTAAATGCAGTTGGATCATATTTATCTTGATATAATTTTAATAATTTATATATAGTTTGAATAGATTTACCATTATTTTCATCTAATAAATTAATTAATTTTTCAAATTCTGATGGTTTTAAAAATATATTATTATTAAATTTTAATTCAATTAATTTAAATAATTTATTAAATTCATTTTCAATTAAATAATTTGAAATTTCCTTAATTGTTAAGAAATTTGTATTTTTAATTAAATCTTTAAATTTTTTTGTAATTTCTAAATCTTCATCAGAATTATTTATAATTTCATTTGGATTAATGGTTTGAAATTCAGGTGTAATAATATCTTTAATATTAACTATTGATTTTAAATTAGAAAAATCTGATTCAAATAATTCATTAAATAAGATTTTATCAGTTGATGTTTCTGAAAAGTTTGTTCTTAATTTCATTAAAGGTGCTTCTTCTTCTTCTTCATTTTCTTCATTTTCTTCATTTATCACTTCTTCATTATTTGTTGATACTTCTTTTGCAATAATATTTGATGTAAAATCTTGTATTGAATTTATTGGAACTATTGGAATATTAGAAAGTAATTTATTATTTAAAAAATTTCTTAATCTTCCAGCATTTTTTGATATTTCATTAATTCTTACCGTTGATATAGATGATAAATTTAATTTATTATTTGAAAAATATCGTATTTGTTGTTGATTATTATTTTGATAACAATAACAATGACTAAAATTTCTTTCAGAATTTAAAATCTGCCGTAGAGTTTCATTAATACAACAATTTCGTATTTTAAGTTTTATATATATCATTATCGTCGTATATGAATAAAAATCTCTATCTATGCTGTTATGGTTGTTGATCTATATAAATCTAAGTGAGCAAATGGAAATTAATAATATTAAAACAAATATGTACAAGTGATTAAAACAAATCAATGAGAAATAAATAAGAACAACTTTTATGAAGCAATATTATGGAATATATATATATATATATATGTATAGGTATGTACAGGTTTGATAAAGTTTGTTCTTATTTGTAGGTATAAAAAAAAAAAAAAATTGAAATATTTTAGCGATTTCTTAAAAAGTGAAAAAGTAAAAGTTAATTTTAAAGGAAAGTTGTGATTATACACATGAAAACTATAAAACATAAAAAAAGTACTATAAACGGCCAGTTAGATTGTAGTGGACAGCTTTGGTTTGTTGAAAAGCTGCTAGACCAGCATGACCAAGTTCTCTTCCCAATCCAGACATCTTGTACCCTCCAAATGGAACCCTATAATCGGCAGCAAACGTAAAATTAATGAAAACTTGACCACTTTGAATTTTTCTAACAAAGTTTTGTGATCTTTGAATATCTTTTGTGAATACATAGGCTGCCAATCCATAATCACAATCATTAGAATATTCAATTGCTTCTTCATCACTGGAGAATTTCGAAACTGTAACAACAGGTCCAAAGATTTCTTCTTGAACAACCTTCATATTCTGTTTACAATCAGCTAAAATGGTTGGCTCAACAAAGCAACCTTTTGTAAAACCATCTGGGATCTTACCACCATAAACGATTCTAGCACCTTCATCAACACCAGTTTGAATGTAACCTAGAATTCTTTCCTGTTGAATCTTTGAAACTTGTGGTCCAACAACTACATTTTCAGTAAATTGATCACCAGATTTATAGTTTTCTTTAACATGATTTTTAAATTTTTCTAAAAATTCATCATAAATTGATTCATGACAATAAATTCTTGAAGATGCAGTACAAATTTCACCTTTATTAAAAAATATACCAAAGGCAGCCCATTTCACCGCTTGATCTAAATCAGCATCATCAAATATAACTAGAGGAGATTTACCACCACATTCTAAAGTACAAGCTTTTAAATTATTTGCTGCCAATTTTTGAATGGTTTGTCCAACACCTGTTGAACCAGTAAAAGAAATCTTTTGAACATCTTTATGAGAAGCTAAAGCAGAACCTGCAATTCTACCTAATCCACATAAAACATTAACAACACCTTTTGGTAATCCAGCCTCTTTAAATATTTCACACATATATAAAGCACAAAGTGGAGTATTTTCAGCACATTTAACCACCATCGTATTACCAGCTGCCAAACAAGGAGCAACCTTCCAAGCAAAAGTTGACATCGGGAAATTCCATGCAATAATAGCAGCACAAACTCCATATGGTTCAGTAATTGTATAAGTAAATTTTGATAATTCAGATTCAATGGTTTTACCATCTTGTGATGAAACTGCTAATCCTGCATAATATTTAAAAACGTCAACACAATGTAAAACATCATAAATAGCATTTGAACTTTTTGGTTTACCTGATTCAATTGCCTCTAAATCAGCTAAATGATCCGAATGTTTTTCAATTAATTCTGCAATTTTGTATAAATAATCAGCTTTCTTTTTACCGTTTATATTACACCATTCATTATTAAAAGCATATTGAGCAGATTTCACAGCTGTATCGATATCATTTTCGGTAGCTAAATAAACTGAACAAATGACAGATTCATCAGCTGGATTTAACACTTCAACAGTAGAAGAATCTTCGGACTTGATAAACTCATTGTCAATGAACAAACCTGTTGGTTGTTGCCATGAATGTCCATTTGGAATTCTAATATCTGCTGTTAGAGGATATGACATTGATAAAGTACCTATTCAGAAATAGAATTAGAAATAAAATATAAATATAAAATCAATGTGGAAATGGAATAGAAACTTTAAAGAAAACTAAAGGTTTTTTATATACTGTCTTTATCGTCTTTTTCCGCCCGCCGAGTGGAACTGCCTGAAGAGGAAAGTGCACCACGTTATCTTTATATTCTTGACTGTTTTTTTTTTATATAATATATTTATTTATTTACTAATTCTATTTCTAGTTGTATTTCAATTGATGTCTTCTAATTTAAATCCTCCTACTCCAGTTCATCCAGCTGCTGATCAGGAAATATCTATTTCTGATAGACCCATTCCACAAGACTTGCAAAATGCTTTGAATCTAGATGACGATGATGATGATGATGATGATTCTGATTCTTTAAAATTACAGGAACAATTGGATAATCAACAAGATTCTGAAGAGGATGAACTTTCAGATGTTTCGGAAATAGATTTACCAGATACAACAAGAAGAACTTCAATTAGTTCGATTGGTAATCAACAATCAATACCCCTTGCATCTTCAAATAATTTCTTTGATTTTAATAATACAAGAAGACAACCAATAAATCCATTTGGTTCAAATAAAAATTTAATTTCATCAAATCCAATACCTATTAAAAAAGTAAATTCCATTCATCATTTAACGAGTACTCAAAAATTTAGATTGAAAAATTATATTGATGAAAGTTTGATTAAAATTCAAAGAAAATTTATAAAATATTTATCCAATGATTTAGATTCATTTAATTTGGAACAAACTTTAAAACATTTAAATGATGTTATTATAATGTTATGGTATTCTATATTTAATGTAAAAGATATTCCATTAATTAATCATTCTCAATTATTTAATGAAAAACAACAATTTATAGATTCTATTGAACTTAATCCAGATATTCAATCATTACAATCCATTGGTCAAGTTAATTATTTAATTAAAATAATGGGTGATTTAATTGATTATCTAGAAAAATATTTAATAGATACAACAGATGAATTAACTTTAACTTTAAAATTATTAGCTAAATTAGATAATATAATAAGTATATTAATCGATTTTGATTCCAATTCATCTAATACTACTACTATTTTAAAACAAGAAGAATTGGTTGAAGAAGGTGAAGAATTAAAAAATTCAATACTAATTAATAATACTGAAAAAATTAGAATTGATTCAATTATAAATCGTACTAGAATTTTAATGATTAATAAATTCGATCAATTTAAATTAACTTTACTAAAACAAAATAAAGATAATCTTGCTCAATTGTTTGAAGTTTATATAGGAGAGATTTATGAAGGTATTTCTGATAGGGTTTCAATTTGATTTTTCTTTTTTTTTTTTTTTTTGACNNNNCTTTTTTTTTTTTTGTTATATATTTATGTATTCTATATTAATTTATTTTTGTTTATGTGGGAGATACAGGAAGTTACTTTTTCCTTTTAAAGATTGTAAAAAACTTAATATTAACCAAAAAAAAATACAAAAAATACAAAATATACAAAATATAGAAAATACCAAAATAGATAAATAGAACTAACACTATTAACTATTGTAAAAAAACAAAAAAACAAAAAGTGGGGGAAATATAGAAACCTAAAAAAAAATAAAAAAAAAAAGAGTTTAAAAAGCATGAATTAAAAAATAAAAAATAAAAAAAGAGGTCGTTAATTAAACCAATCCAACTCTACTAATCAATGAATCAAAACTACTCAAACAATTTAATTTATGTTCTCTTATATTTCTTTCTTCAGTAAACCAACAATCTTCTAATTTAGTAACAAAAAATTCAACAAATTTACATATTTTAATTTCATCAATCTTTCTTGTTGATAAATATAATTCTTTTGATATGAATTCTCTATGATTTAAAGATTTTGAAGCACATCCTGATATTAATAAAGGTATAATTTTCATTGAAGTTGAATTAAAAAATTTTATAATTAAATTTCCGTTAAAATTATTATTATTATTATTATTATTATTGAAAGATAATTCATATGATTGAATTAATTGATCAATGTAAAAATTAATTAATGGATTATTTGAACTAATTGATTTATCAGATAATTTCAAATGTAATATTTGTAATGATTGATGTAAAGTTTTTGAATAGTTTAAAATACAACTAAATTCTTCATTAATTTGATTATTATCAAAATAAACTTCAATAGTTTGTAAACTTGTCCAAATTAATGTCATATCATTTTTAACATCATCTAAATGTTTTTGAAATTTCTTTAATCCAATTGAATTATTCATTCTTAATAACCAAAATAATTTACAATTAATTTCAAAACAATTTAATAAATTTCCATAAATTACATTATTAATCCAATCTTGATTATTTTTAAATAAAGAATTAGATATTTCATCTCTTAATTCATCAAATATTTGAAATGGATTTGGTAATCTAATCATTTGATCAAATGAACAAAAATATAATCCAATTGATAATTTTAATGAAAATTCAATAAATGTTATTCTTTTTAATAAGAAATCTTCAATTTTTGTTAATAATAAAATATTTGAATCAAATTTTAAATATAAATTAATTTGTTCAATTGTTTTTAAAGCAATTGAAATCCAATCTAATTTTGGTTTTATTAAATTTTTCTTCTTCTTATTATTATTATTATTATTATTATATATATGGTTTATTGAATTCAAATCAAAAGAATTTAATAAAGAATTATAATCATTTTCATGATTTATAAATTCTTCTGTTGAATTATTATTCCATGGTAATTGAATATCAATTGAATTTGCATGTAATGTATCATATAATGAATTAAACATTTGATTAACAGTTTGATTTTCAACAACAGGTGGATTATGATTTAAAATTGAAGAAGAAGAAGCAAAAGAACCCATTCTTAATGAAAGTGATAAAGGTGATTGTAAAGAAGATAATGATAATGGTGATGATGATGATGAGGAGGAGGAGGAGGAGGAGGATAATGATAAATCAATTTTTGGTGGTTTATATTTATATGATTTAATTCGAATTGTATTACACATTTTTGCTGGAATATCATATTCAGGATTCATTTTATCATTTAAATTGACTTTTATTGGACAAACAAAATTATTATTTAAAGATTCAATTGAAAATGTTAAAGTTGGAGGTTCATTTAATTCTTCATCATAATCATTATCTAAAATTTCTTCTTTATTTTCTTTTGTACAACAAGTAACAACAACTTGTGAACTTGATTCTAATTTAAAATCTTTTGGCATTGTTTCAGTATTTAAATTTGGCCAAACACATTGTAAAAAATTTCTTGAACAACCAGAACAAACTGGTGAAACTTCATCACATTTCTTTTTTCTCTTTCTACATGTGAAACAACCAGATTTTGTTCTAGTTTTAATTGATCTATTATTTTTAATCGTCTTCTTTTTCTTTATTTGCCCTTTTACAGGCATAAGTTGATAAGAACTCATAATTGGAATTTCTTAACTGATTATAATTATAATTGATTGACAATAACTTTGACATTCGGCAACTCACGTTATCAAAAAAAAAAAAGTAAAAAGTAGGATGTGACTTTATTTTAAATGGAGATAAAAAATAAAAGTACAAAGAAGAAAACGGGGGGGGAGGCGAGGTTGTTGTTTTTTTTTGCCTTCTCGTATCTAGACCGATTATTTAATATTTAAGAGTTAGTATGAAATAAATAAGTCCTAATAAACTGTCACTTTGTATTTAAGTGTTTCAGTCAATTTACAATACGATTTTTTGTACAGTACAGATTTGCAAATTGTCTCAAAAAAACAAAAAAAAAATCTTGAGAGTGGCGGTGTACGGAATGTCAGGTCGATACGTCGATACGTCGATACGTCGATACGTCGGCGCGTCGGCGCGTCGGCGCGTCGATAGACCTCCACTTTTTACGCCCATAATGACGTCAAAGCAACTAGGTTCATTAGGTTGCTTTTTTTTTTTTTTTTTTATGCATTTTCCTTTGAAGCCGGCAAGTGTATGTTGTAATTGGACAATTTGTTAGTCCTATCAGGCATATTAAAACTAGCTTGGGATTAATTGACTATTTCTAAAATAAAAAAAGAAAGATAAAAAAAAAAGTCGTCATAGATATGTTTATTCGTCCATAGATGAAACAAAAAAAAAAAAAAAAAAAAAAACAAATTTCACATTTTTCAAGTTTAAGTTGTTACAAGTTACAATGATTATCCAATGGAACCATTAATTACTTTTCTGCCCCTCTCTCCTCTCAGGGCAAGGAAAACCGTAAAAAAATTCACGCAAATGTTTTAAGCTTCATTTCCCTTTTGCTTCCATCGAACATTTAAAATTCGCTGTAACCAATCCGTTTGTTTACATTCAGCCATTAGTAATTCATCCATCCAGTCAGAGTCTTATCTCCGAAAATATGCCACTCAGGAACAAGACCTTGGCGCCTTGTTGTTGACTTCTCTAATATCCGAAACAATAATCCCAACTGGTCGACATTTGCTTCCTAATCGGGACACCCCACCGAAGAAGACCGCCGCTGCTCCCCCCGCGCGAACCAAGCACAGGCCGGCGGTTAGAGCTAATTTCTTGAAAAATTTCTCTGTTATCTCTATATCTATTTGTTAAAATATATATTTATTATTATTATTATTATTATAGCCTTGCGTGGATACAACAGGGCAACAGGGAAAACAACCTCTGAGCTTCCATTTACTGCTAGCGTGTGGTGGATGCAACGGCGAACACATAAACATGGGCACTTAAAAAGGACCGACGAACGGTGTTGGCTACGGTAGTTTCGAGCTTTAGTAGTGCCAGTCAAGCGTTTCGGAGCAGAAAGTTTACTGGTGTGTGTATGTGTGTGTGTGTGTGTGATGATAGATAGACAGACAGATTAGACTGACTGACTGATGGAGTTGCGTTGCGCTATTAAAAAAAACTCAAAAACTCAAGCTAGCCTAGCAACTCTCGGTTAAGCAAACTCTCTATAAAAACCAAGCAGAAAATTGTCGACGGATAATATAGAGTGCCCCAGTTGAATTTACCAAAAAAAAAACAAAAAAAAAACACTCATTGGGACGTACACGCCGGTTGCTCGGACCGCACCGCTGTCGGGCCAATGAGAGCTTCTGCCGTAAGGTGAAGTGCACCGCTGTAAAACAGCCAGTTGCTTGAACGTATAATACCTTTTACTTTCGCTGTTTTTCTTTCATTCTCTTTTTCTTTTTGAAAATCTTCAAACTTAGCTTTACTATTAATAATTAAAAAAAATGTTACCAGCCGGTGTTATTCTAGTCTTCTGCTTATTATTCGTTATTGGTATGTATTAATTGAACCCAAGGAACTTGTTTTTTTTTTTTTTTTCAGGCAACCAAAATTTAAACAACGATTTTTATACTAACACAAACATCAAATAATATTATTTAATTTAGCTTGTATTATCTTCTCCTTATTCTTGATCAAGAAGTTCAGAAAATAAGCAACATGCCGCTTATTGCAATCAAAATAAAATAAAGCATTCATTTTTTCATCTTCACTCCGTCTCCCCCCCACTCCCTCCAGGTTGTCTCTTGCATACATTCTTCTTTCCCAGTCTATCATTGAGAAATTCTGTCGAGGTTTTTTTTTTTATTATTATTTTTCCCCCTTAATAGTTAATAGTTTTTTATGGATAGTTAATAGTTAATTAGTTAATAGTCAAAACAAACTGTAAAATGGTAATTGTATATCTTGTATAAATTATAATTGATATTCCAGTTGCACGTTCACGGGTGTTTTTGTTCGTCCCACTTTACCCGGGCGGTCGTGCGCGCGCCAACCCTCTTCCCAATTCATCACTACTGTTTCCCATCTCTAAAGGGTAAGTCCTCTTTACACCACAACAAACAAACACTTTCACTTGACCAGTTCAATAACTCTTCACACTGCCAATACTGCTAAAAGTATGTATCTATCTTTTTTTTTTTTGGTATTACCCTCTTTGTTTACTTTCCTGATTAATCTTCTTCTTGGTCTTCTGGCTTTCTCGTCATGCTTTCCCTCCTTTTAACTTACTCTTCTTCGTGCCCACAGACCAATTAGGCAAATTGGTTGATAAAGAAAAAATAACCCTTTTGGGACCAAGAACTATTCGTTCTTTCTTTCAACAATTGGGTTGTTCCTTTTTAAAAAAAATTTACTATGGATACTAACAAACTATTATTATCATTATTATTCATGTCACGCCTTCCAATTGGATTGAACGTGTCCTCTGTTTGTTTTAATGTAATTTTTTTTTTTTTTTTTTAGTGTCTGATTTAACAAACTTACAAGAAACTCAAGCAGCTCATGCTGCTCAAGCTTTAAATGTTCAACAACAACAACAGCAAAATGATATTGATGAAGATGATGATGATGAAGGTAAATCTTCTAATAAAAGGGAAAGACGTAAAATTGAAATTAAATTTATTCAAGAAAAATCAAGAAGACATATTACTTTTTCAAAAAGAAAAGCTGGTATTATGAAAAAAGCCTATGAATTATCTGTTTTAACTGGTACTCAAGTTTTACTTCTAGTTGTTTCGGAAACAGGTTTAGTTTATACTTTTACAACTCCAAAATTACAACCACTTGTTACAAGACCTGAAGGTAAAAATTTAATTCAAGCTTGTTTAAATGCTCCTGAAGATCCAACAAATGATGATGATGAAGGTCAAGAAACTCCTGCTCCACAACCTCTTCAACCTCAACAACAACAACAGCAACAACAACAACAACAACAACAACAACAACAACAACAGACACAGCCAGCAATCCCACAACAACAACCCACTACTGCTTTACCAAATCAACAACCTCAATATCCTCCAAATTATTTAAATCCAAATGATCAAAACGGTTATTATTTTAACACCAATCAACCTTACAATTAATAAAACTTTTATATATATATATATATATATATATATTTATCTTTTTTTTTTTATTTTTCTGGGACAGGTTGACATACTTCTTTTTTTTTTTTTTTATCTACTATCAGGGATTAAACATAATTATATAAATAAAAGAAAAGCAAAGAACAATTGGTTTTATTATATTTTATGAAATAGATATGTCCACTTCTTTTTCTTCTTTTTCTTTTTGTTTATGAAGTTGTTAACATATTTGTTCATTATTTTTATTATTATTTGTTGGTGTTAAATTTTAGCGTGTCACATTAATTAAAGTTTGTTTGTTTTTTTTTTTTCTTTTCTTTTTTTCCGTTGTTATTGTTGTTTCTTTGTATATCCTTATGTTTTATCTCTTTACAGAATGATATACTTTGTTTTAATAATACATTACAATGTCCAAAAAAAAAAAGAAAAATAAAAAAATAAAAAAATAAAATAAAAAAAAGCTAACGTTTTTTTATTTCCTAATTCTTTTTACTCAAGTATATGTCTTCTATTATATTGTAGCAATTACTTATGTTTTCGCTTGATATATTTTAATTAATCTAATCTATATTATCTATTCTATACTACAAATTAATAAAAACAAAAAAATCTATGTTAAAAAAAAAAGGCAAAAAAAGCAAAAAAAAAAGCAAAATTCTAAAATATATATCTATTGAAGAAATCTTACAATGGCTTTTCCTAAACGTAAATCATCAGGAATTAAAGTTTTGTTTCGATTCATAGCATCATTATATAATTCTTTATCAATTATATTAGCTTTAGAGCTATTTAACATCATTAAATTAGAACACTCAACAGTAAATTCTGGATGACCTTGGAATGTTAATATATGATCTTTTTTATAAAGACCTTGAACTGTACAAACTTCAGTAGAACCAATAAGTTCAATATCATTATTAATTAGAATTTTTTGAGTTTTATCATCAAATGGAATAATATCTTGATGACTTTCAACTATATTAAAAGAAGAATTATCTAATTCTTCTTTTAATAAATCAGTTGATAAGTTTTCATTCAATTTAACAGTAGTTAATCCAACTTCCCAACCTTTAACATTTCTACAAGTTTCCATACCTAAAGCTCTTGCAATAACTTGATGACCAAAACAAATTCCAACAATTTTAATATTTAATGTTAAAGCATGTTTTAAAAATGAAATCAAATTGACAATCCATGGCTTTGAATCATCAAAAGAATCTGATCTAGAACCTGTTAAATAAATGGAATGAATTTCATTTTGAAGTTGTTCATCAGTTGGAAAATCTTGAAGCTCAATAATGTTGAACTTTTTGTATTCTAAGTTAACATTTGAAGATGATTTCATCATGTTAATACCTTGGTCTGCAAAATCGCCATATTGGTTTAAATTTGGGTTTTGAGTGTCTAGTAGAAACACTGCAACCACAGTCTTGGAATCGGAAGTCATAATTTTATCTTGAGTCATAGTCTATTACCTACCACACTAAAGCCCACGTTGAAAATAACCAAAGTGCGAATCTCAACGTAAACTTTCTCCATTGTTCTTCTTTTCTTGACCATATAGAAAACACTAATGCAAAACAACCACATCTCCAACCTATCAGCAGGACTCAAGAAAGTACACTTGACCGATCATAATACCGTCCAACAGCGCTATGAGGATGAAACAAATCAGAAAATAGACCCTCAATCCATATCAAAACTCAAACGCTTTTTTGAAGATGGTCCAAAATGTGAAGGTTATACATTAATATCTCATCGTTCAGCTCCAAATGGGTTTAAAATAGCTGTTATTCTTTCAGAATTAGGTTTCAATTACCAAACTATATTATTGGATTTTACAAAAGGTGAACAAAGAACTCCAGAATTTTTAGCAATGAATCCAAATGGTCGAGTTCCTGCATTAATTGATCATACAAATCCTGATCAACAAGTTTCAATATGGGAATCAGGTGCAATTATTTTATATTTAGTTGAAAAAAGATTAAAGGAATTTGGTTCTTGTTCAATTTGGTCAGATAATTTATTGGAACAATCCCAAATTTTATCATGGTTATTTTTTCAAACTTCAGGTCATTCCCCAATGATTGGACAAGCTCTACATTTTAGATATTTTCATTCGATAAGTGTTCCTTCTGCAATTGAAAGATATACAGATGAAGTGCGTAGAGTGTATGGAGTTGTTGAAATGGCTTTGGCTGAAAGAAGAGAAGCTGTTATTATGGAATTAGATCAAGAAAATGCAGCTTCTTATTCACTAGGGTTAACTCCTTTAAGCCAAAGTAGGTATTTCGATTATCCTGTCTGGCTAGTTGGTGATAGAGTTACGATTGCTGATTTATGTTTTGTTACGTGGAATTATGTTGTTGATAGAATTGGTATCGATTTAAAAGCTGAATTTCCAGAAGTGTATAAGTGGACAAAGCATATGATGAGAAGACCTGCTGTTATGAGAGCTTTGAAAGGAGATGATGAATAAAAGAAAGATTTTTAATGATTCTGTCTATTTTATTTGATTTTTGATTTTTGATTTTTTTCTTCTCTCTTTCTTTGATTTTTTTTATGAGTTTCGTGTTAACGGGGTTTTTTTTTTGTTGTCCTTTCTTTACTTTTCTTTTCTTTTCTTTTCTTTTCTTGTCTTGTATTTTCTTTTCCCTTTTATTTCTTCTTTCACCTTTTACTTCTACTTTTTGCAGATTCTACTTATTACTTGAGTGTGAATATCTTTTTATCTTTGCTTCGGGTTTGATATGTTCTTTCTCTGTATTTNTTTTTTTTTTTTTTTTTTTTTGTTCTTCAATTCAAATCTTCCTGTTTCTAC
Organism: Ambrosiozyma angophorae; assembly: GCA_030567475.1. Taxonomy (NCBI): domain Eukaryota; kingdom Fungi; phylum Ascomycota; class Pichiomycetes; order Pichiales; family Pichiaceae; genus Ambrosiozyma; species Ambrosiozyma angophorae. The sequence continues at coordinate 523,476 of JAJLSH010000201.1, read as the reverse complement.
GATATCCCTTCTCTCTATTGTGGTTCGTCTACTTATTCTTTGGATTATGTAAATATATATTCTTCTACGTATCAAAAGTTGTTGTGTTTTATAAAGTTAAAGTTGGGTGGTGTTCACTTACCAACTCTGAAAATCTACTCGGCGCTTCTTGATGAATAACTTTTCTTGTCTGGTCGGTCAACTACCACAGAACTGTTCAAATAGACTTCAACGTATACAATACCATATGTCTGAGCCTATAAACCCTGAGAAACCAAGTACTGGTTCTGTTGGTTCAACTGGTGCTACTAGTGGTACTTCTAGTCAGTCCACTACCACCACCACCACCACCACCACTACTACTACTACTACTCCACCAAAACCTGAATCTAAAGGATTCACTAATCCTGCTTTAGAAATGATGGGTATTAAGAGAATTAAACTACCTTCAAGAAATTGGATGATATTTTGGACAGCATTAATAACCTTATCTGGTGGTATTATTTATGATAAATATGAACAAAAACAATTAAGAAAAAAATATATTGAATTAGGTAAACCATTGGGTAATGAATCAAATTTTCAATTAAATTTAACACCAAGAAAATTAAGAATTTATGTTGTGCCACCACCAAATGATTATTTATCTGAAAGTTTTAAATATTTGAGAAGGTTTGTTAAACCAATCTTGAATGCTGCAGCAATTGATTTTGAAATTTATACAGAAACAAGACAGGGTGATATTAGATTTGCAGTTGCCGAAGAAATTCGTAGGTTAAGGAGAGAAAAATTAGGTTTACCTAATGTTGAGCCTGATTTAGAAGATGGTAAAGAGACACCTGTTGATCAAAATAATGATGTTAATTCGGAAGCAAAGAAAAATTGGTTAGCACCAGTTGGTATGAAACCAATTGAACCGGAACCATTACCAATTGAAGATCAAACTAAACCACTTAAGGAATTATACAACCCATCTGATGTTCTTGGTATAACCTATTTTACAAAAGATAAAGATCCAAATGAAAAGAAACTTGTTAATGAAGATTCCTTTGTTTCTAATCCAAAGGATGCTGGTGGTATTATTTGTTTGGGTCGTGGAGCTTTTAAAGAATATGTTAATGGTGTTCATGAAGGTTTGCTTGGTCCATTATATAAACCAAAAGATCCTCCAAAACCAGTTCCAATTAGTAATGATAATGCAAGTGAAGAACAACCAGCAGATGAAAGAATTAATGTTGGTGAAGAAGATGATGATTCAGATGATAATGAACTTAGTATGAAAGCAGTTCCAAAACCATATATTCAACCATCAGACTACTCCAACCGTGAATTACCTGCTGAACTTGATTTAATTAATGGTAGAGATTCAAATGGTGTTCCATATTTCTTTTTACAACCAATTCTTCCTTTACGTAATTATACAGTTGCTGGTTTTACAAGACAACCTGAACGTATATACAGATTTTACAATAAAAGATTTCAACAGATTGATTATAATGAACGACTTTGGGGTTTAATTAATAAAAAATATAGACCATTTACAAAAAATGATTTAGACATAAATGTTATTGAAGAAAGTGATTGGCCAAGTTCTTGGGTTAAAACAAGTAAAAAGAAAAATAGTGAATGGTGTAGAGAATTTATCGGTGATGAAAAAGTCTTAAACTTATTAAGTGTTTACGAAAGAATTTATATTGATAAACCAAAAATTGATGAAAATGACATTCACTCTCCTCAATTAAAAAATGAAAAAATTGTTGAAGTAGATGAAAAATAGTTACTGCATTGGTGTCTTTTCTTGTTTGTTTGTTTTTTTGTATATAGATAACTTAATGAAAATTTTGTATTAGAATTAACTTGAATGAACTTGAATGAACTCTAAGTATAACCAAAGTCAATATGGAGTAAATTTCTAAAGAAATATAAGCAATTAAAAAAAGAATGCGACTTCTGTGGATTGAACACAGGACCTTCAGATCTTCAGTCTGACGCTCTCCCGACTGAGCTAAACCCGCTTTCTTGAACTTTTAAAGTTTATGTATAAAGTAATTTCTTTCTACATTTATATATAATTTAAAAAAAAGATTAAAAATTTGTAATATTTTTACTTAAATTCTAACTTAAGAAAATTCGGGATAGATAAAGATTGTAAATCTGACTTTTTCTATGAGCTTTCTTGTATTTTCTTATTTTTTAAAAAAAATTGTTTAAGGTTCTTTATAATCTTTTGCAAGAAAATTACTTATAACTCCTTTTATTATTTTAACTATATACTTTTAACGAATTAAGATTACCATAACGTCGATATATATATATATATATAATAGCTGATATGTGTTGATGTTACTTTGAAAGATTCCAAGTTAACTAAGGTAACTAAAATTACTTTTTACTACGTAGTCAAATTTACTATCATGATTAAAAGTGTAAAGTAATATCGATATTGTTTACTGAATCAAGAAATTTATATGTAATAAAAGTTGATTGGGAGGACAATTTAGTTAACTGTAAAGCTTAGGGAGATGAAGATGGGTTCATCCATAATACGTATTGGTATGATTTAGCAGCAGATGTTTCGATGTATCAGAACTATATAGCACCATTGTTCAGAACTCAATTTAGGGAATCATATAACCAATCAATATAGTTTATCATAGTGATTGTATTAGTGGAAAATATCAAGAAATTAGAATGAAATAGATAAGAAATTACTTGACAAGCTTATGTTAAGTATAGCATGAACGATAGTGAAGAAGATATAATTCAGAGAGTTTTAGATCCATCACTTAAGATAGGCCTGCTTCTGTGGTTCATATTGTACCAATGGCTCCTTAGTAACTTTTATAACTAACTATATAACTGACCTAGTGTCTTGATTTAATACAGACCTTTTCCATTCCCCGGTGGGAAAAGCAAGGCTCGGAAGTTGGTATAGAAAAAACACTCGGACTTTGCTTTTTGACTTTGCCTTTTGACTTTTGCCTGTAATTTCTTTAAAGCTGCCTAAAACTTTACTCCACCAAGTCACAAAAGTCATATGCTCTACTTGCAATTGCTTTTCTAATCCAACTAATCCGCAATTGATCTATACATTCTTACAGCCTATATTAAACCCTAACTTCGAATTCTTACAAGCTTCTTTTTCATGGCATAGAATCTTATCGGCTTATGACTACCATTATCAAAACATCGTCAAAATCTGCCGTCACAAACTATCCTAAGCTTATAAAGTCTCCGAATATACACCGGGTCAGTTCTGAGCTAATACTACGTCATTACAAGTGCTATTCAACTTCTTCTTTTGAACCCCACCTTAATAGTTTGCAGCCTTCGGGGCCTATTGTCAGGCCTCACTATCAAAGTTTAAGATCTAAACAAAGCCAAACTGCCCATCGTTTTTACGCTCAGAATGTCACAGCTTCAAATGATCCAGGGGATAAGGAACTGTATGATCCTGAACTAGTCAAATTGTTACTATCCTATCCAAAAAAATCAAAGACAACTCCTTACGAAATCTTAGGTTATAAAGGTAAGTCTGATTTTAATAAAAAAAGTGTAAAGAACAGATTTTTTAAGTTAGCTAAAATATATCACCCAGACTCCAAAACTTATGTAGGATTTAATTTAAAATTGGGCAAGTTTTTCACCTCCAATGAAGAAGAAATGCTAACTGAACTTTTAAAAGAAGCAAGATTTAAAAAAGTCTTGTCAGCTTATACTTTACTAAGAAATGATAGAACAAGAACAAATTATGATCAATATGGTATTGGTTGGGAAGATAATTCGTCAAGTTTTTTGAAAAACTATGAAAACATGCACAATCAAAGTGCTTACTCTGGCTCAACTGGTACTTGGGAAGATAAACATAATCACTCTAAAGCTTATCATCGCACTTATGGTTTTACTCAAGATAAAACCTGGCATGAATCACCTCCAGATGCTTCATTGTATGAACAATTTTACAAGAATAGAAAAAATATATTTATTTCAGTGTTTCTAACCACTTTAGTGTATGGAATTTTACAAACAATCAGTATTGTTTATAGTGGTGATTACATAGGTGGTAATTATGAAAGCAGAAGAAGAAATACAGTAGAGATAGATAGGAAATCACAACAAGATTTAGCTGAAGCATATAGTAATTTTAATATGGGTGACGGTAAAAATGAAAGAATCCAAAGATTTTTGTGGTTTAGATTTATTGCTCAACTGTTAAGAGTTGGTGATGTCGGTCAAGTACTTCAATACATGAGAGATCAAAAAGTTATTCAGCACGAAACGAACAAACCAAAAATTACAGAGTTTGGTGTATGTGGTACTAATGAATCAAAAAAAGCTAACAGCAAGAAAGTAAATTCTACTGAACATGAGCATGCACAGGCATTAACCCCAACCACTTCACCGGTGACACATTAAGTATTTTGAATATTTTTCACTTGTTTTTTCTATGTAGTTTCTTATGGCCGTTTTATATTGCGGGGTCTTTATTTGTACGCGAAGATTTGACGTTCTTTGAGTTGGCGAATTTTGAAGTTGGTGATGATGACTCAACTGAGCTTATCGGCGACAAGAATTTCGTGGATACATATTACAAAACGTCTATTCTCAACAAAAACTAAGATGGACTTTATGAAACCAGATACAGTTTTGAAGCTAGACAACATCAGGGAGATGTTAGTGCGTATGGAAGATACGATTATCTTCAATTTTATTGAAAGATCACAATTTTATCAATCATCATCAGTCTATCAACCACATAAATTTCCAATTCCAGATTTCGATGGTTCATTTTTAGATTGGTTATTATTAAAACATGAACAGATTCATTCACAGGTCAGAAGGTATGAAGCTCCTGATGAAATACCTTTTTTCCCAGAAAATTTACCAGCTTCATTTTTACCATCTCTCAATTATCCACAAGTTTTAGCATCATATTCTAATGAGATCAATGTTAATAATGAAATCAAAAAAGTTTATATCCAGGAAATGGTTCCTGGTATATCATTGGAAGGAGAACAACCTGAGAATTTAGGTTCAACTGCCATGGCTGATATTGAAGTTCTACAGTCGTTATCAAGACGTATTCATTTTGGAAAATTTGTTGCAGAAGCAAAATTTCAAAATGAAACCGAAAGATATGTTAAATTTATTAAAGAAAAGGATATTAAAGGTATTGAAGAAGCCATTACAAATTCAGCAGTTGAAGAAAAAATTTTGGAAAGACTGGTTGAAAAAGCTAAAGCATATGGTACTGATCCTACATTAAAGTTCACTCAACATATTCAAAGTAAAATTCAACCTGAAGCAATTGTTAAAATTTATAAAGACTTTGTTATTCCTTTAACTAAAAAAGTTGAAGTTGATTATTTACTAAGAAGATTAGAAGATGAAACTAATAAAACGTGGTGAAATTTACAATCCTTTTTCTTTTAAATATTAATTTTAAGTAATTAGAAATATATAGACATTAAGATTAAGAATAAGAATATTATCTTTTTTTTTTTAGCAAAATGAATTTAATAAATACGTTCTTGAATTAAAAATTGTTGTCTAAGTATCTATATCTAACCCATTAATCTCATTGCTTCTTCAAAAGCTAAGAAAGTTGCAGCATTGGCTGGTGCAGCTCTTAGGATAGTTGGAGTAAAACCTTTAAAGAAGCCTTTAATACCACTTGTTAACCAAATTGATTTAATAGCTTCAAAAGAATTTTTATATTTAAAATTTTTATAATTATCAGTTTGTAAAGTTGATTTGATAACATCGATTGGGTAACAAGAAAACCACATTGAATAACCTGCTAAACCACCAAAAGTACATAATTTCCAACTTTCAACATCATTTCTCTTAATATTTCTTGTATCTATTTCTCTTTTAACTAGAGCTTCAAAAGTCATAAAATATATACCAATACCCAAACTTTCTCTAACTAAAGTTGGACCTAAACCTCTATATAAAGTTTTCAAACCATTTTGATTATATAGTTTTTTTGCAACATCAAAAGGACCATTAAATTCTTTGACACCTGCTGTTTGGATTTGTAATCTAATTCTAATATGTTCAATAGGAGAAGCCAAGAAACCATTAAAAAACCCACCAGCACCACCAGCTATCAAAAATTGTAAAGAGTTCATTTTATTTTCACCTCCATTAATTTTTGTAAAATAACGTTTCATAAATTCATTAACACCAAATTGAATTGAAACACAGGCACCAATACCAACTAATGGAGTTAGAGTACCTTTGTAAAAAGCTAAAGGACCTTCTTGCGTTATCAATTTTTTGACAACATCTAATGATGAAGAATAAGTTCCAGTTGGAGCGGACTGTAAACGAACTTTTGTGGTATCAAATGGCTGACCAACAAGAACTTGAGCCACACCACCTATTGTTCCTGCAAAGACATCTTTCAAAGCTCTGGTCGAGTCAGTTGAAGTTATAGATGGGTCGTCTAAAGTAAGAGCTATTCCACTTTCTTCGGTCATTGAATATAGAAAAGTTTCATTGACTACTCATCACCTTTTTCTCCACTATCAAATCAAGAAGTTTGGGAAACTCGGCAGTGAAGAGAAGAAGTCAAAAACAGGGTCTACAACGGAGTCTAAAACGGAGTCAGATAAGCAAAAATACCCCGGATCCGAAACACACATTATCTATTATCAACCTATCAGAAGGCGGTGCAGCTGCGCCGCTAAATAAATGAAAAAAAAACAGACTGTGGCGCAGTGGCAGCCTGTATTTTAGTCTCATTTTCTTTTTGATATGGTAAAAATAAAACTTGTGCATGGTGGTGTAAAAGTTAGTTTTCCCTTCCTCCTGTGTTTGATCATCAGCCTGTTGTCCACCTATCGACGTCATTTCATACAGTGTACTTTTTGTCTTCTAGTCAAATAGCTTAATCTTCATCCCTTGAATACTATCTCATACCGTTTTATCTCTCAGCATACTTTTACACGGTATATCCGACCCAGCAGCATATCAGTACAACAAATTTACACAGACCTCCATTTAAAAGACTATCCTTCAATATCATTATGCCGACTCCAAGTATCACACCTGCTTCAAAAGTTCAGAAGCAAAGTAATACTAAGTGTTATAATTTAAAAGGAAAATTGCTATATGATCATCAACAGCAATTGTCACAAGACTTTTATCATGATGAAGACATGGAATCAGAAAACAATAGAGACATGGATATTATGTCTGTTGACAATTCTGCAAATACTGATGCTGATAACACTGACACTGGTGTTTCTAAAAACAAACTAAATATTAATCTCAAATCATCTTCCTCCCAAATTCAAGATTTCTTTACCACTACTTATCATCCAAGAACAACTTCATTTTTAAAACCAAATTCTTCTTTTATGGGCTCACAACAATCCGGTAGATCCCAATATGAAGTTAAAGTTGATTTAAAGGAAGTTGATTTAAATAGATCTAGAGTTTGTGGGTTTTTAACAATACATGGTTTAACTGAATCTCATCCTGAAATTACAACATTTTTTAAAGGGGAAATAATAGGCCCGGATCATTCATTTTTCACTAACCATGAAAGTTGGGGTACTACTCATAAGATTGATTTACAGCATTGGGGTCGATTTCCATCTTGGAGAAATTTAAATTTTGATAAAGAAAATGATTTAGCAAATGAAGAATTTTATAAGAATGCTTTTAATAATGAAAATTTATATATGAGATGGAAAGAATTGTTTTTGGTTCCTGATGCTAAAGTGAAAGGTATAAGTGGTGCTTCATTTGCTGGATTTTATTATATCTGCTTTAACCAATTAAGTGGTTCTGTTAGTGGATTATACTTTCATAAAAGTTCTGATAGATTTCAGCAATTAGAATTATCTCATATCCCTGATGGTGGGATAACTCCTTCTTATTATCTCGCTTGAGTCTACGTTAAATGTTGTTTTTCTTTTTTTTTTTTTTTTTGTTTTAAAGGAGCAAAATATTCATGGTTCATTTCATTTTGATTTTTTAGTTAATTTTTTTTGGTATCATCTTTTTCATTACTACTACGGCTTTCATTTCTCTGTAATTATTACTACTATTCTAATACTTGATCTTTTTTTTTTATTCAAAAAAAAAAAAAAAAATAATTTAGGAGCTATTCGCAATATTTTTTTGAGTTGATGCTCCCTTTTGTTAACTATGGGTTTGCTATGCAAAATTATTCGCACGAAATATTTTGGAGTTTTAGAGTAACAAAAGAGGGGGCGGGAGCTTCTTTCACTTTTGCTACAAACTGAGTTTTAACACTCTTATTTAACTACAAAAGGTGATCTCACAATCCTAAAAGGTTTCCTTTGAGTTCCCTATTTTTGTAAAATACTTCCGTTAAATATACCCGGTAGATTTCCAAGCAGAGAACAGCAAGATCATTATCAACATCAATATCATCATCACCAACAAGCTGAAATGAATGGAATAGAACTGCATCATATCGATCAACAACACCAGTTGCAAAAGAAGCCTGAAAAACAATCTACTTTGAGGTTATCACAGGTTACTCTTCAACCATCAGTCATGATAAAACAACAGATGAATATGGCTCAACAATTGCAAAATTATAATCCTCAAGGTGGAATTTCATCAACTCATACACATATTACGGGTAATCCAACACAAATGAATAGAATTGTTTATGACAAGGCAAATTTTTATATTGATTCAAGATACAAAATTATTAATTTATTAGGTAAAGGTTCATATGGTACAGTTTGTTCAGCATTAGATTTATATTCAAAGGATAAAGCATTAATTGCAATTAAGAAAGTTAGTAGTATATTTAATAAAGAAGTTTTATTAAAAAGAGCAATCCGAGAATTAAAATTAATGGCATTTTTCAAAGGTCACAAGAATATCATTAATTTAGTTGATTTGGATATTGTTTATATGAAACCATATGATGGATTATATTGTTTTCAAGAATTAGCTGATTATGATTTAGCAAAAGTTATTCATTCTTCAGTTCAGTTTTCTGAATTTCATATTCAATCCTTTTTTTATCAAATATTGTGTGGATTGAAATATGTTCATTCTGCAGATGTTATTCATAGAGATTTAAAACCTGGTAATATTTTAGTTACTTCACAAGGTGTTTTGAAGATTTGTGATTTCGGTTTAGCAAGAGGTGTTGGAGAACAATTCATGAATTATAGTCACAAATCAAGTAATATTACCAATTATGTTGCAACTAGATGGTATAGAGCACCTGAATTAATTTTATCAAGAAAAAATTATGGTAAAGAGATTGATATGTGGGCAGTTGGATGTATTTTAGGTGAGTTGTATGGTAGAAAACCATTATTTATTGGAGATGATCAAATGCATCAAATTAATGAAATTTCAAAAATTTTAGGTACTCCATCAAAGCAAGTTGTTATGGGATATGGATCAACTGTTGCTTGGGAGTATTTTTCTTCACCAAAAGCACATTTTCAAAAACAAGAATGGAAGAATGTTTATCCATATGCTAGTGCTCAAGCTCAAGATTTACTTTCAAATTTGATTTGTTGGGAAAAAGATAATAGATTTAATGTTGAACAAAGTATATCACACGAATTTCTAAAAAATGTTAGAAATTTAGATGATGAACCTACTACAGAAAGCCAATTTGATTTTAGTTTCGAGTGGAAAGCCCAAAACATTCATGATTTAAAGACACTTTTGCATGAAGAGGTTGACCATTTTAAGAGAGAACGGTTGATTAGACGTAGCTTGCTTGGAAAATAAGTTTCGTTTTGGAATACTGTGTAGTTTGTGGTTTGTAATTTGCTTAAATGTCTAAACAGTTTCGCATCGCCTTTTTTTTTTAAAAGTAAAAAAAAAAAAAGGTTCGCTCCAAGGGCAACGAGATAATATCAGCTTTAAACAGATAAAAAGATCAAGTTATGGGAGCTGAATTGTCGTTGTTGGTGCCCACTGCTCAAACGATTGCAGTTTCGGCTTACATAGACTCTCTTAAGGATATACAATACTCTCAACCATTGAGTACTTCAAGATTTCTGAAAACTGTCAAATGTTTAGATAAAAAGGGTTACGCTGTTGTTAAGTTACTGATAAAGCCAAGTAATGGCAATGGTGATGTAATTGATTTCGAATACTGGGTTAATCAATTGGACCATCTTCGAAAAGAATTAATTGATTTACCTAATGTTTTACCTTTCGAAAAAATAATTGATTCCCAACGTGCAGGATATTTAATAAGACCATATATACGATATAATTTATATGATAGAGTATCCATAAGACCATTTTTAGAATCCATTGAAAAGAAATGGATTGCATATCAATTGCTATCTTGTTTTGCAAAGTTACATTCAAAGAATATATTTCATGGTGATTTAAAAACTGAAAATATACTGGTAACTTCATGGAATTGGTGCTTGGTTTCCGATTTTGCTTTATTCAAGCCTGTTTATTTACCAAGTGGGAATCCTTCATTATTTTCTTTTTATTTTGATACATCCCAGAAACATGTTTGTTATATAGCTCCTGAAAGATTTATCTCAAGTGATGATTCAGTTGTTGATGAAATGAATAAAAAGAATGGGAATTTGAATGATAAGATGGATATTTTTTCTTTAGGGTGTGTTATTGCTGAATTATATTTAGATGGATTGCCTATTTTTACTTTACCACAAATGTTTAAATTTAAAACCGGTGAATATAAACCTAATTTAGATTCAATTGATGATAATAATGTTAGAGAAATGATTGAAAGTATGATAAGTTTAAATCCCGACGATAGATTAACTGCAAAAGATTATTTATCAAATTATAGAAAATCAATTTTCCCAGATTATTTTTATACATTCTTACAAAAGTTTATGAATAATTTATCAAGTAATCCATTAAATGATTCCTATAATCCGGTACTTCAACAATCTTTAATAAGCAATAATAGAATTGAAAAATTGTATGATGATTTCGATAAGATTGCCTTATATCTTGGCTTTAAAAAATTAATATCTGAAGATAATGATTCTAATGAGGATTCAGCAAAAATTAATAGTATGATTCCAATCAAATTATCATTAAGAGGAATGAAAGATCATGTACCAAAGGCAACTTCAAAAGTTTTCAAGGATAAAGAATTGATCGATTACCCATGTTTGATTCCATTATCATTAGTTTTACATAGTGTAAGAAATACAACTCATGCTTCGTATAGAATTAAAGCTTGTGATTTAATATTGGCATTTTCTGAACAATTAAATGATGATGCTAAACTTGATAGATGCCTACCTTATTTGGTTTACATGTTAGGTGATCCATCTCATACAATTAAAGCCTCAGCTTTACGTTCAATAACTCAACTTTTAACGATGGTTGACACAATTGCTCCAATTAATGTTCATTTGTTTGAAGAATATTTATTACCCAAATTAAATAAATGCTTGGATGATATACCAAATTTACAGCAGTTAGTAATTAAAAATAATGATTCAAATATTCAAGATGTTAGATATATTCGATCTGTATTTGCAAATTGTTTACCAATTTTAGCTACGGTTGCAAGAAAGTTTTATGAAATGTCAAATTTATTAAAAAGTCAAATAAGTGACTTTGAAGATCCTGAAACTGAAAATCATTATGCAATTAATAGTGATTCGCTAACTGACGACAATTACAAAAAACTAGTCGAAAGCTTTGAATCGTTAACTGTTCAGTTTTTAACTGATCCCGATTCATATGTTAGAACTGCCTTGTTAAATAATATTCTACCTTTATGCTCATTTTTTGGTAAAGAGAAAACAAATGATGTTATTTTAAGTCATTTAATTACTTATTTGAATGACAAGGATCCACAACTTAAATTAAGTTTTGTTAATTCAATTGTTTCAATATCAATTTTTGTAGGTATAGTTAGTTTGGAACAATATATTCTGCCCCTTTTAGCCCAAGCATTGAATGAACCAAATGAAATTTTAGTAGTTAGATTAATTAAAGTTTTCACAGAATTAGTTACAATAGGTTTGATTAGAAAAAAATATTTGTGGGATCTAGTTAAGCTAACGACAAAATTATTATTACATCCGAATGAATTGATTAGAAATTCAGTTTTGAATTTAATAATTGCAATTTGCGACAATTTATCAGTTGCTGATTTATACTGTATGCTATATCCATTAATTCGTCCTTATTTCCAATATGAAATTACAAACTTTACTTGGGAAGCATTATATGTTTGTGCCCATAAACCTGTTACAAGAGCAGTGTATAATATGGCCAAAAGTTGGTCTTTGAAAAATGATCCTACTTTATTTTGGCAAAGAGTAGACTCAGGAGCTAATCGTACATATGATTCATTTGGTAGTGCAGGTTTAATGTTCATGATGAAAAAAAACAATCGTACAAGTGCAAATGTTTATAGATTAAGTTCACAAGGCGCAGAGGAAAATTCAGTCGTCGATAATATGCAAATACCATTAAATCAATTTGATCTACAGCAAGTTGAAAAGTTGAAAAGTGTTGGACTGCAGAGTAATGAGTTATGGAAAATTGCAACTTTAAGACCCTATATCTACAGAGTTGCAAGAATCTCTAGTAGTAGAAGTCAATATTTAACAAATAATGGTTCTTTAAAGACTATTAATTCAAAGCCTAGTAATGCACTTCCAAGAAACATATTTGTTGTGCCCTGTTATGATACTGAAGCAGTAGCTCCAAAAAGTGACCGTCGGTTTAGTATTGGTTTAGCACTCAAGGTTAGACCATCTGTCAGTGAAGGCACTGATAAAACTACTAATACAATAGTTGACACAACTGAGACTGCAAACATTTCTTCAATAGGGATGGACCAGTACGTCAATGACACTTCGACAAAAACATCTACTACTGCTAAACCCTCTTCTGGGTTATTGTATGGTGAACTGACAAAAGCGGCACCTTCAATATTAACTAATGAAGAAATTGTGTATAGTGGTCAAGCTCCAGGAATAGTTTCCAGAAACGTCTCCAGATCAACTAGATCATCAGTTGTTTCAGCAAACAGTGAATTAAATTTCCGTGATGAAACTCTGAAGTCATATAATATTAAAAGTCGAATTGAACATGACTATAAAGGAAGTAATTCATATATTTCAAAGTTTTGTGATTCATTGTCTTATCCTCCAACTTTGAATAATTTTGTTGAATTTGGCAAAGAATTGAAGAATCCTGATCGTTATTCCAGTGTTAAGACACCTAGAAGTAGGACCACTGAAACAATCGGTACTCCTAATCAAGTAAAACAAAGTGGAATGTTAGTAAGTAGAATATTTGAACATACAACCTCAGTGAATGCCATTGCACCAAGTCCAGATGATTGCTATTTTGTTACTGGCGATGAATTAGGTACTTTGAAACTTTGGGATACTTCAAGATTTGAAACTAATGCAACTGGGAACTCAATTTTTTCGATTAATTTAGGATCGGCAATTAAATCAATCACTTTCATGGAAAAAAGATATTGTTTTGCAGTTGCTACGAAAGATGGAAGTATCAAAATCTTTAGATTAGATGTTCATGTCAAAGAAAATAAACTGAGACGTAGTAATGTTGATTTAACGTTAATACGAAATTACAAAATTGAAGAAGAAGATATGTATGCGTTGTCGATGCAATTTATAACTACCGATGAGAAACCGTTATTGGGATTTTCAACACCTTCATGCAAAATTATCTTACTTGATATTAGATATATGAGACCAGCTTCTGTCCTACAAAATAATTTGTCATATGGTATACCGCAATGCTTTGCAATTGATGATAAGCAATCATGGGTTGTAGTTGGCACAACAAAGGGTGTTTTATGCTTATGGGATCTTTCATTTGAATTAATGCTTAAAGCTGTCAAGTTTAAGAAGACAGAATTCCCAATAAGGAAAATCAAGATTATTCCAGGAGATTTTGAAATAAATAATAAAAGCAATGTTTTTGTTGCTCTTATTGGAGGTAGTGGAGAATCTGATGTTACAGTTTGGGATGTTTCTAATCTTCAACCTCGTATTGTACTGTGCACGTCTTCAGTCACTTCAACTATTGACATCTACAGCGTTAAAGAACTTGCTGCTGATACAGACACGATCAATAAAGATCTTATAGACCTTTCATTGGACATTGAATGGGTGCTGAAAGATAAAAGCAGTACAGCCTTAGGAGTGGACAATGGGCGTCTTGTTTCGGCTACACCATCCGGTAGAATGGTTCAATGGGACTTGAACAAACCATCACAATCAAGACTTGTTGTTGCCGGGTCTAACAATCCAAACTGGAATGATTCACCGGTGTTCTCAAGCACTCAGATCAACGCCAACTTATCGTTTATCAACGAGAGATACACTACACCGGCAGACAACTCTAGACGACGTGGGCAGACAGACCAGGAGGCTCTGAAGAACCATGGAGACAGGATCACCGAGATTCTGACTCTTCACCAGCCGTTCCAGCTGATTGTCAGCTGTGACCGCAGCGGCGTGATCAATGTGTATCGATAGTGTAGTATATAAAGAGTCCTTGGGAAGGCGCAGATCGTGGTGATCGAATCAACTTCCTGGACTCAGCAAAGGGCAACGACGTTTTCATTCTATACATAATAACAACCACGCAGGTAATGGGATCAGATAGTGATTACGACGAGGACGGCTACTCTGATGATTATGATTGGGAGGAAGACTATGATTTGGAGGAAGAGGGAGACATGGGAGACGATTTCGATCTCATTGAAAACACCACTCAACACTATTCCTATCCTAAACATGCCACGGAAAGGGGCACTTGCACACATAGACTAATATATGATCCCCTATCAATTGAAGACGTACAAAAAGAACTAGAGGGCAAGATTGCCTCAATGAATTCAGTGTTGCAGATTGGAGAAGATGACTGTGCTTTACTTCTACTAAACAATTCTTGGAATTCTTCAAGAATACAAGACCTTTACACCTCAGGTGATCCTTCCAAACTTAGAGAGGCAGCTGGATTGACTCCAACTAAACAAGCTGATCCTAAGGAACGTTCTTTACAAACAGCTGATGAAGACTTTATGTGCAATATTTGTTGCTCATCTCTTGAAGACGGGAAACAATTGAGGACATTCCATTTAAAACACTGTGACCATGTTTTCTGTACCGATTGTTTTGCTAGATATGTCGAAGAACAATTGAAATTGAATAAAGTTTTCATCAAATGCCCAACATGTAAATTAAATTTTGGATTCTCTGAATTAAAGGAATTAAGTGATTATCTTGAGATTGAAAAAGAGAAGAGAAAAGTTATAGAAAAGTCATTACAAAATAGTGCATTGAGCAGTGAAGAGATTGCTAAAAGATTTCAACAAGAAGAATATGATGCAGATTTCCAAGAGTATGATGATATTGAAAATCAAGTTTTACAAAAGGAAGAAGAAGAAAAAGTGTTCCATTTTGATGAAACTATAATAGCAAGGGAAAAACAGGAGAAGATTGAAAAAAGGCAAGCCACATTGTATAACTGGTATTGGTTTGTTACCGCAAATCACTACTGTGATGTAAATAACAAAACTTTCAAGCATTGCCCATTTCCAGATTGTGATAGCATGATTAAAATGAAAGGATTCGACTCTGATGAAGTTGCAGGATTGACAGAAATGGTTGATAAACTACTCATACCTTCAGTTAAATGTCACGAAAACCATGGATTTTGTTTCAATTGTATGGAGGATGATCATAAACCAATGCCATGTAACTCATGCAAAGAATGGATTGAAAAATGTAAAGGTGAATCAGAAACTGCTAAGTGGATCACAGTTAATACTAAAGTGTGCCCAAAATGTGACTCTTCAATTGAAAAAAATGGTGGTTGTAATCATATGACGTGTTCAAAATGCAGATATGAATTCTGTTGGGTTTGCCTTGGTGATTGGAAGAAGCATAGTAACAATTATAACTGTGATGTTTATACGCCTGATCGTCAAACTGAAGTTGCTAAAGAACAAACTAAAAGGGCCTTACAAAAGTATATGTTTTATTTTGAAAGATTTGATAATCAAATGACATCACTTAAAAAAGATAAAATTTTAGTTGAGCAATTAGAAAGTATTATTAAAAAGGTTCAAATGGAAAGCGGAGTTTCGTGGATTGAAAGTATGTTTTATAGAGAGGCCATAGAGACATTATTAGGTACACGAAAAACATTAATGTGGTCATATGCGGTTTTGTTTGCAGTTTCTCCCGGCTTAAATAAAAGAGTTATGGAAGGTGTTCAAAATGCGTTATTTTTAAAAGTCGAAAAACTATCTAAATTATTTGAGGAGACTGGTACCAATAAAGTCATTGAGCGTAAAAATGAATTTCAAGAAAATAGAATTAGTGTATCAAGAGCGGAGCTTACATTGCTAGATGTTTTTACTGATCAACTGGTGAATAAATTAGTGGTTATGGATTCAATTGTAGGTGCTTGAAAACGATGTTATTTTTTGTTTGGAACATTTGCTATCAACTCTTTCAGCTACTCTTGATACCTTCATCTAATTAATTTACAATCTGTTTTTTGTCTTCTTCCTTTTCAATTCTTATTTTTAGTTCAACACTTTGTTTTACATTTTCTGAAAGACCTTCCTTACAGTTTTTCTTGTTTTTGTCATCATTTATTCTCATATCTCTGTTTTCTCATTTGCCTATACTAATTCTGATATTTTTTAGCACTTTTAAGTAAGTGCTAGAAAAAAGTCTTCCTTAATTTATGAATCACCCTATACATTTTTTTCAAAATTCTGTTCCGGTTACTTTTTTTACGTCTAATAAAATAATGTTCATGTCAAGCCTACTCAAAACTTTTTCTTTCCCTCCAGTATTTTTTACTTAGTAACCAATCCAACTTTTTTGCTTTTGAAATTTTTGTTTTTAATTAAGTTACGTTACAAAGGTATACCAAACTTAAAAAAAATAAAATGAAGTAAAATGAATAAAGTAAAATAAAAACGAAAATGAAATAAAGTCAAAAAGGATAAGTAGAAAGTAGCAAAATAAGTCAACAATTAAAGTTCAAAAAGCGTAATTTTTGTAGGATACCCTAGTAAAAATTAGCCAAAAGAAAAGCATTAATTGGAACCACGTTCAACTTTATCAATTTCGTCTGTTAAGGCCAAAACTAGAGCAGTTCTTGAAGGAATATAAATTTGTATGAAATTGGCTCTGCCATTCCATTCTAAATTGGTTGTGAAAAATTCAGATTTAGATTCATCAATTCTGTTATGACCACCATAGAACTCTCTATCAGAATTCAAAATAATTTTATATTTACCAGGTCTTTCGACACCAATTCTATAATCTGTAAAGGAATTGGTTGGATGGAAATTGAAAATAAACAATTTGTTATTTCTTTCAAAAGCAATAACTTTATCACCTTCATGCTTTAAAGAAACATAAGCAGGTTCACAATTCAACCAAGTATATTTTGATTCAGTTTGATTCATTGCCTTATCAAATTGATATAAAAATTTATATCTTAACAAATCATCATGAATTAAATTAAACTGTCTTCTTGCATAATGATATGATTCTCCATTACCAGTTCTTGGAAAATCTAACCATTCAGGATGACCGAACTCATTACCTTCAAAATTTAAATAAGCCTCACCCCCTAACGATTGGGTAATTAATCTAATCATTTTATGCAGCTGTAAGCCTCTATCAACAACAGGAGTTAATGGTGTTATAACTGACATATTTGTATACATCTCAGCATCCATTAACCAAAATGCTAAACTTTTATCACCAACTAAAGCTTGATCATGTGATTCAGCATAGGTGATACATTTTTCTTTATATCTTCTATTGGATAATGTATGGGCTATATCACCCATATTCCAATCCTCATCTCTTTTATGCTTTAATATTTTAATCCACATGTCAGGAATTGACATGGCCAATCTATAATCGAATCCAACCCCACCAATCGAACGAGGTAAACATAATGTTGGATAACCAGAAACATCTTCTGCCACTGTTGTAACCGAACAATTGTTTTGCTCACCATATAATTTACATAAATCATTTGCTAACATCATGTACGTTAAAGATTCTTTATCAACAGAACCAAATGGATTTAAGTATTCATTATAGTTACCAGAAAAGCCTTCACCAAGACCATGATGAGTATACAACATTGATGTGACACCATCAAATCTAAACCCATCGAATTTATATTCATTTAAATAAAATTTCAAATTTGATAATAGAAATCTTAAAGTTTCATAATTACCATAATTAAATAATCTCGAATCCCATTGATCATGGTTACCTTTACCCCCCGAATGGAAATAACAATAGTCTGTACCATCGAATTGATTTAAACCATCATCAACATTTTTTGAAGCATGCGAATGAACAACATCCAATAAAACACGAATACCCATACCATGCGCAGTATCAATTAATTCTTTTAAATCATCAGGAGTACCAAACCGGGAACTGATTGCGTAGAATGAAGTAACTTGATAACCAAATGAAGCATAATACGCATGTTCCATAATTGACATCAACTGAACTGTATTATAACCTAAATCTTTAATCATTGGTAAAACATTTTTTGTAAATTCCTTGTAGGTTCCAACTTTTGGTTCAGGAGTTGAAATTCCAACATGGGCTTCATAAATCTTTAAAGAAGTTGGTAATTCAGGTCTTGAATTTTTGAAAGTATATTCATTATCTGGATTCCAGAATCTAGCTTCATAATTTGAATGTCCATACTCTTTTGGTGGAGCAGTAGCTCTCTTGATATATGGTGGCAATCTGGCAATCTTAGAACCATCAGGTAAAGTTAAGTAGATCTTAACTCTTGAATTATGAGGTATAGCAGGCTTACCATCAGCGGTTGGAGGAACTGTAACTGAAAAGTAACCAAAATCACCTTTCTTCATAACATTTTTATCATGTTCCCAGTTATTAAAGTCTCCAATTAAGGTAGCAGCAACAGCGTTTGGAGCATATTCTTTATATGTAATTGAATTATCTCCATTGACCTGCAAACCCAAATGTTTATAAGAATCCGCAAATTTAAGAATACCACCTTCCTGTTTCTCTAACTTTTCTAACCAATTATCAGCTAAAGCCCTTCTATAGGCCAATTCCTGAAGGAAAGGTTCTAACCAAGGATCAATATCAGCTAAACCTTTAACAGATGGTGGGATTGTAACAGTCTTATCAGTTTCAGTCATTTTTATGGAGTTCTAATAATTACCAAGGTCAATTAAGCAAACAGTTACAAAAAAAATGATAACTATTACCAGTAACTACAGTAATAAAAAAAGTTTAGTAAAAGAAAAAGCAAATGTTGAAAAACAGGGAAACGGAATGGACCTATGTCTGCTCTATCACCAGGTGTGGCCGCTTTCAGATTAGCTGACCCATAGCCACGTCGATCGACCTGCGATAAAACCCCACAAATCTAGAGGACGCGTCGACAAGTCGATCGACTAAATATTACCCGCCCTGGGCGACGCACGCCTTTTCTTCTTTCAAAATTTTTCACTTTTCAATCACTTGAGTTAGTTCAAATTACACTCTTTTTTTTTACCATACAAGTTTTCATACTTAACAACAAACAATAATGTCTAGAGCCCAAGTTTCTGTCATCTCCTTAGAAGGTAAAAAGACCTCATCTGAATTACCATTACCAGCCGTCTTCAAGGCTCCAATCAGACCAGATATTGTTCACTCTGTTTTCACCAGAATCAACAAGAATAAAAGACAAGCTTATGCTGTTGCTGAAAACGCTGGTCACCAAACCTCTGCTGAATCATGGGGTACTGGTAGAGCTGTTGCCAGAATTCCAAGAGTTGGTGGTTCCGGTACTCACAGAGCTGGTCAAGCCGCTTTCGGTAACATGTGTAGAGGTGGTAGAATGTTTGCTCCAACCAAGATCTGGAGAAGATGGCACGTCAAGGTTAACCACAATGAAAAGAGATACGCTACTGTCTCTGCCATTGCTGCTTCCGCTTCTCAATCTTTAGTTTTAGCTAGAGGTCACAGAATCGAAAAGATCGCTGAAATCCCATTAGTTGTTTCATCTGATTTAGAATCAGTTACCAAAACTAAAGATGCTGTTGCTGCTTTGAAGGCTGTTGGTGCTCACAGAGATGTCATCAAGGTTATCAAGTCTAAGAAGTTGAGAGCCGGTAAAGGTAAATTAAGAAACAGAAGATGGACTCAAAGAAAGGGTCCATTAGTTGTCTACTCTGAAGACAAAGGTTTAGTCAAAGCTTTCAGAAACGTTCCAGGTGTTGAAACCGCTAATGTTAAATCTTTAGGTTTATTACAATTAGCTCCAGGTGCTCACTTAGGTAGATTTGTTATCTGGACTGAATCAGCTTTCGCTGCTTTAGATTCCGTTTATGAATCATTACCAGCTAACATTGTTTCAAACACTGATGTTGCTAGATTAATTAACTCTGCCGAAGTTCAAGCTGTCGTCAGACCAGCTGGTCAAGCTACTCAAAAGAAGAGTCATGTCTTAAAGAAGAATCCATTAAAGAACAAGCAAGTTGCCTTAAGATTAAACCCTTACGCCAAGGCTTTTGCTGCTAAGAAGGCTGGTAAGAACTAAGCTAAGATTTGCTTTGTTTAACACTATCTAGAATTCTAATAGTTTATTATCTTTTTTGTATAACTAAGTATATATAGTCAAGCCAATAAACTAATCGAATCTTTAATATATAATATATTAAACCCCTTACGTCGATCGACTCTTATCGACTCTTATATGCTGCAGCCGTCCTAAAGTCCGGGCGCCTTCAAGTCGGAGGCAACCGGGTGTTCCGCTTCCCCGGGAAGCACAGCGCACAGATAAAAGCCGCCGGCCTTCCTGATTGGGCTACCCCAGATAAACTGCGGCTGGGTTGCGGCTTATTTGCGGCTTTTCGGGTGTGTTGATTTCATTTCTCGTTGATGTAGATGGTCAAATTAATTAAATTGAACAAGAAGCGTTAACTTTAGTACTTGTTGAATTGATTCTTCTTTTGAATTATTACCACTTACGTGTTCACGAACTTTGACTGGCCCATTTTCTGGTCCAATTGGTCTTTTTGAACTATCTCTCCTCTTCTTTGGTTACTTCAAATACTCTTGCCTTCTACCCCAGATTTATTATTAGTACTCTCAACAACTCCCACATTTGAATATGACCAAAAGGTTAGCACCAGAAGTCAAATTAACCAGAAAGCCCACGAGAGTAGCCTGTGAGTTTTGCCACTCAAAACATCTTCAATGTGATAGTTCAAGACCTTGTGTTAATTGTACAAAGAGAGGATTTGCTGACTCTTGCAGAGATGCCATCAGAAAGAGGAAAGGCCAAACAAAGAAAAGAGACAAGACTAAACAAAAGCTAGTCCCCACTGATACAACTGCTACTGCCTATACAAAAGGTGTGAAGAAGATAAGGAAAACCAGAACGAAGAAAGAAACTATATTAAGTCCCATGCTATCTAGCGACAACTTGCTCAAATTAACACAAGAATCTGTTAATTCTCCAAGTAAAACTATTACCATGCTTTTAAATGCAACACAACAGTTGGAGGCTAATAAATCTAAACCCACCGATAATGTAACTTCTGGAGCTGTCAATATGAGTGTTGACGACAAAACCTTAAATGCAACTCCAATCCTTACCGCTGCCTCATTACATCAGTCTTTTACAACCGATTCTCTTCATGACAGTGCTTCATCTGATCATCATACACATTTGAATACATTTTCTGAAACCTCCAATTCACTTGAAAGTCGATTATATCGAACTTCAAATAATCATACAACCAATCTTTTTCTTCACAATACTGAAAATCACGAAATGCATGATACCAACGATACAAATATTCTGTCAAAGGAAAATAGTTTCAAGTCTGAGCCTCTTTCAACGAGAAAGGTTCATCACCACCATCACCTTAATATATCCGACCCTTCTTTATCTCAACTATTAAATCCTTTGCCTCTTATAGTACCCTTACGGCCATCACCTAACAACACCGAGAGCAATTACTCAAATGAAGACCACATTGACTCTACAGGAATATTAATGACTCCTCCAAACTCAAACATAGTTGATCATGTAGCCAACGATGATCATGAATCACCTCTAGAATTTAATGCCCCCAGTATATCTCAACATAGTTTGAACATGGGAATTGGCTTTGAAGGTAGAAAATCAAGTAATGATATTCAAACTGGTTATAAAAGTAGTAACGCACATGGTAATACTACAAGTAGTTCAATTTCTAACACAATCCCTAAACAACCGCAAACAACTACTTCAATTTACTCTGCTGATCATACAACTACTCTTCATTCATCAAAAGAATCTCATACTACTACAACTCCAGGAGTTTTATCAGGAGCGTCCGAAATATTGTCAAGTGAATCATCCTCATCGATTAAAAAGTTCGAATCGACAATGGCTAATGAAGAATACATAAAATTAACTGATTTATTAAATACGAATCCACCGTCACCAAGTAATGGATTTTGGGATTTTTCGGACGATGAAGATAACTGTTCAAGACCTTTTGTTGAGATCAATGTTTTAGAAAATTCTATGACTTCATCATATCCAAATAATTCAACGCCAAATTCTTATGTTTACAATGAAAATCATTCTCAAATTCCAAATACAGCCAGATTAGTTCCTAATGATTTACAAGAAGATGAAGATTATACCTCACCATTAATAATGAGACATGTCTTAAAACATCCAGATGATATTTATCTGACAAATACAGTTAAGGCATATCAATATCCCAAAGCTTATCATGCATTGATTGCATATTTGAAAAAAAGATTTAATAAACAACAGTTAATCGAAATTGCAAAATGTATGGCAAAATATAGACCAAGTTTTATTTCGGCAACAAAATCACTATATGAAAATGATTTAATATTTACAGAAAGATCATTTCAAAGAACTTTACTGGAATACGAAAATTTAATTTCAACTTTACCGTCTCCGACAATTATTTGGAGACGTACAGGAGAAATAGTTGCATTAACAAATGAATTTGCAATAATGACAGGTTATTCAAAAATGAGTTTATTAACAAAACGAACCTATATTGTTGAATTGATGGATGATGAATCAACAATAAAGTATTTTAGAAGTTTTAGTGATTTAGCTTTTGGTGATTTAAATGCAACTTATATAACTGATTGTAATATAAGAAAAGCCGAAGATAATGATTATTTGAAGTGTTGTTGTGTTTGGACCATTAAAAGAGATGTTTTTGATATTCCTATGTTGATTGTTGGCCAATTTTTACCTGTTATGAGTTAATTAGCGGTTATTATCTTATTTATTAACGTTGGCTTTTTTCTTCTTTTGGCTTCCCTCCTTCTTTCGCAAATGTATTCAAACCCCTTATTAATCTCAATCCATTCTGTGACGCTTAACTTTTTTGCTGTTTCTAACTTTTGTAATTTTAACAAAAGTGTCACACTAATTTCTTTATGGGAACTTTTTTGCTTATCTAGTTTCAATTTCCTAATTTCATTTGTTTTACTGCTAGTCTTTTTTATTTTATTTATTTTATTTATTTACGTTGACAAACAGAAAATTTCTATTGTCTGATTTGTTGATTTTATCCCCTTGCTACCCGATTCTCAAACATTATTATAGTTTTTTTTTATTATAACTTTACTTTAAACTCACTTAACAAACGAATCAAGTGACTTTAATCGAATATTAAAGTAATACTCTAATATAAAAACGTTCTTTACAAAATTGAACTATTTACTTATTTGCACGAAACCTAGGTATTAAACCTTAAGAAAATTTTAACTATCGAAGTAAAATTCACTTAAGGGTGTAATCGAATATACTGAAGCAAAGAGTATGCCTACAATTAAAAGATTTCAAGAATAATTTTAATCTATAATCAAAACTCAAGCACGAGTAAAATGTATATATATGTATATCTACATGATAAAAAAAAAATAAAAAATAACAGAATTAAAATGTGAATTTTCGGAGCAATTAAGCTTTCAAAATATCATCAATGACTTTACCAAATGCAACAACTTCTTCGTCAAAATATCTTCTTCCAGACAATTGGAAAGCAATTGGCGCCTCAACCATTAATTCAGGTAAGTATTTATCTTGTTCAATTTTATCTAATGTAGATCTTGGTTCATAACCAACTTCTTTGGTATCAATCTTTGGATCTAAAGTTAAACCAGTTGGTAAAACTAAAGTTGGTAAATCTAACAAGTTAAATAATGAAGTATAACCCCAATAGTATGGGCCCGCTATACCTTCGTCTATACAAACTGGCGCAACACCTGTATATGTTGGAGAAATAATGAAATCAACTTTATTTTGAACAAAATAATCATTGTAGGCTTTTCTGATATTATCTCTTTGGTAATTTAGTTCTCTATTATCAGTAATTGATAGTTTTTCATCACCTTTACCAAAAGAAAAAGCCCATTTTGTTAAATGTTTTAATGGCTCACCTGATGGTCTAATCATTTCTTTTTGAGCAAAATTACCATCACAATTATATAATAGATTAGCGGTTTCAAATGATTCTTTTGTCAAAATTGGATCAAATTTTAAAACTTTGACACCTGCTTTTGATAACTTTTCTTCTAAAAACTTTAAACCTCTCGTAATTGGTGGATGAGGTTTAACAAGTTTATCATCAAACATAATTGCAACTGTAATATCTTTTGGATTTGGTTTCTCTAATTTTCTCCATGGCATTGGGAAACACCATTGATCAAGATTCCAAGGTTTACCTTCATTAATATATGATTCCATAAATAATTCAATATCATCGATCGAATTTGCTAATGGACCGGCAACAGCAGGAATACTTTCTTGTCCCTTACCACTAGAAACACCACCAGCAACAGCAATTCTTCTGGTAGTTGGTCTTAAACCATAAGTACCTGAATAAGCAGCCGGGGCCCTAATTGAACCACCAATATCAGTACCAACACCTAATGGGGAAGCTTTAGAACCAACAGAAGCACCTTCACCACCGGATGAACCACCAGCGGTTAATAAAGTATTACGTGGATTTCTTGTTCTACCAGTGATATTATTTTGAGAATCCAAATGCATTAAAGATTGAGGTTGGTTAGTTCTAACGTAAAAGACTGCACCTAAATTTTTCAAAACTTGAAGAGTAACAGCATTTTCTTTTGGAATATTGTCTAACCAACCAACCCAACCACCATTTGTAATCTTGCCAGCATAACCAATTTGTTCTTTTAATGAAATTGGAACACCATGTAATGGTCCAACGGTCTTACCAGTTTTAGCTAAGATTTCATCTAATTCTTCAGCTCTTTTTATACCTTCATGAATGAAAAAATTCATTGCAAAGTTTGTGAATTGTTGGGAAATAACAGCTCTATGAGCGAAAGCTTTCAAGACTTCAACAGAAGTTAATTGTTTTGAAGCAATCAATTTAGCTAGTTCAGTTGCAGTTAAATTAGTGATTTCATGCTCTTTCGTTGATAAATAAGTTGTACTATCTAAATATTTTAATGTATTAAATGGAATTTGATCTAAAGTTTTTGGAATTTCAGATTCTGGAACTCTATATTCAACTAGAGTATCCTTATCTAAATCTGCCAAGTATGCTTTGATCTTTGGCTTCCAAGTCTCAAATAATTCAGGATTTGAACAATCAGAATCAGTAAATTTATAGAATGATTCTAAAGTAGCTGTTGATGGAGCACCGACTTCAACCATAGTAAAAAATTATAATCTATATATATATAAAAATTTATATTGAGATCAAAGAAGTAACTAGCAGTTAACACCCAGGACTTAAGAAAACGGACTTTCAAGCCCTTTAAATAGCTATTGATAAGAACTCTGAAGTTAAGCGAAATAGTAAACTACCGCTATGCACTTTCCTTTTTGGGCTAGTTGAAGCGTGTCTGCAACTTCCGTTTTGGGCAATTGATATTCACGTGCCTAAAGCACGTGTTTTTAAATATTTTTTTTTATTTGATTTTTTGAATCTTTTTTTTATTTTATTTTTAAATATATATGTATAGAAGAAAATATCACATTCCATTTAATAAATTATGTCAAAAGTTGGTGTTTTAGCTTTGGGCCCTGCAGGTGCAGGTAAGACAACATTTTGTAATTCTATAATATCATATATGAATTCAATTGGTAGAACTGCACATATAGTTAATCTTGATCCAGCAGCTGATCCAACTGAATATTCATTTTCTATTGATATAAGAGATTTAATTTCATTACAAGATGTTCAAGAAGAATTGAATTTAGGACCGAATGGTGCATTACTATATTGCTTTGAATTTTTACTAGAGAATTTAGATTGGTTAGATGATCAAATTGGTGATTATTCGGATGATTATTTAATATTTGATTGCCCTGGACAAATTGAATTATATAGTCATGTTCCTGTTATGCCAACGATAGTTAAACATTTACAACAACAATTAAGTTTTAGTTTATGTTGTACATATTTATTAGAAGCCTCATTTGTAATTGATAATTCAAAATTTTTTTCGGGTGCATTAAGTGCCATGTCAACCATGATTTTTTTAGAATTACCACATATTAATATATTATCAAAAGTTGATTTAATCAAAGATTCAGTTTCAAAAAGAGAATTAAAAAGATTTTTGAATCCTGATCCGTTAATGCTAGAATCAAGTGTTTCATCAGATAATTCAGGTATTAATTTTAATCCAAAATATGAAAAATTAAGTAAAGCAATTGCTCATTTAGTTGATGATTTTGGTATGGTTCAGTTTTTACCTTTGGATTGTTCTGATAAGGAAAACACAACATCTTTGGAAACCATTTTGAGTTTTATGGATGATATAACCCAGTGGAGTGAAGCTCAAGAACCAAAAGAACCAAAGGACGAATTTGAAGTTCCTGATGATTTATAATGCTGAATGAAGAAAGAGAGGAGTTGGTTTATTTACCACCTGTATAATAGTTAAATTAACAAAAAAAAAAAAAAGTTAAATTTTTTTTCTTTTTACTATAAAAGCTAAGAAGTACAAAAATATCTAAATAGTAAGCTAAAATCAAAACCAAATCCAAAATATTTTCAAAAAAAAAGTAATATACACTGAAAATAAACAAAAAAAAAAAAAAAAACTAATAATACAAAATATATATGTTGATCACAAAAATAGCAATTAATTAAATCAACATTCAATTTTTATTCTCTTGGAGTGACTAGTTATTTTCGTTTTAGGTGAGGTTTTTGAAGTGGCTTTCTTTGTAATAGCTGATTTCTTAATGGGAGTAGGTTTGCCGACTTTTGTAGTCTTATCTTTTGGAAAAGCTCCAATCTTTTTATTTATCTTTTTTCTAATCTTTGGAATATTAATATAATTTGAATCATATAAATTGATTAACGAAGGTATTGATTGACAATCTCCTACAACAATTAAATCAAAATACTCAACATAATCAACGATAGATTGAGAAGGTTCATCTAAGTTAATCCAAATTATATAGCCATTTCTTGAATGAATAACTTTAGCCATCTCTTTAATGAGTCTTCTAACACCAGGGATTTTTAAAGTAGTGCCTGTAACAATTAAACAATCAGGTTTCGATTTTAGATCAGATTCAGTTATATTACCTATGATTTCACCATCCGGATGAAATTCATTATATAGAACAATTCTTGGTCTTAATATACCATTAGATTGAATTCTTTTACCTGCAATACTTCTAATATTATTTAATTCTTCACATTCAGGACATGATCTAATCAAAGAATCTTCGTTAAAATATTGGTCGTCTAATTCTTTTATAGAATTACATTTTGAGCAATTCAATAAATTAATATTTCCATGTAACTGAATCGTTTTCGGATATGGTGATTTAAAATTTAAAGGAACATCTGTTTTTAAATAAGGTAGCTGTATGTCCAAACAATCAATATTTTGAGTATATAATCTTTGTAATCTACCTTGTTTTGAAATGTCATTTAACATCTTATGGAATAAGGAAGGGGAAGAATTATTTGATAATTTATGTAAATTTTTGATCATTTTTGAAAATTTATCAATCATTTCAGGTGATCTAAATAAATTATAATCAAATAAGTTTTTTCCAGAACCATTTGTTTTTGAAGATAAATCATTAAATAAACCATTTGAAGATCTAAAATCAGGAATACCTGATCCAACAGATATTCCCGCCCCTGTAACTACAATCATTTTTTTTGAATAAGCTAAAGCATAATGTAAGAATGATAGATCATTAATTTCAATTTGATTTTGTAAATTTTGAGTTAAATCAATTCCATTCAAATTCAACACAGTGCCATTTGCAGGTCTATATTTTAATTTTGGTTTTCTTATTGTTCGCTTATTTAGTGGTAAAAATTCAAATGACTGTTTAGAGTATTCTAATAAATTATTAAGAGTTTTTAAATCATCTAATTCTGATTTGATATTTGGGAAGGAGGAATTATTATAAATATAGTCAAGTTGAGGTTCAGAATCTGATATTATATCCGATTTAATTGGAGAGGAGCATACTAGTTCCTTTTTAATTGGCTGTGAATCAAAGCTTATGTTTTCTTTTTTTATAGACGTGTTTGAGTCGGGTAGTACTTCTATAGAACTTGAACGAGAACAGCTATTAGAAGATGTAGAGGAGGTAGGTGATTGTACTAGACGAAGCATACTAACTTTATCTGAATAAAACGATGTATTGTGATGACTGGAATTCAAATGAGTTAAGGAGATAAAGAAGAAGAAACTGTTGCTACTCCTGCTATTCAAGGTGCAAAATAAAATAATGAGTAGTCAGTCTTTCAATTATTCCAAAATAGGCAAATACGGCGCAGCACCAAAAAATCGGTGGCGCAGCAACCTTTTCCGGAGATAACAAAAACACACACAAAACCCCGATATACCCGAAACCGGAAAGACCGAGCTAATCTTTCGCGAATGATTTTATGCCGCTTCAATATGTGGCGAATGTGCTAAGCTGTTTTACGGTAAAAGTGATAAATTACTAATGGAGTTGGCATCGCTATAAAGCTATTTGTTATTTGTCATTCCATTTCCACTTCCATTTACCTTTACACAAAGGCAATAGTTCTTTGTTAATTTATAATGGATCCATTGGTTTCGGCAGATTATCAGCTAGGTTCCACCTCAGGTGCATCCTTTGGTGGTGCTTCGGATGGTTTTTGGGATTCTTTTTCCCCCTCCAAATTTGGCTCCTTTTCTGGATTTGATATTTTTCAATCTCTTCCTACCAACTCTTATTTAACAACTTCAAACAATTCTATCCCTATAATTCAACCGGGTTGTGGCTGTTATGATCATAATGGTTTCAAGATTATCTCGGACTTATCAGATTTCTCTCCTTGTTTTATAAATGGTTTAATTCCTATCATCTTATCAATAGGTTTATTTTTGTTTGGATCTTTTGAAATTTATAAATTAAGATCTTTGAAAAATATTAAATCTAAAAGAAATGTTTGGTTCCCAGTGAAGTTAGGTTTAATTTTATTACAGATCATTTTCCAAGGGTTACTAGTTATTTCTTTATCTAACAATTTGACCAATCCAACTCAAAATATTCAATTTTGGGGGTCTTTTTCAAATTTGTTAGTTTTAATTTTAACTTCATTACCTTTAACATATATTGAAAATTATAAATCTTTCGTTTCTTCAACTGCTCTAATTACTTATTGGTTTTCTGCAACTTTAACTGGTGGATTTAGAATGATTAATTATTCCATTAGAGATATTGATAAATCAATTTTGCAATTCATCGTTTTAACCACTATTAATTCTTTATTCATTACAATTTTAGAAATTACAACTTGTCCGATTTTAATTCCTGATCCAACTGTTAAGTATAATATTTATGACTACTCAAATATTTTTTCAAGAATTACTTTCAGTTGGTTAACTCCATTAATGCAAAAAGGTTATGCTAAATATTTAGTTAAGCAGGACTTGCCTCCACTACCAATTGATTTAAAAAGTGAAACCGTTTCTGAAGAATTAAATCAACATTGGAAAAGACAATTAAATAAAAGTAGTAACCCGTCTTTAACTTGGGCTGTAATCCAATCATTTTCAGGCCCTTTCTTTGTTGCCAGTGGATTTAAACTGATTCAAGATATTTTAGCTTTTATTCAGCCGCAGTTGTTGAAAAGATTAATTTTATTTGTCACTGAATATGGTAAAAACAAAGAAATTCCATTAACAAGAGGTTTTATGATTGTTATTGCAATGTTTTTATCATCTGTTCTTCAAACTGCTTCTTTACATCAATATTTTGAAAGAGTTTTCAACACTGGTATCAAAGTTAGATCTTCTCTGACTTCATTAATTTATAAAAAATCTTTAATGTTATCAGTGGAATCAAAACAATTAAAATCAACTGGTGACATTGTTAATTTAATGTCTGTTGATGCTCAAAGATTACAAGATTTATGTCAGAATTTAAATACTATTTGGTCTGGCCCATTCCAAATCATTCTTTGTTTACTTTCTTTATATAATTTATTAGGTAATGCAATGTGGATTGGTGTTATTGTTTTAATCATTACTGTTCCTTTGAACACTTTTATTATTAGAAAACAAAAGAAATTACAAAAAATTCAAATGAAAGTTAAAGATGAAAGAACAAGTATAATATCGGAAATTCTAAATAATATGAAGTCATTAAAATTATATGCATGGGAAACTCCATATAAAGAAAAATTGATGCACGTTAGAAATGAGAAAGAATTAAAAAATATTAAAAAATTTGGTATCTTTCAGGCAATTTTCCAATTTGTGTTTAATAATGCTCCATATTTAGTTAGTTGTACTACATTTGGTGCTTTCATTGTCTTAAATAAAGATATTCCTTTGTCAACTGATATTATTTTTACAGCTTTATCCTTGTTTAATCTATTGGGTTTCCCATTAGCTGTTATTCCATGGACTGTTGGTAATATTATTGAATCTCAAATTGCCTTAAACAGATTAAGTAAATTCTTAACAAGTGATGAATTGGATGAAGATTCAATTAATAAATTACCACCTGCTAAAAAAGTTGGTGAAGAATCCGTTAAAATTGAAAATGCTGACTTTGTTTGGACAAGAGAACCATACAAAATCGCATTAAAAAGAATTAATTTTGTTGCAAAGAAAGGCGATTTAAATTGTATCATTGGTAGAGTTGGTTCTGGTAAATCTGCAATGTTGCAAGCTTTATTAGGTGATATCCATAAAACTGCTGGCTCCGTCAATATAAAAGGTTCAATTGCATATGTTCCACAAGTTCCATGGATCATGAATGGTACAATCAAAGAAAATATATTATTCGGTTGTATATATGATGATGAATTTTATCACCAGACAATTAAAGCTTGTGCTTTGGTTAGTGATTTAGCAGTTTTCACTGATGGTGATTTAACTCAAGTTGGTGAAAAGGGTATCAGTTTATCAGGTGGTCAAAAGGCAAGATTATCTTTAGCAAGAGCTGTTTATGCTAGAGCTGACGTTTATATTCTAGATGATGTTTTGTCTGCTGTTGATGAACATGTTGGTAAGCATTTAATTAATAATGTTTTAGGACCTGATGGTCTATTAACCTCAAGATGTAGAATTTTATCAACTAATAATTTAAATGTTTTAAAATTTTCTAATCATATTACTATGGTTGAAGATGGTAGAATAATTGAAGAAGGTACTTATGAAGATATTTCAGATTCAAATGCAAACAAAGATTCAAAATTAGTCACTTTAATTGCTGAATTTGGTAATGCATCTAAGAGTAATGATTCAAATAATGGAAAAGAATCGCCTGCTTTAGAAACCAGCTATGAAAGAGAACCATCAGATGTGAACTTATCAGAATCATCAGAATTAGATGAAGATATTAAGAAAGTTTCAAAAAGTGAATTATTGAAAGCAGAACTTGAAGATTATCAAAAAGAACATGAATTACAAGAATCAGAAACAACAAAAGCCGGCAGAGATGAAAAACATGAACAAGGTAAGGTTTCGAATGCAGTTTATAGACTTTATGCAAAAGCTTGTGGTATTAAACATGTCATTTTATATCTTAGTATTATGATTATCACGATGGGGTTGACGGTTGCTTCTAATGTTTGGTTAAAGCATTGGTCTGAAATCAATTCCCATGTTGGTTATAATCCCGAACCAGTGAAATATTTAGGAATTTACATGCTTATTTGCTTTTCATCCTCATTATTTTTATTGGCACAATCGTTAATTCAATGGTTATTATGCTCAATTAATGCATCTAAATATTTACATCAAATTATGTTGGATGCTGTTTTAAAAGCTCCAATGCAATTTTTCGAAACTACACCAATTGGGAGAGTTTTAAATAGATTTTCAAATGATATTTATAAAATTGATGAGCATTTATTCAGAGTTTTTTCAATGTTTTTCAATAATCTTATTAAAGTTTCATTTACATTACTCGTTATTATTTATTCAACATGGCAATTTGTTTTTGTGGTTGTTCCATTAGGTATATTATATAAATTCTATCAAGGATATTATTTGGCTTCATCAAGAGAATTAAGAAGATTAGATTCAGTCTCGAGATCACCAATTTTTGCACATTTCCAAGAAACTTTAACAGGTGTTGCTACAATTAGAGCTTATGACCAATTACAAAGATTTACATTTTTAAATAAAATTAAAATGGATGCCAATGTTAATGCTTATCATCCATCAGTTAGCTCGAATAGATGGTTAGCTGTTAGATTAGAATTTTTAGGTTCTTTAGTTATTTTATTTGCATCAGGTTTACTAATTTTAACTTTAAGATCAGGTCATGTCACCCCAGGTTTAGTTGGTTTATCAGTTTCTTATGCTTTACAAATCACACAATCATTAAATTGGATTGTTAGAATGACAGTTGAAATTGAATCTAATATTGTTTCAGTTGAAAGGGTTGTTGAATATTCAAAATTGACACCTGAAGCACCATCAATTATTGAAAATAAAAGACCAGCAACAAATTGGCCATTTAATGGTGTTATTAACTTTAAAAATTATTCTGCAAGATATAGACCTGAATTAGATTTAGTTTTGAAAAATATTAATTTATCAATTCAACAAAAGGAAAAGATTGGTATCGTTGGTAGAACGGGGGCAGGTAAATCATCATTAACTTTATCAATATTTAGAATTATTGAAGCCGCCGAAGGTAATATTTCAATTGATGAGGTTAATACAAGCGAAATTGGATTATATGATTTAAGATCAAAACTTTCAATTATTCCGCAGGATTCACAAATTTTTGAAGGTACAATCAGATCTAATTTAGACCCATCAAATGATTATAGCGATGAAGCATTAATGAAGGCATTAGAATTATCACATTTAAAAGATCATCTGAATAGAATGTATGAAGAATATGAAGATAAGGAAGAATTAAAATACAATCCATTAAATGTTAAAATTTCAGAAGGTGGGTCTAATTTATCAGTTGGTCAAAGACAATTAATGTGTTTAGGCCGTGCATTAGTTAAAGAAAATTGCAAAGTTTTAATTTTGGATGAAGCAACAGCAAATGTTGATATTGAAACAGATTCAGTTGTCCAAGAAACAATTAGAGGCGCTTTCAAAGAACGAACAATCTTAACGATTGCTCATAGATTAAATACAATTATTGACAGTGATAAGATTATTGTTCTTGAAAAAGGTGAAGTGGCAGAATTCGATACCCCTGCAAACCTATTGAAAAAGAAAGATTCGCTGTTCTATTCACTGTGTAAAGATGGTGGATTAATCAAGGATGATAATGGAGAAGAACAATCATCTTCTAGTAATTAGGACACCTAAATGTGTGGCCATTCGTTTTTTATAGATTCTTTTATTTTACTTTTTCTTTATATACATATATATATATATTAATCCTTAGAGTATTTACATGCATTTAAGGGACTGATCAAGGACAAAAAAAAAGTAAGTAGATAAGTAAGAATATATGTAAGTTAGCTATAAATAGTATTCCATCCGTATAATAAATAAATAATAAATATGTTCTTTAATCAAGGCCACCCAAATCATCTTTTTCTCTTCTGCTGTTGTATGAAGAAACTGCCGACACCAACAGCAGCAGCAGTCAAGGCACCGACAATGGCCACACCGATTAAACCATCCTTTGATAAACGTGATTCGATTTCTCTTTGTAACTGTTGAGCTTGAACATTATCAGGCTCATGATTTAATAAAGCATCTATATAACGTTTACTCTCCTTGTACTCACCGATCTTAAAACAGCCTAAAGAAAGATAAAATAAGCATTCTCTTCTTCTACCCTTGACGTTCTTGTAGATATCGGTCAGCAGGTTTATACCTTGTTTGTTATCATCGACATCGGCAGATTTAATCAAGCCCCAGGCCAAGTTGAACTCCGACTGCACTGTTGGGTCTGGCTGTTCAGACTCAACCTGTTTTTCTAAGATTGCTAGTTGTTCTTCGGATAGAGGTGAATTGACGTCTCCCAGGGAAGGGAAGTAGTTTAGTTTACCCATTGTTATCAGGAGTAGTCGATGGCGAACAGTCAACAAGACGGAACTGCGCGCTGTGTGAAGTAAGAAACTACTTTACTATAAATATATATGTATATGTTCCTTTACACAGCTGTTGCACCCACAACCTGAAACTCTCTCTGAAGGTTCTTGAACCTCTTCTTGGATCTAGTATGACCGCACAGTTTCTTATACTGAGCAGACACCCACAAGAACACAAACTTGCTACCCAATTCGAGCGTGACGAAGTTTATAACTGAAACTCCTAGTATAGTGAACTTTGGGAAGTCTGATAACCAGGTTAAATCCATTAAATCTCCAAACCAAGTATCTGGATTAACAAACATCAATAATGTAGAAATACCTAAAGTCACACAGATCGTAATTATAAATGCATGGTTCGAAGTAACTGGTTCTCTATATGGTGGACCAACTGTTAAAATTAATGCAATTAAAATATATTGAAAGTTACCAAATAGAAATAATACGGTGTTATCTGTGGATTTAACATCTTCATCACTACCCGGAACAGGTCCTAAATACCATGGTAAACCTGATAAATCAACTTTAATAAATTTATAAATAAACAATTGGAAAATTAAAATTATTAAAATATTACCAAATAATGGTATTATAATTTTTGGTGAAATTAAATTTGCTGTTGATTTTTTAATTGCTAATTTTGAAAAAGGTTTTGACCATGACATAAAGATCGCAATTGGAATAATTAAACATAGATCAATATATAAAAATTGAAAATCACCTAAATTCGTACCTTCTTTATATAATAAACTAACTGAAATAAATTGAATAGCTGAGTATAATGACATGTACTGAAAACATGAAAAACTTGTAACTAGCGAAGCCCTACCTTCTTTTAGAACATCTAAAACACAGGAAATTTCAAAAATTCTTGAAGTAAATGGTGCTGCTACTGATGCTTCTGCTTCACTTAATGATATACCAACATCAGCTGCTTTTAATGCACCACAATCATTTGCACCATCTCCACAAAATCCAACTGTATAATCTAATCTTTTAAATTTGTCAACTAACTCATGCTTTTCATCTGGTGACATTCTTGCAAATATTAATCCTTTCATTAAAATCTTTTCAGTTAAAAATTCCATATCTGATAATTCTGTTAATATAAATTTGAATATATCACCTGTAATTGCAATACAGTAATTATCATCTTGGTTAATATCTAAT
Source organism: Ambrosiozyma angophorae (assembly GCA_030567475.1). Classification (NCBI taxonomy): domain Eukaryota; kingdom Fungi; phylum Ascomycota; class Pichiomycetes; order Pichiales; family Pichiaceae; genus Ambrosiozyma; species Ambrosiozyma angophorae. The sequence goes on along the minus strand of JAJLSH010000201.1, from coordinate 487,775 downwards.
GGTGCCAATGTATTTGAATCTAAATATAAATCAGGATTATCAACCTCTGTCCAGTTAATTGGATTGTTTGAATTATTATTTTCAATTGAAAACGTTGGTAAGAAAACTTTACAACTTGGAGAAATCAATTCACTTTCTTTTGCAACATTAATGGCAGTTAAAATATTATCACCAGTACACATAACAGTTCTAATTTTTGCTTGGTTTAGTTCACGTAATGCACCTTTGGTTGAACTTTTCAATCTATTTTCAAATATAACAAATCCAATAAATTCTAAATCTGATTCGATTTTTTCTCTTGATAAAGAATCAATAAATGAATAATCATTAATAAATTTATTTTCAATTCTAATTTTTTTACTTGCGCAGGCAATAACTCTATAACCATTGTGAGTATAATAATGTAACAATTCTTCGTAGTTTAACGGTAAAGTATTTGATAAACATAATGATTCCATAACTTCAGGTGCCCCTTTAACAAAAATATTTAATTCATTTGAATTTCCAATACAATGAGTTACAACTGACATTCTTCTTAAATGTGAAACAAATTCAAATTCTTTTAATTGTATAAAAATTGGAGAATTTGGATCATCTTTAGATTTAAATATAATTGGGTTAGAATTACAAGGTAATTTATTTGATTTAATAAATTTATTCAAATCGTCATCCTTTTCAGAATCTTCTATCATATTCCAGTTGACAAATTCAAACATTTTAAAATCTAACGGATCACCAATTAATTCATCTTCAATTAATTTTAATGAATGACAAGTTAACATTGTGAAAAATAAATTAAAATCTTCTTTTGATAAATCATTTTCATCATCGTCATTAATTAATTCCTTAACTAATTTTTTTAAATCACTAAATTTATAATCTAATTTACCTCTAATTTGCTTTGAAACATGAACTCCCATTACATCTAAACCTTCTTCAGTTAATGTGCCAGTTTTATCAAAACACATTAAGTCAATCTTAGATGCAACATTAACTCTAGTTGGTGCAATACAGAATATTTCTTTATTTCTTAATCTGGATAATGAAAAACTAATACCAATTGTTAAAGTTGCGGGTAAAGCAGGCGGTACAACAATTGTAATTAAATCTAATGCCCTGAAAACAACTAATTTCCAATTTAATCCCAATTTAATGAAATTAATTGTTGAGAAAATGAACCCAATACATGCAATAATGAACATAACTCCAATATACTTAAAAGAATCTTGGTAAAATTTAAAACCATTAGGCTTTGGAAACAACATTGATCTAACTAGTGAACCTTTTGTTGTATTAAACCCAGTTCTAACAACTAGAGCTGTGGCTAGTTCATTATCAAAACCATACCTACATCTAATTATTTTTGTACCATTATATAGAAATGATTTTGATAAATTATTTGAAAATTTTGGATTATTAAATTCATCTTTTAAATTTTTAATAACTTCATAACCAATTGGAGCCTTTGATAATGGAACAGATTCACCTGTCAACATTGATTCATTAACTATACAATCACCAGATAATAGAATTGAATCACATGGAAAACTATGTAATGAAGGGTCAGAAACCTCATAAATATCACCTGGAACTAATAAATTTGATGTCGTCTCTTTCCAAAAGCCATATCTAAAAACTCTAACATTACACTGAAATTTCGATAATTTATTCATTCTTTGCATGTTTTTTTTTGTTTCAATTAATGATTCACCAACACTGAAAAGTGAAATTAAAAAAATACAAAATGCATAATAATAATAATCATCAGCAAACCATAATAAAATTGAAAATATTTGAAATATATAGAATGGATGTAAAATTTCATCAATCAATAATTGACCAATTGATTTTTGTTTTATGTTAATCAAATTTTCACCAAATATTGATAATCTACTCTTATATGATTCTTCATTTAATCCATCTTTAATTTCAGGATAATAACACCATTTTTCATCAATCCAGTTGTTCGATAACTTATATAAATCTTCAACTGGGTTATAAAACAATTTCATATATCTATACTCAAATGTAATTAAAATAGGTATAATTGGATCTGAAATTTCAGTTTCCAAATCCTTATCAATTTCATCTTCAATATCTTTTTTTTCCTCAACCATTAAAAAACTTGATAATTTTTTATTATACCATCGTCTTTCAACTACTTGAATATCTAGAACACCAAATTCATCTTCAATAACAACCCATTCCGCTTTACCTAATAAAACTTTATTACCCATCATTTTAATCCTATACCTTGGAAACCATCTAATAATTAGATAGCCTAAACCAAAAGTTATAATAACAAATAAATAATAACAAATTAACTTCAGTTTAGAAGTTTTATAACCTGCTATTCCAATAACTAAATCTTCTTCAGCTAAATAAAATCTTTGATTAAAATTTTTTGCATTTTGAAAGCTACTAAAAAGTTTATCATGTTGGCTAATATCAGTTTTAATACCCGACAGTTGATCATATTCATCATCATCATCAAACATTCCAGCACTGTTATAATCGTCTTCATTTAATTCTTCTTGTTGAGCATCATCATCAACAGACCCATAACTCTTTGGAGTATCATTTTCTAATCCAATAACTCCATTAACATGATTATTACTTGAATAATTCGATTCAATATCGGAGTAATCATCTTCATAACTATTCCAATTCGTATCATAGTCAACAACTTCACCATTAACTTTCCCATTCCCATTAAAACTTGAGACACCCTTTGCATTTTCAATTTCTTTGGTGGTGAAAAATTTAAAATTTGCTCCACGTTCACTTAATGTATTACTTTCAATTCTATCTAACTGTACAACATCATCATCAATAATATCATCAAGTATTGGTTCAATACCACTTAGTGATGGTGTGTTATGATGATGGAAAGTTGAAATTGATGTCGGTATAACGTTTGCTGCTACACCAGAAAACATTTCGGTTGCATTACCATCAAGATGCTGAGCTTGAGAATATAGAGACGGGTTAGCAAGGGAAGACCGTCTTGATATGGAACTCTCTCTTCGACTATGCAACACCATATCTGAAGACTCCTTTCTGTTGTGGCCCATACCCGATACCATGGTGAGTTACTGGTGGTGGTGGTGGTGGTGGTAGTGGTAGAGTGACTTATTCTTATTCTTATTCTTATTCTCTTATCTTCATCTTCTGCAGACTACCGCGATTCACTTACAAAATTAGAGAGAAAATCATCAGAAGATAAAGTGGTATTAAATAAAACTGAAAACAAAGCAAGAAATCCGTATACAAAAAGTCTTTATATTTCTATGTAAATAACAAGCGTAAATTGAATTAAAAAAAATCCCTCCTCAGTTAAATAGACAAGAAAAATAAAAGTCACAAACTTTGACATATCTCACACATAAGCTTATGCATGCCATTTAAACAAAACTGCAACTTAAAGCAAATAAGCTATAAGGAAAACCAAAAATAAAGTGAAAAGAACCAAAACAAACAAAACGAGAAAACCGACCTTTAAACCCCTGAATAAGTATTATTATTTTTTTAAAAAAAAAAAAAAAAAAAAAAAAAAAAAAAAAAAAAAAAAAAAAAAAAAA
>JAJLSH010000201.1:445010-484144 GCA_030567475.1 Ambrosiozyma angophorae | reverse complement strand
AAAAAAACCACTTGGTAAAGAGAATAGAATTTGATTTCAATAGGGAAAATTGTAATAACAATAGTGACACATATATGCATTAAAAAAGATGACAACAACAAATTAATAACATGAATCCGGGAATTGAAAAAAAAGCAGAATTAAATAAAGTGAAGACCAAATTTATATTATCATTAAAAATACATGTCTAAAAGCACAAAAATAACATTCCAAATTCTATTTCTTCATAAATGATGGTTTTGGTAAATTCGTTGCAGATGGAGCACTATGAAAAGAAGAACCAGCATAAACGACACCTGAATCTTTTGTTGATTTATAATTTGAAGAGCTTGAAGTTGTCATCGAAGTGGATGAATAAGTTGAACGAGAGGAAGAAACAGAAGAGGATGAAGAAGTGGTCTTACCAAAATCTGGTCTTTCACCATTTGGTAAAGATTGAACTCCTGGGATATCAAAAGAATCGTTTGGATTTGAATTTGTATTGGGATTTGAATTTTTATTAAATGTGGATCTTTTATTACTCTTTGGCTTTGAACCATTACCAAAATCAGGCTTTTCACCATTTGGCAGAGATGGAGATGCCGAAGATAGTAACTCTTTTAAATCTTGAGTTGTTTCTTTTATAATTGCATCCGAAGTTGATTTCAGAGTGGATTTGTTTTTCTTGCCACCTGAAGAACGTCTGTTATTATTTTTCTTTGGAGTATTACTAGAACTACTTTTGCCAAAGCTAACGGGAGATCCATCGGGCAGGAAACATTGTGGAGGGATATCAAAGTTCTTCTTTTGCTTATTGCCCCTTTTGTAGGGCTTGGGTTGGGACTGAGAGGAAATGGACGAGTTTGCAGATGGATGCGAATACGAGTGAGCCATAGGAAGACTGGCAGGAGACTGGACCATCATGATAGTAGAGCGTTGTAGGGTTCTTGTGCTTTAGAGCTATAGGGAAAGAGCAATAGAGCAGTAAAAGGGCAAAAAAAGGGCAACGTTGTCAAGAAATGTATTGGATATCGCGGCCGGGTAACAAGAATTTTTTTTTACTTCAACTGTTCTGGTTCTAAATCTTTTTTTTTTTTTATCTAGTGTTTTATTTTAGTGAGTAGAATTCTTGATTTATATCATCATGGACTCGCAACAGACCAATAAGGTCCATAGAGGGAATTCAAATAAGACACCTAACAAGAAGAAACTACATTCTCAGGGTCATAATGCAAAGGCTTTTACAGTTTCGAGACCAAACAAATTATTAAAACAATCTAAAAGAACAAGTGAAAAAAATGAAACGAAATTACATGTTCCTATGGTAGATAGAACCCCTGATGATGACCCCCCACCAATTATTGTTGCTGTTGTGGGTCCTCCAGGTACTGGTAAAACTACTCTAATTAGATCTTTAGTTAGAAGATTGACAAAAACCACATTAACTGATATTAAAGGTCCTATAACTGTAGTCAGTGGTAAAAGAAGAAGATTAACATTAATAGAATGTAATAATGATTTAAATTCAATGATAGATATAGCAAAAGTCGTCGATTTGGTTTTATTAATGATTGATGGAAATTTTGGTTTTGAAATGGAAACGATGGAATTTTTAAATATTGCTCAACATCATGGTATGCCAAAAATTTTAGGTGTTTCAACTCATTTAGACTTATTTAAAAAACAATCAACATTACGTGCTACCAAAAAGAAATTAAAACAAAGATTTTGGACTGAAGTTTATCAAGGTGCAAAACTTTTCTATTTAAGTGGTGTTATAAATGGAAGATATCCAGATCGTGAAATTTTAAATTTAACTAGGTTTATATCAGTTATGAAGTTTAGACCTTTAAAATGGAGAAACGAACATCCTTATTTGTTAGGTGATAGAATTGTTGATTTAACCCATCCTTCAATAATTGAAAAAAATCTTAAATGTGATAGAAAAATTGCAATCTATGGATACTTACATGGTACTCCTTTACAATCATCAAATCAAAGAGTTCATATTGCTGGTGTTGGTGATTATGATATAAGTTCTGTTGAAAAATTACCTGATCCATGTCCAACTCCTTATTTTGAACAAAAGTTAGAAGAATTCGAAAGAGAACAACAAAAATTAGCCAAAGAAAGTGGCGAGACAATAAATAGTACAGCAACAGCCAAAGTTAAACGTAGGAAGAGATTAGAAGACAAACAAAAGATCATTTATGCTCCGATGTCTGATGTTCATGGAGTTTTAATTGATAAAGATGCTGTGTATGTTGATGTTGGCAAAGAATCTTTTAAAGATGGAGAAGAAATTGGTGTGGGTGAAAAAATGATTACCGATTTACAAAAAGCAAGTAATTTAATAGATATAAGAGATCAAAAGAAAACAGGAATCACTTTATTTAGTGGTCAAGATCAAGAAATTAATGCTATCGATTCTGATGATGAAAATGAATTAGATGAAGATAATGAAGAATTAATTGGAAATTCAGGTAGAAGTTCATTAAGACATGCAAGAGTTGATAGAATTCAAGAAACCGACGAAGGCAATAATAGTGATGAAGAGGATGATATTCCAACAGATGATGAAATTGATGATGAAGTTGTCGAAAAAAATAGATTAAAAAAATCAAAAGTTAAATTTGACAAAGAAGGTTCACAAGAAAAGTTACAATTTGAATCGGATTCAGAATTTGAATTGAGTGATAATGAATTAACTGAATGGCAAACAATAGGTTCAAAACTCAATAAATTTAATAATACGAAGAAAAGATGGGATATTAATAAATTAATTTATATGAATAATATTGATCCCTTGGATGTAATTCAAAGATGGAAACAAGAAGAAAATGAAATGTCTGATGATATTTCGGAAGATGCCATTGAAGAAGACGACAATGATGAAGATTTCTTTCAAAAGAAAAGTGGTAGTGGTATTACTAATGCTGTTGAATCATTAAATAACCTAAGGCCAGCTAATGAATTAAAAGAAAAATGGGGTCCGGATGGTGATGCAATTAAATCCCTTAAATCAAGATTCTTTTTATCTGCAAAACAAAGATTGGAAGAAAGAGAAAATATTAGCGATGAAGAAAATTTATATGGAGATTTTGAAGAATTAGACGATAGTGAAAATGAGAAGAATGACGACGATGAAGAGGGCGAAGAAGAAGAAGAAGGCGATGATATTAAGGAATTGGCTAATGATGATTTTGCTGACTTTGAAGCTGAAGAAATGAAGGATGAAATGGGGATAGAAGACGAAGGTGAAGAAGAAGATGATGATGAAAGTGAATTAACAGTTGAACAAAGAAGATTAATGAATTCCAAAAAGAAAGAAAAGCTAAAACAACAGTTTGAAGAGGAAGAAGAAGGAAATGGCAAAGAAGACCCGTTTGATGAAAATGATACATGGTATGAATTCCAAAAATCAAAAATGGCAAAACAGCTAGAAATTAATAAAGCAGAATTATCAAAATTTGATGATGAAACCAGAACAAAAATTGAAGGATATAGATCGGGTTCATATGTTAAAATTACATTTGAAAGTTTACCAATGGAATTTATTGAACATTTTAATCCTGACTTCCCAATAATAATTGGTGGCTTATTACAGACCGAAGATAGATTTGGATTTTTAAATGCTAGAATTAGAAAACATAGATGGCATAAGAAAATATTAAAATCAAATGATCCATTAATTTTATCGTTAGGTTGGAGAAGATTTCAAACTCTTCCAATTTATACAACATCTGATTCAAGAACAAGAAATAGAATGTTAAAATATACACCTGATCATTCATACTGTTTTACAACATTTTATGGACCATTAGTTGCACCAAATACAACATTTTGTGGAGTTCAAGTTGTTTCAAAAGAAAACACAACAGGTTCATTCAGAATTGCAGCAACTGGTGTTATTGAAGATTTAAATGCAGATGTTGAAATTGTTAAGAAATTAAAATTAGTTGGATATCCTTATAAAATATTCCGTAATACCGCGTTCATTAAAGATATGTTTTCAAGTGCTTTAGAAGTTGCAAAGTTCGAAGGTGCATCAATTAAAACAGTTTCAGGCATAAGAGGTGAGATTAAAAGAGCTTTATCAAAACCCGATGGATATTTTAGGGCAACATTTGAAGATAAAATTTTATTGAGTGATATTGTCATATTAAGAACTTGGTATCCAATCCATGCAAAGAAATTTTATAATCCAGTGACGTCATTATTAGTTAAAGACAAAGAAAATTGGAAAGGTATGAGATTGACAGGACAAGTTAGAGCAGAAAATAATATACCAACACCATTATTAAATGATTCAAAATACCAAAAGATCGAAAGAAAAGAACGTAAATTTAATGCATTAAAAGTTCCAAAATCAATTCAATCAAATTTACCATTTAAATCTCAAATTCATGCTATGAAAAAGCAAAAGAAAACAACTTATTTACAAAAAAGAGCTGTTATATTAGGTGGAGATGAAAAGAAAGCAAGATCATTAATTCAGACCATTCAAACTATTAAAAAGGATAAGATCGAAAAGAAGAAAACAAAGAAAGATGAGAAATTTAAAGAAAGATTAAAGAAATTAGCAAAACAAGAAGAAATTAGAAATGATAAGGAAAAGGAAAAGAAAAAAGAATATTTTGCAAAAGAAGGCAAAAAGAGAAAATTAGGTGGATCAGGTGATGGCTTTGGTAGTAACAAAAGAAGATAAAATTTTTATATATATATAATAGATAGCATTTGTATTTATAAAGTCATAAAGGCGAAATCATAATATAGTATTAATTATTACAGTATAGTTAGAAGAGAGCCTAAGCTTAGATATTAGATGATAAAAGAGATTTATTAATAAAACGTTTCCTAAAAAGGAAGTCGCTTTCAAAGAATACAAATTACTGGATTAAATATATTGAGATAACCATTTGAAACCTTCAGCATAACCTTGTCTCATCAAAATCGAACACATAAATAATTCTAAAGGTCTTATGTCAGTTAAAGGAACTTTATCTTTACCTGTAGTGTTAAACAAACCCAAGAAATGTCTTAATTCATTTTCACTAACAGCTTTTGGAGAATCAATTTTATTACCTAAAATTAAGAAAGGAACCTTTGCTAATTCTTCGATTGCAAATAAAGCATCCAATTCAGCTTTAGATTCTTCAAATCTTGCAGTATCCGCAGCATCCACCAAGTAAACAATAGCATTAACTTCTGGAAAATAATCTTTCCATAATCTTCTTGCTTGTTGATGACCACCTAAATCAAAAGTAGTAAATCTGACATTACCGATGGATAATTCTTCAGAAGTTGGATGTAAAGTTGGCTGTAAAGCAGCCAATCTATCATTTTTTAACATATGTAATAAAGTTGTCTTACCAGCATTGTCTAGACCTAAGAATAAAAGTTTTGCATGCTTATTCCATAAACCTAAAGAAGCTAGAACATCTTGAACTGTATTAAAAGAGGGAATTAATAGTTAGTAATGTAACAGGCAAGATCCAAAAGGAACAACAAAAAAATAATCCAAAACTAGACGGATACATACACCATTCGAAAATCCACATGGTGTGATTATGATTATGCTGTTGTTGTTGATGAACGAACCTTTAAAACTTGTGGCGATAAATAAAATACGTGTTGAGTGTTAGTGGCGCAACAAAGGGTAACAGTGGCGCAGCAGCCAGCTTCAACTCTTTGGTTTCACTGGACTTTATTAAAACAGATAATCATAAAAAGGGAACACACAAACTAAACCTACACAAGACAAACTAAAGGGGACACATAAAAAAGGAAGAAGAGAGCAAAAAGTAAAGTAAAGCAACTTGAGGTTATAAAAAAAAAATTCTAAACTCTAATATGTAAACATTAAAAATCGAAAACAAAAAATATTTTTTAAACTAATCCTAAAACAAAAATAATCATTAAATCAGTCTCTGTACTTTTAGTTCGGCCATAAATTACCTTTGAACGGCTCAAACTTGAGTTTATATCAACATTTAAAGATATATTACAATCCGTATGATTAGCATTTCTCATTGTTCTAATTGATCTTAACGATAAAGATGAAGTATTATCAACACCACAAGGTGATAAATCATTACAAGTTTTCACTGCTTTTAAAGGTAAATTCCTACCCATCAATAAACCTCCGGGTTGATTACATGGCAAATAATAATTTAAATAACAAGATAATTGATTTCTTTTATCAAAATAAGATAAAGGCTTCGAATGATGATACGAAACCATCGATTTAATTGTCAGATTATTAGTTGCATCAGCAAATGATACATTATCTGAACGATTTTGGATTGCTTCTAGTAGTGATAAATGAATTGAATTTGGATTTCTTATAATTTCAATTGTTAAGTTTGAATTTGAACTTTCTCTAAATGCCGCAACTTTCCATTTTGATCCGCCATAATTGAAATCATCACTATAACATATAGTTTTCCCATCCATTGATAATACATCTGGAATTGTAACAGAAAACCTTAATGGTGGTATTACTGTACTTTTAAATAATTTTTCATTACCAACCATTGGATCTTCATTTAAAAATTTTGACCAAGTTAATTCTTTAATTGAATAATAATATTCTCTAAGCTTTTGTTTACCGGGTATGAAAATTTCATTTGATGGGATATTTAAACTATCTTTGGATGACATTATTGCGGATTTAATTGAATGACATTCCCATGAAGCAGATAATAAAGTTTGTGGATCGATATAATACAAACCCTTTGAATCTTTATATTGACCTAATGATTCTAATTGTTTCATATCCATATTTGAGTAATATATTTTATTATTTAAAGTGTTTTTCAAAATATCTAGATCATTTAATTTATTTTGATTTTCTTTTCGTTGAATGATCCTAATTATAAATAGAGCTCTTTCGTATTCATTAGGTACATAAAATGCGTCGTCTTTAATAATTGAAGAAATCATTAAATTTGGAACATCATCCCATTTTTCAGGTCCACCAGCCCAACCAAATACTGCTAAATATAATTTACAATGCTCAGTTAATTCTTGACCATTACTCCCATAATCTTTTGATTGCAAAGCCAGTAGAAATTGTACAGCAGTTGATAATGTCATGTATTTTGCTAAAAATTCTGTTGCGGTCTTACCAACTTCATTAATATTAAAATAGGAAGCAGTTGCAAACATTTGATAAGGAATTTTAGATTCAGCAATTGAATCTTCACATCCATATAAATTTTTCAATAATAATTCAAATGCTTGTTTTGTAATTAAATCATCGCCAGGTTTTAATTGAAAGACTTCCTTTTGAATTTCAATAAATTGTTCATTATCATTATCTTCATTATTTTCTGTATATTCATTAAAGTTAAGATCACTTAAATCATTATTAATTTGATTTTGAATTGAATTTATTCCATTATAATTTATAGATAAGTTAAAATCACCAATATAAGAGTCTTTATTTCTAGTTTCTTTGGAGCTTGTAACAGCAGTAGTCATATTTGGATCAGCATTGATAATATCATTACTTATATTTCCATTTGAAACTTGTTGTTTTGAAGGTTGTTTACTTATTAAAGCATTATCATTCTGTTCATTGCAAAGGCCCGTATCAGTGTTTAACTTGACTCGTTCATAAGTATACCTGACCTCTTTGCCCTTGTTGTTGGAAGCCTTTAATTTAAATATATTTCTGAAATATGAAGACCGTGAAAGAATACTCTTATGCAGGTCGTACCGGGCATCGTTGTACCATTTGACGGTGACGTCCGAATATCGGCCCTTTAAAAGAAGCTCCTCAAGCATATACGTTTGAAAGTTGTTTAGAGTCATAGAAGGGGGGAATAACGTGATACAGGGTAGGATCAGTATACACAGAATATACAAAGACACACAAAGTTATTGAGATGTTTTCGATGCCCTAAGCCTTAGAGCATACTGATCAAAGCACAAACTGCTCAACGGAACAGATCACCCACCGAGCCTTCCGGAAGCTCACCAGGGGTTTGTAGTACTGGTGGAGGGGGGGTGGTTAAAGTCTGCTGCTGTTGTTGTTGGATCAGCCCTGCCAGAGACTGGGTTTGACTATTGGTGGCTTTCAGCATCTGAGCTCTTAGTCTTTCTTGGCCTTTCATCGGAGTAGAATTGGACTCAGCATTCAAGGTATTAAGCTTTTGGGATGATGGAAGTCGAGATGTGGATGCAGAAGATGGTGGTGGTGTTGATGGATTCACTGATATCAGTGGTGGTGTAATGACTCTTTGAGTCACATTTGGCTTTGGAACAACTAAATTAAAATAATCTTGTTCATTATTGCTAGAAGTACTACTTCCTGACCCTGTATTTGGACTACTAACTTCAAACTTTGGTGAATTCAACTTAAGTTTCAATTCATTGGAAGAATGTAAATGTTTAATTGATTGAAACATTGGTAAATGAATTGATGAACTTGAATTTGATTTATGATGTCCTTTAATCTTCGTTACAGCAGCTGACAATACTTCTTGTGGATTAGCATTATTTAAGGATTCATTTAGTTGAGACATATTAGTTAAGGATGAAGTTCTTGTACTTGATAAGTTAATTGGAATAGTTTCAAATATATTCTTTGGATCATTTCTATCCAATACATTTTCAAATGATGTTAATTCACCTAAGAAATCTAACCATCTACTACAGTCTTCCTCTTTTAAGCATCTGAAAGTATATTTCATCTTTTCACTTGAATCTTTCAAAATGAATTTTTTTGGATCATCAGATGATTGAAATACTGAAATATCATCAATACAATATGAATGTAATGGTTTAAATTCTTTTTTTCTATCATCTGTTTTAAATTCATGTAAATAATTAAATGTTAAAACATAATAAAATTTTGAATAAGATTTAACATATTTTGATCTTTTTTCTAAATAACCAGAGATTAATGAACTACTAATTTTATTTCTTTGGTAGGGATAAATTATATCAGATTTTTTTCTAATTTTTTTCATATTCATTTCATTTGAATTTAATTTTAATAAATTTTTTGAATTATCGTTGTTAATAAAATAATTCCAATCAATTGCATAATTTTCATTTTTCAAAAAATTATCTATCATATCATCAATTAATTGAACTTTTATTGAAGCTATTTCAGAATCGATTAAATTAACAAACGTTCTTAAACAATCTTGAACTTCTTTATATAAAATTGACTCTAATTGAATTGATTTCGATTGTAAATCAAAATAACTTTCTTTAATGTGAGCTTCTGTATATAATTGATCTTTTAATTGTAAATCCAATTTTAATCTTAATAAATATGGATCATCTTTTGGCTTCAGTTTTCTTATAGTTAATTCAGTTCCTAACGAAGTTTTACTTTTACCTAAAGTTAATAGTTCAACTGAATTAATATAATCAGATAATAAAGCTCCAGTTTTGGCAATTTCAGTTTTTAAGTCTTTAATTTTAAAATTAGAAGAATTTTTCAAACTACTCATTTGTTTAATTGATTCATTTAAATTCTCTTTTAAATTTTCTAATCTTGGTATTAATTTTAATGTTAATTGATTATAAGTAATTAATTCCTTTTCAGATAATTTTGAATGATAATTATATAACGTTGACGAAATTGATAATACCGAATGTTCTTTTTCTGACAAAAAACTTGAATTCAAAAAATTTCCATTAAATATATTATTTGTTGTATCATCATTACTAACTGATGATTTAATTTTTATACTATGAGAATTTTGTCTTTTTAAGATAGATAAATTTTCAACCATTGCCTTATTTGCCAAGTACGTTTGTTTTTTAAATATTGATAATTCTTTAAAATAAAATACAATTTGCTTTATAATCATTTTCCAAATTGAAAACCTTTGAATTAAAACATCAACTGGTTTTGGATCATTGATTGAGTTACTAAAGGGCAAATAATAAGGAGAATTATAATTGGTTGGAGGTAATATTTTACTCTCCTCTAATACATTCAAATCACTCATTAAAGGTGGAAAATTATAATGAACAACAAAGAAACGATATTTAGAACAAAAGGACAGGTCAACAAAAAAATGATTTTTATACTATTATTAAGAAAATGATGATGATTTTACGTCGGTTATTTATAGAGAGCGATAAACAGATGTTATTAAATCTCGAAACTCAGCCAGGTCCGCCACACGCCGCACAATCACCACGGTCAGCGGGTCGAACGGGGCAGATTCAGCCGCAGAGCACGCGGTACGCGCTAAAATGTATTGCCACAGCGCCACACCGCAGTCCAGTAGGACCACTGCCGCACGGCCGCGGGGTAGCAACTGGCCTGTGAAGGTCACCGCCAACCCATTGTATCTAAAGTTTTCAGGGTTTGAGTAGGCCAATATTCGTAAGGAAGTGTCTTGATTGAAGTATCTCACAATGGAAGATAGTGTAATGGGGTTATTTGGTATCGGTGTTTTAGGTACACTGGAGAATTTATCAAATATTAATAAATGATCAAGTAAAGTAAATGTATTAATTATAAATAGAATACCAACCAAAGCTAATCTTGAACTTTTTTCAACTTTCTTCCTAAACTGCTCCATTTCTTCTTCAGATAGTTGATATCCATCTTGTTGTTGAACGGCCATTATATTTTGTATTGTTTCTGGTATATTATCTTGTAGATAAGATAACAATAATAATTGTGTGAAATATTTAAACGTCAACGAAAGGAAATTGAAATCAACAAGATAAACCAATAATAGTTGTAATACTATAAACAAATGGATTGACTTAACAAAATGTTTCTTAGTAACATTTGGAAATGGATAAGCTATAGGATATGATTGTAATTCCAACAACCATGCGTTTGGTTGGTGTTCTGCTGCCGAATGATATGTTGCTATTGATGAGTCTGCAGTGATTGGCAGTAAAGGAGTATTGGGATAGCTCCCAGGTATGACAGCAGCCATGATGGGTCATCAACAATTCTAAAGTTCAAGGGTCAGGAACTGTAGAAACTCAATCAGAAGATTGATCTCATCTTCAAAACGTGGCTGGTGCCAAAAGGCGCAGGTGGCGGTGCGCCGGATGCTTTACAATTCACTGTGAACGTATTCACAAGGTGGACAAAGTAAGTTTCGGTTTCTTTTAAACGGATTTCAACAGATTATGATTCGTTTAGCAAGATATTCATGCCACCCGGGTCAGCTGACCTTGTTAAGACCATCTTTAGTTTTTTCAAAACCTTTCTTGTCCACCTGTAATTACTCCACCTCTACCCCACCTAACAATACTCCAGATTCACTTAAACCGCCGGAAAAACCTCCTTTATCTCAAAGAATTAAGAAGGAAATTCAGCATTATTGGCATGGTACAAAATTGTTAGGTTATGAAATCAAAGTTTCTTCTAAATTATTAATGAAAATGTTGGCAGGTTATGAATTAACTAGAAGAGAATCATCACAATTAAAAACGACGGTTTCTGATGTTCTTCGGTTAATCCCATTTTCGGCTTTTGTCATTGTTCCATTTGCTGAACTTTTATTACCAGTCGCATTAAAATTATTTCCAAATATGTTACCTTCAACTTATGAATCGAACATAGATAAAGACAAAAAGAAAAAATTATTAGCACAAACCAGAGCAAAAGCTTCAAAATTTATTTTAACAACAATTAATGAATCTGGTATAAATTTACCAAAAAAGATTCAAAAAGATGATAAAAATTTAAAATTATTTGTTAGCTTTTACAAAAAAATTTATAAAGGTATTAAACCAACAACAGAGGAATTAATTCAAATAGCAAATTGTTTTAAAAACGATCAAATTCTAGATAATTTATCAAGACCCCAATTAATGGCAATGGCAAGATATCTATCTTTGACACCTTATGGACCTGATGATTTTTTAAGATATCAAATTAGATTTACCTTATTGAAAAGTATTAAGGATGATAAATTAATTGATTATGAAGGTGTTGATTCATTATCGTTAAATGAATTAAGATTAGCATGTGCTTCTAGAGGTATTAAAACGTTAAATACTGATTCAAAAAGATTAGCAGAGGATTTAAAAATTTGGTTAGATCTTAGACTTAGACAAAAGATTCCATCAAGTTTATTAATTTTAAGTGCAACTTATACTTACGGTGAACATGCTGCCCATCTAGAAAGTTTTTATGATGCTTTATTAGCTGCTTTATCATCAATCCCGGATGAGTTATATAATATTGTTAAATTAGAATTAGCTCAAGATGATGATAAATTAAAACTAGATGTTTTAAAAGAACAAGATGAGTTAATTAAAGAAGAAAGTGTCCAAAATGAAGGTTCAACTGAAGTTGTTAAAGATGATATTAAACTAGATGATTATGAAGAAAAAACCGAAGACACAGTTGAGGATACTGTTAAACCTAATGATGATATAAATAGCAAAATCAGAGAGGAAAAAGAAAAAGAAAAATGAATAATTGAATAATTATCAAAAAC
This sequence comes from Ambrosiozyma angophorae, assembly GCA_030567475.1. Taxonomy (NCBI): domain Eukaryota; kingdom Fungi; phylum Ascomycota; class Pichiomycetes; order Pichiales; family Pichiaceae; genus Ambrosiozyma; species Ambrosiozyma angophorae. The sequence continues at coordinate 471,722 of JAJLSH010000201.1, read as the reverse complement.
CATATTATTATACCTACTCTGATGACCATTTACGTTACCATATCTACGGATCTATTATATATATATATATATATATATATATATATATTATATTCACTTTGCATGAAAAAAAAACAAAGAGACTTAGTTGGAGACTAAAAAAAGATATCGAGAATACAACAGATTAGTTTAACAAGGAATAGTACGTTTTTAATTACTTCATTTAAAACGCTGATTTTCCTTCTAGTTTTACTTTGAGCACTAATCAATTAACAGTGCTTGTAGAAGTCAACCCGTAAATGTTAACAGAAATGGTGAATTCCCATGCTGACCGACTTCATCAATATCAGTATATTTATTATTCTTTGAATTCAATATAGGAATTATTAATTGGCAACATCCATAAATATTCTTTTACTGCTCAAATAAATATAAGCAAGCTATTATCTCCATCATGGATTAATTCAACTTATTAAACCAAGCAATCTTCCGTAATCATCCTAGTTTTGTGCATAATCTTTAAAATAGTATTTCTTGAAACACTTGAAATAACAGTACGTGATCTGCCCTTGTTGTCCGCAAAACCTTCTGCTATTTTTAGACTATGGGCATCGTTGAAAAGAGATACGAGTCTCTTATTCTATGTTACGTTTACCTATATCTATGCTCAGTTTAAGAGTAGTCTGATTTAATTTAAGTCGATCTGTTCAAGTGAGTTAACAAATACACTTTTTGAAACTATATAAATAAAGATGCATTAGAAAAAGAAGAGGACACAAAATAAAGACGTAAAGAAAAGACAGTAATTTAATTTTAAACTATACTAACACAATCAAATGCGATCATACACATAATAATTTTTGTTTTTATCAAAATTATTACCTTTTTGTCTTTTAAAAATTTTAAATATTTTTTTTTTTTAAATTACAAAAATTAATTACAAAAAATTAAAATTGAAATAATTTATTTAGTTTACTCTTGCTTGAATAAGTTATCAAAAGTAGCTGGTAATTCTTCAATTTGAGTAGAGTAAAATTGTTCGATTTCTCTCATTGTTCCAACATCAGATTTAGTGATTAAATTAATAGCAACACCCTTTCTACCAAATCTACCACCTCTACCAATTCTGTGGATATAGTTTTCTTTGTTGGATGGTAAATCATAATTGATAACTAAAGAAACTTGTTGAACATCAATACCTCTAGCTAATAAATCAGTTGAAATTAAAATTCTTGATGAACCACTTCTGAATTCAGACATAATAGTATCTCTATCTTGTTGAGATAATTCAGAATGGATTGCAGAAACAGTAAACTTTTGTTCAGTTAATTGTTGAGTTAAAAATTCAACCTTCTTTCTAGTGTTACAGAAGATAACAGCTTGTGTGACAGAAATAGTTTGATATAAATCACATAAACAATCAAATTTGAAACTTTCATCATCAACATTAATATAATATTGTTTAATACCTTCTAAAGTCAATTCATCTTTTTTAACTAAAATTCTAACTGGATCACCCATAAATTGAGTTGTAACTTCTAAAACATCTTGTGGCATAGTAGCTGATAATAAGACAACTTGAGTAGTCTTTGGTAAGAAGGTGAAAACATTGTAAATTTGTTCTTTAAAACCAGATGATAACATTTCATCAGCTTCATCCATAATAAACATCTTTAAATCATCAACTCTAAAGAAACCTCTTTCAATCATTGAGTAAACTCTACCTGGGGTGCCGACAACGATTTGAGCACCATTTCTTAAAGCCTCAATATCATCAGCCACAGCTTTACCACCAATGGAAGCGTGGACAGTAATGTCTAATCTAATACCTAAAGATAAAACAACTTTTTGAATTTGTAAAGCTAATTCTCTTGTTGGTGCCATGATTAAAGCTTGAGTTTTCTTTAATTTTTCATCGATTCTTTGTAAAGCAGAAATAGCAAAGGTTGCAGTTTTACCGGTACCAGATTGGGCTTGAGCTAAAACATCTCTACCTGAAATAATTGGTTGAATAGCTCTTTGTTGAATTGATGATGGTTCATCAAAACCACATGCATAAACACCTCTTAATAATTCTTCTTTTAATCCTAATTGATCAAATGAATAGACAACATGATCGTAGTTAGTTTCAATTGCACTTGGATCCAATTCAGTAGACATGATTGCGCTTAAAAATCCTTTGATCTAATTAAAAGGAGAAAGGAACACCTTATCCCTTTTTTATGAAGTACCTTTAAATTTATTTTAGTGAAAATTTTGCCACATCCAATTTAGGGCGGGTAACGTTTGAAAAATTGGCGACGCGTCGATTTTTAATTGATTCAGTTTAATTTATGTGGATATTCTATTATAACATATATAAAGAAGATACAACTTTTACTTTATTTGTTTATTTATTTTATTTTATTTATTTAATTTATTAGTTAAACATTAATTATAGATATATGTAAAGTACATTCAATAAACAAACAAATTTAACGAGAGTAAGACCAAACATTCTTTAATAAACCATCTTGTTGAGCTAATCTGTTTAATGAATCATCAGCTTCACCTCTTGATCTGATGTAACCACATAAAGCATAAGTAGTTGAAGTTGGTAAAGCTCTACCTTGTTCATCGACATCAGCAACGTTAATTTGAACTGAAGCGTGATCTTTAGCTTTGATAATTCTGTTGGTAGCAGAACATTTTCTTGGAATGTATAATTCAACCTATATTTAATTAATCGTTAGTATTTAGTTTCATAAAATATGGTTCAGAATTAATGGATGAATGGATGTTGGTGGTTTGAATGTTTGACTTATTTATATTTTGGAAGAGTGCTTGTCTTATGGATTTCAATATATACCTAGTATTAACCGGGATAATAAAATGTAGTTTCCAAATTGATACATATGATGTTGATATGTATATAGATATTTCAGATACATTTAACAAATAACTTATTAATTTCACTAAGTTGAACTCTCTTTACGTGTCGAGATTGATAAAATGCTGAAAATTCAAAAACATAATCTCAGATTAAAACCAATATTCACAATACAATTCAGTAATATATCTGGTAAAATCTTAATTTCAAAAAAAAAAATTCAATATTTCCACCCTTATGAAAAGTTTAAATCATATCTTAAATTCATATCTAGTTCATAGACAAATCCCAAATAACATATCCAGTCATTTCTACTTATATTATGAAATGTTCACATACTAATTGACCTTTATCGTTTTCCATATTGTATTAATTAATTTATGATTTTACTCAAATGGTTTAACCTATGTTAATTCAATACACACTCAATTAAATTTTGATATGTTTTTTCCATCAAAAATTGAAATCGCGAATTAGGCTTCGGTTAGGGTTAGGATAACCCTTTGTAAGCGCACGTGAACAATGAGGTTCACCGAAAGTATTACCGAATTACTGTTTGGTTTTTTTTGGCGCTTACTTATTAATTAGTGGTTTTACTAGTTAGAAACTTTAATTAGGTTATAAAAGTAAGTAAATAGGAATGAATGTACACTCGGAGTTTTCAACGAAAATACCTTTTGAAATGTTTCTTTTGTGGTCTTTTAAAGCTACTTAATTATATTAGTAGTACCTTGGGTGTTGTCATGATCATTGTCATACCGCTAGAATTTTAATCTATTAAAAGAATATTGGGCGTAACTAAAGTTCAGCCTCCAATCCTAAATATTCGTAAACAATTTTTATGTAAACGGCAATAATTGCAATACCAGCGTAAGTCATTAATCTAACAAAAATGTCTAAATCAAACCTTGAAATAAAAGCCCAATCGTTACCACTACCAGAAACTTGTTCATGTTTTTTCATCTTAAATTTCTTCAAATGCTTGTTAAAAATGAGATTATGTAATGGAGTTAAAAGTTTAGTTAAAATTGATTTTGATATCAACTTCCAAATTAAAATAAAGAATACCCCAATAAAAACTCTTAGTAAAGTTTTCAATAAACCTATATCTTTTGAATATGGTACGGAACATGGATAATCTAAACTATTATTTTTAAATGATGTGTGTGTGATTGACCAGTGAGCTAGATCTAGGCCAAGTAAAACTCCAATGAATGCAATTGAATCTTCAAAACAAGGACAATGATCAACTGGTAATATATGAAAATAAATTAATGAATAGTAAAATCCAATAATTACAATAGGAGTTGTAAATAAATTGAAACTTGATTCTAAACCATAACTTGAATTTAAAAAAACTAGTTGATCCCATTTATTTGATAAAAGTTTTCTGAATAACACGGCAAATAATCCAATTAACCCACCGATTGTTACATCAACAAAGCCATGCATACCACAATAAACTCTACCGAATACCATACAGATCCAATAAGTAAACAAACCAAATATAAAGGTTAAACTTGTAAATGTACTAAACTGATCATGATTCTTATATAATTTCAATAGTAGAATTAAAGTTACAGAAGTTGCATTTGCTGTATGAGAAGATGGACAACCATATTCCTCTGAAGTATAAGAAGATAAAGTTAATCTAACTATGGGAGGGGATCTTGGTCTTGGTAAACATAAATAGTCCTTAACAAGACCAGTAAAGTATATACCCATACCTAGTACTATAACTAAATCTCTTAATAAATATAAATAACCAAAAAAAGCGGGAATGGGCAACAATAAAACATAGAAAGTATGTGAACCTAGATTAGCAGTGTACAAAAAAAATAGATCCCATGTTGGAGTTCTTACTTTGATTTGGAGTTTTGATAAAATTTGACTTTCAATTTCAATTAATGGTAATAATTTCGACCTTAGGTAATATCTCAAAGGGGACATTTGAGATTGATAGTACTCATTTGATTTCAGGCCCGCATCTATAGGAGTAAGTAGGGTATTGTAATTACTAGAAATGTCGGACAATGTGGATGTGTGTTGGTCCATCGTGTACCCATGGTCATCGGTATATGTAAACAGAGAGATAATAGGGATTCAAAATGATGAAAGGCTGAGAGGGATGCTCAATCCGGGATAGCGGCGCCAGTCTAAGCCAGTTTCATTCTATTTCGTTTCATTTTTATTTTGGTGCTTTTTCACCCTGTTTGCGACACGCTCTAAGTTACTTTTCCCTTTCTTATATCTTATCTCTTACAATTCTACTTCATGAACACAACAGTCGAGTCTATAACCAACGGCTTATTGCGTGATCGCCCCAGTACTGCCTCCAAATATAATTTAAATGATCCTTCTGAACTCGCAAGGCAACTAGAACATGAATTAACTTCAGCTACCTCTTCTCTATCTTCAAATCAATCTACTCCTAAGAGAACTAGTACCATGGATTTGAATTCTTCAGTTACAACTCTGGAATCTTTAAATAAGTCTTCAACTACTTTAAGAGATTTGGTACCTGAATTATTTGAATCAAGATTACGTAAATTAGGTGACGCTTTTGATTTAAATTTAACAATCGAAAGAACTTTAGCTGAATCAAAATTAAATGATACGAATGCTTTGATGTCTTTATCTGAATTTGAAATGACCAAACAAAAGTTAGATGAATTGAAAATTCAAAAAGCAAATTTGGTTAATACTGAATTTCAAGATTTTCAAGAATTTCAAGATTCAAATATTAAAAGTCTTTTATCTTTAGATGATAGTATAGATACTTTAGAAGAAAGATTAAAATCACATTACTTAAAGGTTGGGGAATTAGGCTATGTTCATGATGTTTTATTAGAGGCAGATCCAAAATTATTAGATCAAACTTTAAGTTCAAGACTAGAAGATGGAATTGAAGCTGCTTTAGAAAGTATGGTTTCCACTGTGATTTCTTTATCAATAAGGCAAAATATTCGATTACCGGAACCAATTGTTGATTCAATGAAAACTTTAGAAGGTAGAATAGAATGGTGCACTAATTGTATAGGTGCATTAGCATTAAATGGTACAAATCCCTCTTCATCTCCTCCTTCACCAAATCAAATGGAAATTTCTTCCCCTGTAACAAGTTCTCCGATTAATGGGAAAAGATTATTTGATGATAATGCTTCACCAATAGCAGAATATCATGATTTGAAAACTGCTTATAGAGATATTCAGTTTGCTCATAATTATTTAACTAAGCAATATTCAGAAGAAAGAAAGCAATATGAAAAGAATTTAAATAAATTAAGATATAAATTAAGTAATATTCAAGAACAAATGTTGTCATATAAAAATGAAATGATTAAACAACAAAATATATCAATGTCATTTGAAATGAAATTAAAAACAATGGCAAATGACTTAAATGATAGTAAGAAACAAGTTATAAAGTTAACAAAAGAAAATAGCTTACTGAAAGTGGATAGCTTAGGAAGAGTTGAAGATCAAGACTGCATCAAAGATATTAATAGTACTAAAGGAAACAGTACAAGCCGTAATAGTGTTAGTGCCTCGATCCTTCGTTTAGAGTTTAAGAAGCTGGTAGCCAAGATGTCCGATACTTTTGAAGCCCAACTAGACCGTGAACGCACGGAGAACAGGCGTTTGGAGCAGCTGTTGAAGATGTACGAGAGTCGTAGCTAACACTCCCACTTTAGCGATTTAACTGTGTAATTCTTTCTTTGCTTATTTGTACGCGTCCGCTAAGGGGCAAAAACCTTTCACCCTTCCCCCCCCCCTTCCCTTTTTCCTTCTTACGCCTTACTTTCCATGGCTTCACCAACCTCCATGTTGCCCTCCGTCAGTGTCTCTCTTGCCTCAGTCTCTAATGTTGATGCCCCAGTTCCATTTAGCTCACAGTTTGATGAGGTTGAGAGAGCTCTGTCGAAGTTCAAACACTTTCAGTTACAACACCAGCAAGCTCAAGCCAGTGCACAATCTCAAGCTCAAGCCCACATTAGACTTAACAGGCTAAGTTACAACAACGAAAGGGTCCAACATCCATTTCCTGTAGGTTTGCAAAGACAACAGCAAGCTGCTTACATGCCGTTGCGTCAGCAAGCTCAACCTCCTCTTCAGAGAGTCTCTCCTCCTACTTGTCACAATACATCTAATCTTCCTCCAAGATTAGATTTGTCAAGTTCAACTTCGGCTTCACCAACCTCTTCTTCATCTTCATCATTATCAAGTTTTAGTTCAACTTCTTCAACTTGTGATAATGATATTAATCCAAATAATTTTATGTCTTCGATGATTCCAAATGACTTATTTAATGATAATGATATTAAGTATGAAAATTCACAAACGTCTTGTTCCTATACACTTGCAAATCCTACTTTCAATTCTTCTGCCTCTCTTTTGATTAATCCAATCTCTAATAAATTTCCTGTTTCAACCAAAACATCTGGAAATTTTGGTTTGTATAATAATAACATTTGGTCTTCTACTTCTTATAATAATAATAATCCTGGTGTTGGCGTGTCTACTTGGGGCAATAAAATTAATTTTTAGGTTTTTTTTCCATTTGTTTTTACTTCAGATGTATTTATCATTTTACTCTATTCAATCTTGTTTTTTGTGCTCTATCTTTTTTTTTCACTATTTTTACTAAATTCTACTATTACTTCTGTCTTTTTACATCATGGTTTTGTATTTCCAACGGGTGCTCTTATTACTTTTTTTCTCCCTACTAAGTTAGATTTTATAATTATATATATTCATGTGTGTGCTATCTTTTCCCTTTACTGCTATTTTTACTCTTTTACTTTTCTCATTTTACTTTCTATCTGTTTTATTTATGATCATATTTATATAAAAAAGAGAAAAAAAAAGTTGCATTATTTTATTTTAGGTTAAAAAAAAGAAATAGGAATAAGAAATATCTTAAATAAAACAAGAAAAAAAAAATAAAGAAAGAGATTATTGCTGATGTTTATTTGTTTATTATTATTACTATTACTATTATTATTACTATTATTATTATTATTATTATTATTATTATTACTATTATTATTATTATTATTATTATTATTATTATTATTATTATTTACTATTACTTATATAATAGATTTATATTCTTAAAATTTAATCAAATTATCACTCATTTTTTGAGATATTATACAGTTAAATCTGTTTTGTATTGCAAATGACATAGAATCATTCATAAAGAGCTTCAGAAAGACTCACCATGAATGAGACTAAAAAGTTATATAAAAGAAATTGAATGAAAAAAGTCCGAAAAGCGCTGGTTGTCTTCTTTGTAAATAAAAACCGGACAACCGCGTTACAATAGTAACGTACCTTAGACAGTTCATCACTTTTATCATTAAAGATGTTCGGATTACTTGTTGGGGAATAAATTGGTAGAGTTTTTTGATTACTTCATAATTTGTAAGAAGACGACATTTACATTTGTGTTCATCAGAATTTATTTGGCCTTCATTAATGACCCCCTCCTTCAGTATCTCCTTTCACCTGTGGATCTTCTTTTTGCAAAGTGACTATTTAATGCTTATAAGTTTTTATTACTTTTTAGATAATTAACTGATTAATTTATAAGAATTAGTATATAGTTGTTACCGAAAACTTAACAGCTTTCGCTGTAAAGCAAAAAAATTAATTAAAGGACATATAATCATAAATCACACATTTATCAATTATTGTTCTTTTAATGAAGATCTACCGGCTTTTAATAATTCATCACACAATAATAAATTTGATGCAATTCCAGTAGCACCACTAATCGCATTTCTAATAACTCTATAAGAATCCCATACACCTTCTAATCTTGGATCCATTGGTTCACCTGAATTTAAATCCAATCCAACAATTTTAACTCCTTCGTTTAATTCATCTTGAACATTACTTAAGGAATCTAACGAATCTAATCCTGAATTTTTAGCTAAAGTTTTTGGAATAATTAATAAAGAATCTGAAAATGCTTTGATTCCAGGTTTTAACTTACCCTTATTTAATTTACTTTCATTTAAATATTTATGTGCAGCAAAATAAAAGGCACCTGCTCCTGGAATTAAACACTTATCTTTAAGTGCATTATTAACAGCTCTTAATCCATCTCTAATTGCATCTTTCACTTGTTGAATTATATAATTTTGTGATCCTTTAATTAATATAGTACAAGATTTTGGATTTAAATTTTCTGTAACAAATGTAAATTTTTCTTCACCAATGGATTTTTCGTAAACTAATCCTGAAAATCCTAAAATTTCAGGAGATAAATCATCAACTGAATTTTGTGCTTCTCCTCCACAACACAATTGTAATCTTTCCATATTTCTTCTTTTTGCCCTTCTTAATGCTAAAATATTATTTTTGGCTAATATATCTAATGACATTGGATCAATACCTTTTTGATTTATAATAACAAACCCTTTACCATTTGAACAAACTTCATCTTTTAATTCAATAATTTTTTTTAATTTTTCATCTACAAATTTTCTTTCACTTTCAACTAATTTGTTACGTTGTTCAGCTGTAGAATAATAAAAACTAGAATTAACCTCAGTTTTTTCATACTCTAATGAAACATTTAAAATTAAAATATAAGCATCCTTAACTCTTTTTGGCATATCTGGGTGTCTTGCGCCATGATCTAAAACCAATCCTTTGATAAATTCAGTTTCTTTTGCTGTTTCCTGCATCATTGACATAATTTCAATCATATGTAAGTCTACATCCCCATTGAATTCTTGAATACTTAAAACGGCATCCGTAACAATTGGTGTTAAAACATTTGTTAAGTCATTCGAAATTTTTGTTGATAATGATGATCTTGCAACTTGTAATAATAACTCTCTATCATTCAAATCTTCAGGTTTCCAAATAAATTCTAACAAATACTTTAATGTTTCTTCTCTTGCTTTTTCAAAACCATCTGTGATAATTCTTGGATGAATGCCTTCATTCAAAAATCTTTCAGCTTGTTTTAATAATTCACCAACTAATAACACAACAGTAGTTGTACCATCTCCTGTGATTTCATCTTGAGCAGATGCAGCCCTAGCAATCATTATAGCAGTTGGGGATTGAATCTGCATTTCTGTTAATAAAACTTTACCATCTTTTGTAATTTTTATATTACCTGCTCCATCAACTAACATTTTTAAGGTACCTTTTGGACCTAAATTTGTTGATAAAACATCTTGTAAACCTTGTGCTGCGGTAATATTAACTTGCAACGCTTGTTGTCTTCTTAAAGACTCAGCTTTTGGATTCAAAAGTTGAATGGACATAGTTTTAATTACAAAAGGTTATACTGATGTATTTTTATTGATTTGCCTTTAATTTTCAAGTGTACGTCGTTGACTTTTTCGTGTTTGCTACGCCTCAAAGTGGCAAAGTTTTGAATTACCTGCGCCGCTTTAATTGTGGCGTAGTTACTTTATATTATTTTTGTTATCTTTTTATCTCCGATTAATTGAAATCACTTTACTTTTATAAACGTGAAACAAATAAAAAAGAAATTGCTGAACAAGAAGAACCATCAATTATTCAAGTTTATGCTTAGTGATGCGATAATTTTTTTTTATTAGAGTTGACTAAGAGTACATGTGAATGGCATCCTCCTATCTCTGATCAAAATGTGATACTTAACTTAAATCATGTTTGTAAGTTAAGTAATTAAGTTAAGTAAAGTGATGACGTATCGTTTTAGCTAGTTTATATTTACTTAACTATATTTATTAAACCAAAACGAGTATAATCTGAGCTGGACTTTCCATTTGTTGTTGCAATAAAACACGTTCTGTATTAGTACCATTACTACGTTAAGCGGTCGATCGACGCGAACTACGGAATCGCGGCCCAGGGAAAACCAGCAAACTCAAGAAGGGCGACCTCAAGTATCCTTATCTATCACTATCTTATGTTGAAGTTTCAACAATGGACTCAATTCAAATCAATCCCATATCCGTAAAATCATCGTTATCAAGCAAATCATACTTTATTAGAGGATCAAGTTTATTATGGTCTAAAGTCAAACAATCAACTATTACATCCTCAACAACACCAACTGATCGGGATTCTTGTTCTGTAGGAATTGATAGGGGAAAATTAACGAAACAAGACATTTTGGGTGAAGATACCATTAATAACGTCATATTAAAAGAATTTGGTTGTAATGGGGAGATTATACTAGGTTATGATAATTCAATTGAAGTTTATGATTGGTTGCCCCATGCTTCCCTTAGAGATAAGAATGAAGATATCGCATCTGGGAATTCATTACATTTAGTTGCTAAATTTGACAATATTACTGATGGTGGGAAACTATTTCGATTGTATTGTATTACTTCCAATAGAGTAAATTCAAACTATGTCGTTTTAGTTATCTTGAAAGATATTTATAAGAATTTAAAATTTATGATTGTTGACTTAACTTCACAAAGTACTATTAATTTGAATATACCAAGAGAATTAAAGGAAAGCCTTATTGTGGGTTTGAACTTCACTATTAAATCAAATGAATCAGATAGATTCATAGTTATTGGTGATAATACCAATGGATATTTATGGATATTTGATAAACTGAATAATTATGAATTGATTCAGGATTTCTACTTTGTAAGCAAAGTCATTAATAATGAAACTATATTTGATTTGAAAGGACATTGGCTAGTTTATAATGCATCAAAAAAAGATAAAACCTTTAATGATATTAAAAATTCTTTCAATAACGATTTGCCAATTACAAAAGTTAGATTAGCGAAAAAGTCGACTTTAGTTAATAAGATTTTCAAAGGATTTTCGAAGACTACAATTGATTCTGTACTATTATTATCCGAAATGTCACAGGGTAAATTAAAGAAATATTTCAAGAATGTTCAACAAACTTCACAAACGCAATCACAACAATCACCCCCATCACAACAACAATCCCAGCAATTAGATCAGCATACTAATATCAATGGAAGTAAAATAGAGACTAACTGCGATTGGTATTCAGATGATTTAGATTTATTAGATAACAAAAAATTAAAAACAGATCATAATTTCAGAGAAATTTTGAGCAATATGTTAAATATATTAAATATCAATTCGAATTATTTAATTATGATTGATTTAGCAAGCAAGAAACCGTTATTTTATTTTTCACCGCCCGAGGGATGTTCAAAAGTTTTAATATCATCATACAATTTATCATTAACAACAGTGAATAATAGAGGAGATGATAATTATTTTTGGGATTTTACAAATTATTCTAAGGAGATCATATTAATGGATAAATTTAAAAGGGGTAAAACGTCGGCAATAATTAGTGATATTTTAATTTGTAAAGATGAGAAATTTATTATATTATTAAATAGATTGAATGGGTCAATTCATTGTTTTAAGAATGAATATATGGATGTCTATACTGGTGATGTTGACGGTAATGATTGGTGTTTGTCCAATCTAGGGTTTAAAAAGATTGGATTAGTCAACGAGGAATATTTAGCTGCAATTAGTGATAATGGACAATTGTTTACAATCGCATTAAAGACTGGATTAGTTAGTTGGAAGTATCAATTACCATCAATACCAGAAGAATGGACTCCGAAATACTTATTATCAATTGAGAATGAAGCTAAAGAGGTGGCTGAAGATGATTTCTTTGATAGATTGTTCGATACTGAGGAAGAAGAAGTGAGTAAGCCGCTGATACAAGTTGAAATTGAAACGTGTAAACCATACAAGTTTCTGAACAACTTAAAAAGGGTTCATTTTTCTAAATTCAAAGACGACCAGGATATATTAAATGAAGATAAGTTATTTTTCTCTATCTACGACGAGGATATGGTTGTCAAAGAGCTAAAGTTTGGTAATAAAGGGATTGCACAGGTTAAGTTTAGTGGAGGCAACGGTGACAGCGATGATAAGGGTGTTCGTGATCCGGGAACGCAAGACATCGAGCAGGCAATGGCAGGCTCCGTTTTGTGTAACGGTTCGCTGACAATTTGTTCAGCTGCCATTGGCTGAAGATACCCAGCCGGTAGCAGAGCAGAGCTGTTTGTGGCCTAGGGTTATCGGACTTTGCACTGTGCCCGTTTGAGCGTCCGAGGGCTTGGCTTTTAGGCTTACTTGCAATTTGTTCAACTTTCGTTTGAACAAATCAACGTTACATATTGTCCTACTGTTTTTCAGTATTCTCTATTCTATATACGGGCTTGTTCTGCTTTTCTTTTCTCTCTGCGCAGCATTAGTTTTCACCATTCATATGCATGCTACTCATAAATCATCTTGCTCCTCCTCGTTCATCTACAACTCGCCCCACAACCATACCTTCGCCAACAGTTTAATTCGATTTGATAGAGCTAAGTTTAATAAAAGTAATACGACAATGGTTTCAGACGATACTCAAGCAGGTCAAGTTTGTGCAAATTGTGGTGCAACAAAGACTCCATTATGGAGAAGAACTCCGGATGGTACTCTAACTTGTAATGCCTGTGGATTATATTACAAAGCAAATCATTCTCATAGACCCATAAATTTGAAGAAACCTCCACACATGGTTGCAATACCAAAGAATGCATTAAATAAAGGTTCATGTAAAGGAGGTGGGAATTGTAATGGTACTGGTGGTTCTGCCTGTTGTAGTGGTTGTCCTGCTTTCAATAATAGAGTTATAGTCCAACAAAAAGAATCTATTAAACAACAAGAAGAAATTAATGAAAAAGTTATAAAAGATGATAATGTTGAGATGGCGTTGGCCTGTATGAATTGTGGTACTACTGTTACTCCACTTTGGAGAAGAGATGATTCAGGCAATACTATTTGTAATGCTTGTGGCCTTTACTTCAAATTACATGGTGTTCATAGACCTGTTAAGATGAAGAAACAAACAATAAAAAGAAGGAAAAGAAATGTATCTTCACAAGGTTCAGATTCAAAAGGTTCAAATCGTGTTCCTAATATTTTGTCACCAACTAATTCTGATGCTTCCAGTTTAGTTAATTCTCCATCTTCAGAAACTCTAACTGCAGGTATAATCAATGATAAACCATCTGTACTGTCATTATCATCACATGAACCTAATAATTTAATACGCTTGGCAACTCCTACTTTACCTTCGGATACTCAACATCAAGATAAAAAAATACAGATTAATTCATTAATAAACCCACAGCAAAATCACTCAAAAACAGTTCCTCTTTCACAAAGTAAATCGGATTCTCCTTCAGGTCCATTGGCCTACTTGTTGAACGTACCGGTTAGTGTCGCTAAGAATACATTACCAACATTTACAAGAATTTCGGATTCAAAGTCGGCTCCATTAGCTATTGATTTTACTTCCATGTATTCCTCAAAGCCTAGTGGTGTTGTTTCATTAAAGCGAGAAAGATCTAATTCACCAAAGAAGGGGGAAAGCAGGATTAGTATAAATTCTCTGCTGAACGATTCATCATCATCATTATCATCATCACCATCCTAGTCTATGCACAATAATGTCATCCGAATATTTCAGATGGGGTTGCTTGTTTTCTAAGATAGCTAACTATCTTTTATCGCTGTCAAGCAAATTCTGTTTTAAATTTAATATTTTCACCACATAGACTCATAAAAGTAAGTAGGCTTTGTTACTATTGTTCATTTCACTTCACCTGTTTCTTTATATATTTATTTATTCTTTATTAATTCTTTATTGGTGCATTCGTTGGTTCCTTCTTTTAGTTAACATATTGGGGTTTATCTCTCTACACGAAAATCAATTTTAATTGGTGCTGTTATTTCCGCTCCCTTTAACTCCGATGCATGAAGAAAGATTCTTCAGATTTTAAATGATCCTGTCACGGTGGCGGTGATGTAATGTGGCTGAGTTTCAAGCCAACAAGAAATCGACGCGCATCTGCTGTCGGCGCGTCGTTTCCCAAACAAAAGTCCAAACAACAGACGTTAAGAAACAAAAGGTTTCGATCAGTAAATATACAATTTCAAGAAACTCCGAACCCCGTTTACCCCGGCTTCTACTTACTTTAGTTCTTCTGGTAAGACGTTTAATTAACGACCAAGGCCGCACGCTTGCATCCGTGTCTTATCAGCCTAATAAGTTTTCAGTTGTTACTACTTTAACTTATTCTAAAACAATTCTCACCTTAGTTCAAGTTCCCCTGTTTTCATTATTCAAATTAATTTTGAATGTTAACTGAAAAAAAAAAATATTATCAAGGCAAATTTATTTCACTGATTCCAAAATAGTTACACTGAATAAATTCAAAAAGTGAAAGACTGAATTGACGTTCCATAAAAGGTAATTCATCAAATAGTAATATGACCGGTTATGTTAAAAGAAAACCTATCGAAAGAAAAGTCATCGAAAAAGTGCCTATTCAATTACAATCTCAATATAAATCTAAAAGTACATCTTCAAATGTAAATCTATATGCTGAAAGACCGAAGGTTGGATTGATCATAAGAAATAAACCTAATTATACTGGTATAGTTACTTCAGAACCAAATGATGATAATTCACATTGTAATATCGATGGTCTATCCAATGAGCTTAAAGATACCACTGTTGATTCAACTTCAACTCTAGAGCAAGAATTAACAGATGAAACATTGAATGACAGAAAAATTGGGCTATTCAAAAAAAAACTGTTAGAAAGAAATTTAGAAAGAGAGAAGGAAAAGAAACGAAAAGAAAGTTTTACTGATGAAGATGATTTCGGTTCAGACAGTAATGATTTCGGTTCTAAAAAAGGTTTAAGTGAAGTTGCAAGAATAAGAATTTTGAGAAAAAGTATTGGTAAACCATTACCATTATTGTACAATACTAAACCATTAGATTTTGATAATGTTGACGTTGAATATGGTGTGAAATTTGACAATATTAATGAAACTAATAAAACTAATGAAAAATTGTACACTAAAATTAATGGGGAGCCTAAAGAACCCCAAAAAACTGAATATAAACAATCTAGAAGTCCGATTGGTATCAAGAGGCATATAGTTATTGATAAAGAAAGATTAAGGGAAATTGCAATGAAAAACAGAGCACATCAAGAAAGTATGAGTGGTGATAGTCCCATAATTAGATCTTCTAGAAAAGATGAAGATGAAGAAGATGGAAAAGGTGAAAAAGAAAATAAGGGAAAGCAAGCAGAAGAATGTCGAACGATAAGCCGAGAGAAAATACTGGCAATCAGAAGGCATCAATTTACTAGGGCACAGAGTTTCAATGAACAAAAGGAACATGACAACACTGGTGAAGCAGTTAATAAAAGTATGTATCCAGACTTTATTAGCCCACAAAGACTTACTGAACCTATCCATAATTCCAGAGAATTACAGCCAGATTGTGAAGTAAGTTGTGCAAAGGCCGATTTTAAAGCCACCCCGTCTAATGTATATTGCAAGCCAAGTACTAGCTCAAACCCACAATCTATTTCTCATCAACTACATGGACCGGGATATTATGAACATATAGACCCTAATAGCCAAAGATATTCATATGATACGTCTACAGCTACAACTACAACTGAGTCACCAAGAAACACATATCAAAGCCATCAACCAAATGTAGTTATACGTCCTCCAAGACAATCTACGGAAGAGCAACTCCATAATAAGTTAATGCCAAATCCGAAGCCAGAAATGTTTAAAGATTATGCTAATCAGGAACTAATTTATCATAATATTTCGAAAAAACAAAGACCTGAAAATTTGTACACTATCAATCAAAATCATCATTCGAGCGATGAAACAATGTATAATATAAAGCCAGATGGTTTAGGTTTATCAAATGAAGACAACAGTAGAAACCATCACGAGTCAACTAACGAACGAGCATCAGTTGATATTGAAGAACCTATTTCTGAAATAGCTGTTGAGCAAGACTTTGCAACTGATCGTCTGCCTACTACTACTGAAATTAAGCCACCACCAGACACTGGCATTTCCACTATCAAAGAAAACCACAACCAACTGAACCAATTTTCTGCTCTTCGACCGATCTTCAAGTTGCTCCTACTTAACAAGGGCTTCTTGTTCAGTGTGGCGATGCTGACCCTGTGTGTGGCGGTGTCGTTTTTAATTGCGGAGTAGGGTAACGGGCGCGATAAGAAAACCGAATCTATCGAACTGATTTGCCTTCAGTCCAAACAACAACTGCTTGTGTATTCCTAGTTACTCTGTGCAACAACCACTATATCCACTTCCGCCGCAACCATGAAGTCCCAATTCAAAGACGAACATCCTTTCGGTATGTATTCACCATTCTACTGCACTTAGTTTTGTGTCTTGCTATTCAATTACTAACTCTTGAACTCCGGAGCACGTTTTGCCCTCTCCTTCATTCTTTATAGAAAAGAGAAAAGCTGAAGCACAAAGAATTAAAGGTAAATTTCAGGATAGAGTTCCTGTTATATGTGAAAAGGTTGAAGAAAGCGATATTCCTGAAATTGATAAACGTAAATATTTGGTCCCATGTGATTTAACTGTGGGCCAATTTGTTTACGTTATAAGAAGGAGAATACATTTACCTTCTGAAAAGGCAATCTTCATCTTTGTCAATGATATTTTACCACCAACTGCAGCATTAATGAGTTCTATTTATGAGCAATATAAAGATGAAGATGGCTTTTTGTACGTCTTATATTCAGGTGAAAACACGTTTGGTGATTTGGAAGGTGTTGAAGAAATTAAAGATTAGTTTAGTTAGTTTCCATTGTTAATGTTTTGTTGTTTTTTTAATGTTAAGATGGTATTTTTTTTTTTGGTTTTTTTTTTCTCAACTTTCTTACATTTATTTGTCAATTAATTAAGTTATCGGGTTGGATTTTATTCGGTGTTTTTCTTTTATGAGTTATTGCTATAGTTAGTATTAATCCTTTTTAGTTTTATTAGCTTGTTTCCTGGATTTGGGTATCATTTATGATCAATAGATGATTTAGCGCTTGTGTGTGTCTGTTTTATTGTTGTCTTTTATGATTTTATTATTCCAATTACTTTTATTTACTATCAAACCTTTATTTTTTTCTCTTTTTTTTTTCTTTTTGAAAGCTCTTTAATTAAATATATAGTTCTTTCATTTTTATTAAATATACATGTTGAAAATTACATAGCTATCTATTAATTTTTTTTTTTTAATTTTTCTTGTAAAACCTTTATAAATTCGTTAGGTTTGTATTTACGATTACTTTGTTTCATACATTCACCTAGCAAGAAGTTAAATTTTCCTTTACTTCCTTTTTGCATATATTCATTGACTTCTTTTTCATGTGATTTTAAAATATTTTCAATTATTTCTTCGATTTCATTATCATCTGATTTGATAGCACGTAAATTAAATTCGTCAATTACACTATCAACTGACTTTAATTGATCTGTTGGATTATTAATTAGATGTAATAATAACAATTTTGCATTATTATTAGTTAATTCACCCTCATTAATTAATTGTAAAATCTCAACGAATTTATTTAAATTTAGAATATCTTTATTGAATTTTAGATCTGATTTTGATAAAGATCCTAACAATTCATGCACTAACCAATTAATTGGATTTGGTAAATTTAATTCATTTGTTAATTTGTATAATTTCTTATAATAAATCAATAATTCATTATTATTGATTAATAAATTTGCATCTCTTAATTTCAAATTATGATTGGTCAATAATTCATCTAATTTTGATTCATTTGAAATTGGCATAATATTTTTTAACTTAGGTATAATATCTTTTAAATTTAATTTAACTGGTGGTAATTCTGGATCAGGCATATATCTATAATCAATTGAATTTTCTTTTGATCTTAATTTAAAAGTTGATTTCCCATTCCAACCTCTTGTTTCAATTTCATTTATTTTTCCACCATTATCTAATACATCACATTGTCTTTTAAATTCATATTTGATGGCACTTATTATTGCTGATGTAGTTGGTAAATTTTTAATCTCAATACGTGATTGATTATCAACGGATAAATTCACATCAACTCTAATTGATCCAGTTTCTAATTCACCTGTACAAATATCCAAGTTGATTAATAAATTTTGGTATTTCTTAATAAATGATTTGACTTCTTCAACTTTATTAAAGTCTGGTTTTGTAACCATTTCAATTAATGGAATATTTGATCTATTAAAATCAATATCTGTTATACCATTATGTAATTTATATATAGATCGTCCTGTATCTTGTTCAATTTGTAATTGTTCAATATTTATAGTCTTATCACTTGTTAATTTATCATCATATTTCTTATATAAATTAATGAAACCATCTTTGGCAATTGGTGAATAATGTTGTGTTATTTGATATCCTAATGGTTGATCTCCATAAAAATAATGTTTTCTATCAAATGATGAAATCGGATTTATTTTACAGTTTAATTGCAAAGCTAATTTTAATGCAAATAGAAGTGGTTCAGGATTTAATTTTGGTTGAGTTCCTGGTAAACTTATATCAAAAAATGATGATTCTGAATTTGCTTTCACAGATAAGTTTGATGTATTGTTTTTTGAATTGGAGAATAATTTTCTTGAAGTTTTAAGTTGTGTATGGATTTCTAATCCTACTTTCAACTGTCTTGGTAGTTTTGACATTGGAAGTTTTAGAATGTTATGAGGAGAAGGAAAATAGTTGAAACTTAAAAGTTGAAGCGTACAAAATGTTTGAACTTTTTTTGTCCACATTTGGTTTCTTCGAGTTTTCCTTATGAGTGATGAGCTCAACTATTTATTTCTTGAATAATTCACTGAAATATCATACCGTAGGTATAGATTTCTTGTTTTTCAAGCACTCTGATGAAACCGAAAATTTAAAAGGTATTAAGTTGATCGCTTCTGGTTTGCATCTATTTCATTTAACTAATCAAATCAATAATTTAAGATATGGTAGATTTTTAAATTTACAAAAAGGAAATATTTATGTAATTGAATTCAATGATCCTGATCCTGATATGGGTAATACAAATAGGAAATTGTTTGAAATTGATGAGCAAGGTGTTGAAATTGATGATGATGATGATGATATAATTAAAATTAAATTAATATTAAATAA
The DNA here is from genome assembly GCA_030567475.1 of Ambrosiozyma angophorae. Lineage (NCBI taxonomy): Eukaryota > Fungi > Ascomycota > Pichiomycetes > Pichiales > Pichiaceae > Ambrosiozyma > Ambrosiozyma angophorae. The sequence continues at coordinate 451,836 of JAJLSH010000201.1, read as the reverse complement.
CGATGGTCAAATTATTTATAATAATGATACACATAATATTAACGATATGTTAAATACTGTTAAATTGAATTATTCGTATATGATAAATTACGTGAATTTTAAGGAGAATAATCAAAATTGGGATAAAATTTGGGACTTACTTGATAGTAATATATATAAATTAATGAAAACTATTAATGATCAATTTTTTTCAATTAAAAATAATAAATTATTTTCAAGGGTTATAACAACAAATGATTGCTCAACTCTAGAACTTGAATTATTAAATAATGAAATTCTAAAAATTAAAGAAAATCAAAATCCAAAACAAATACAAAACTTTAAAACTAATTCAAAATTCTCAAATGAATTAAATAGCACTAGTCCATTTAAAGAAATTAAATTAACTAGGATTAATGATCTAGATAAAAAAAGCTTGATAAGGCCAGAATCAAAGTTTAATACAAATTTTAAAACTATTGATTATTTAGATAGAACTTGGTTTATTGAATCTATTTATCCTAATGAACTCACAATAAAATTAGAATTGGTAATTTGCTTGATTATAACTGTTATTCTTAATAACTTGAGTTGTAAAGATCAGTTAATCAAGATTCAATTTAATTTACTGAATTCAATAAGGTTGGTCTATAAAAAATTCGACTTTTATTATAATTTTTTCTTTGATTTTTTTAAAGTCCAACTATTAGTTTTAATTGCTACGAATGAAACCTATGGAAGTAATAATTTTAAGGAGAAAAAACCCGCTGATAAGTTTAATGAGAGTGATGAAGATCAAGAAGATGACGGTGATGATCCATTGTTGGATGTCAATAAATGTTTTAAGAAAGCCTTAATTGAGTTCAATAAAAATTTAGAAACATTAGATTTTGAAAAGGAATCCAAGATTCAAATAAGTGATGGTAACATAAAACCAAATTATTATAAAATTAAATTCAAATTCATTGGTCTTATTAATTTCATTAACAAAAATTCAAAAAAATTAAATAACTTAATCATCAACTTGAACTTAATAAGTCTTTACGCGGACGATTCACAATCAGACTTAGATGATGAACCTGGAGATAGTGTTTATGGTAACTGTAATACCAAGAAAGATTACTATATCCAGTAAAATACTTGAGTGAACTTTATAAGTAGATAAATAATGTATAAATATGCAAAAACAAATAGTAAAAAAGCAATAACAATCTATATCTATAGTTAGGTGACTACTTCCTAAGCACTACTTCCCTTGCTTGAGTTAAAATCCCACATCGTTCAATAGCTTCTGTAATACCATATTTGCCTGTAATTATCAATATGATTTTATTATCGTATCTTGTGGACACATTGAATCGTTGTAGTGAATCAGAATCAATTTCATCTATGGTCAATTGATATGGATTGTGATAGGATGCAACACTGAAAGATAATGACAATATAATCAACGAGGTAAAATAACTAAACTTAAATTTCGTAAAATCTACTGAAACATCATTATGAACTAAATGTAATTGTCTAATATTATTTATTCTATTTGAGAATACACTTGGCTTAAATGTTTGATTTATTAAACTTATTGGTAAAGAGGTTTTCAACGTTGTCATGGTTGTTGAAAAATTATTTATCAGGAATTGTATTTGTCTAAGATTTGATATATCTAGTATTTTTAAATTCTGAGGAAGGTTATTTAAATTAAATCCACCATTGATTGGTTTTTCACTGTGATATGTTAAGAATTCGATGTGGTCTAGGTGATTCAGATTGATTTCGTTGCTGTTGTCAGAAACGTGTATTGATACATTAGAAGCTGATTCAGGTAGCTCTTTACAAAGCTTATTGATAGTATTAGTTATCATATAATTTTTGTTTGGGGTGGCATTGTGAGTAAAGCTTATTTGAAATATAACCAGTTTTTTTAACAAAGGTAAATTGCTAAATGATTTAACGTCATTGGTGGTAAATGAATCCTTGATTACCAAAGTAGATAAGTTTAATGGCATACAGATTTCATTTTCAATATCACTATCCGTTACGCCTCCTCCTACTCCTCCTCCTCCTACTCCTCCTCCTCCTCCCACTCCTTTTGTTTTCTTTCGTTTTTTATTTGGAGGTTTTGCTAATCTTGAAACCTGAACTCTACATAAGATCATTGAATGCAAATTATTCAATAAACTTGAAGATTGGTTAAATAATCTAACTGAGAATGATGAATCTTCCATCTTTAAGTATTTTAAATTTTCAAAATAATTATACCTAAAACTAGATCCTAAATGAAACATTCTTAGATTTAAACTGTGTAAAGAGGCAAATGAATTTGAGGTTTTAATATCTTTCAAGAAATCAATTTCAATTTTATCGTATAATTTGACACAAGATAATCTACTGAAGCTTGCTATATCGTAACCTAAACTTCCACCACGAGACGAAATCATTGTTACTGAATTTGCATACTCTTTAAGTATCATTGAATAAAAAGTATTAACTGGTCCTATAGTTTCTGAATAGTTTATACGTACTGAGATTTCAACCTTATCTAGGGATTTCAAATATTCTGAAACTTTGTTCAATTCATCTGGCTTTGTTTGTAGATCTGATGGTAGCGTTGTTAAAATTAATTCGACTTTGAACTCTTTTAAATTTGTAAAATAATCTTTCAAAACAAAAAGAAAATCATACATAACTGAAGTTGATAATATTGAAAAATTTTTAATACTAGTGACTGTATTCGTTAAATACCAGTCTTTGAACATTCTGAATCTATTCTCTGGTAATAAACTAGCTTCTATGTTAAACCTATTTTGATTTATTGAAACCTTTTTAACTCGTGTATTTAAGAAATGAGACATCCATTTAAACGATTGTTCATCTTGTTGAATTTCAGTAAACAGAGGAGAAATATCACAATTTGATATTTGGGTGTTATTGCATTTCATAAATTCAATCAAAGAATATAGTGATTCATCTTTATGAAATAATTCAAAGGAGCCTGATATAGGTGACAAAAAATTCAAAGTGTAATAAACCTTACTTCTTAAATTATCATCATTTCTTGTGCATAAATTGATCAAGCATGAACTATTACTTATTATATCTTTAATGACATCATTAAAATAATCTTTATATAGGCTTTTAGGGGATTGTTCCCATATTTTTATTAGCTCATCAATTTGATTATTTTTTATGAAAATTTGTTTTAAGATTATTTGAATGATTTCAACTGGTAATTCTTTGACTAAGTATATGAAAGTATCTTCTATAGGTGTAACAACTGCTGGATATGGTACTATTTGTATTATTGGATTCAGTAGATCCGTATTTATGTCCATTACAGGAAGGGAAAATAAAAAGGTCTTCGTTAAACTCTGAATATTTTAACTGCAATGAAACTTCAAAAATAAATCAACAGTTGTGGTTCACAAAGACAGTTTCAGGTACGTAAAATGTTTTTTTTTATTACCCGCGGATACAAAGTATAGCAATAGGAATAAATTTAACAAACGTCATTAACACTAAAGAAAAGGAATTAAAGAGGAAACAAACAAAAGAAAAGGCGAAACGTCGAAGGAATGCACAGCAGACAGAGTAAACGGAAGAAAAAGCAACAACAAAAAAATAATAATAAAAAAGAGTATTTAAAAAGGCATGGCATCATAAATTCATCATCATAAACGGTATAATAAGAAACAATAAAAAAGGTACAGCATCAGAAGTCATAAAAAAATAATAATTACAAATAATTTTTAGCAGAGAAAAAATCAATCTCACAGTCTTGAAGAAAAATATAGTAAAACCAGTACTAAACACTTAATCTGTTACAATGACCACCAAGGAGTTTCATAAAACAACTAAAGAGTCCATTTGAAACTATCATCCATTCGTCTTCTTTTGGTTCCTCATATCTGAAGTGATAAGTCTCAGGTAAGTTGCGGTCTGTTAAACATTCAATTTCAATAAAGTTGGCTAAATCACAATCATAAGATTGACTTAATTGAACGTTCACTTGCTTTGAAAAACCAGATTGATTAATTGAAATTAATAATGGAAGTATAACTTTATTTTGAATTTTCGAAGCTATACTGGCAATCATATATTTTTGTCTGATTTTGATTTCAAAGTCTAATTTAAATTCCTTTTTACCTGTTTGAGTTGTGTTTAAACCGAAATTTGAAAACAATGGCGGAACAGGTAATCTGACGGTTTGAAATGGCGTTGAAGAGGAAGATGATGATGAAGTAGAACTTGTTCGTTGTAACAATTTCAATGGATCGTTACTAACCAAAGTAGTACCAACCCTTATATCAGGTAACGATGAATCTAACAAATTAGTTTTAACATTTGGAGTTAAAGGTTGAGAAAATTTTAATAATTTGATGCCAGTTTCTGGACATTTACTTATGGTATAATATCTTGAATCAGAAACTTTCGGTAAAATAAAGTCAAATAAACAACCATCATGTTTATAAGAGTCACAGAAGTGATCAACTTGAACAGATGCAGAGCAAGAATTTAAATCATTTGGGGTTGAACTAAGTAAAGGTAACTCAATTGGTAAGTCAATAACATCCGTATGCGAATGTTCATAAACAACAGGCTTCAATAACCATAAGTCTTTTTTAATCTTATATTGGACTTCAAGTCTGAAATCACAACAGCAATCATCAGGTCCTGGAACTATCAAACCATTGGCCATTCTACGGCCATGCTTTGCGCACTTTAAAATACATCTCTTCTTATCATTCTTGGATATAACTAGTTTGTAGCCGTGGTATAAAGCATAACACTTTGCTAAATCAATTAGAATCTTCTTGTTCTGGCAGTAGACCGAAGGTATCGTGATGGCGGCAACCGAACCATGGCTAGGAGTCTCAACAGCCGCAGCGGCGCTTGCTGTCGGGGCTGCGTGCGAGGTTGCGGCTGTCAATGGACCAAGCTGTCTGGGGGATGTGAGGCTGAGCGGATAGGACTGCTGAAGCTGGTGCCGGGAGTAGGTGCTGGTGCCGGTGCTTGAGGTGAGGCGAGAGTGACTGAGGGACATCATGGCAAAAAGGGAACAAGGAGCTGTTGAAGCAGACAACCAGAGTACAACCGGACAAGAGTAGAGTATTGATAGATCAGAGGGAAAACCCCAGTTTTATATGCCAATCCCACTTCGGGGCGGCGTGCGGAGCTGGGGAGTTTCACCCGGTATCCGAGAAATTGAACTAAAGACTAAAGAACAACGACCCCCTCATTGCGCGAAGTGGGGAAGCAGTGGTGCACAGAGGGCGCCGATACCCCGTACCTGGGCCATCGGATCTAGTTTCTGGCATATAAATACTGAGGTTATTCCACAACTTTGTACCATCTGTTCTAGCTCTATTATTCTTTAGATCAATTCAATTGAGTCAATTATAAAATGTCTGTTGCTACAAGATTCGCAAAATCAATTCCAAAAGTCCAAAAAGCTGTTTACTTTGAAACCAATGGTGGTCCATTAAAGTATACTCAAAGCTACCCAATTCCTGAACCAAAGCCAAATGAAATTTTGGTCAATGTTAAATATTCTGGTGTTTGTCACACTGATTTACATGCTTGGAAGGGTGATTGGCCATTGGCTACCAAATTACCTTTAGTTGGTGGTCACGAGGGTGCTGGTATTGTTGTTGGTTTGGGTTCCAATGTTTCAAACTTTAAGCTTGGTGACTTAGCTGGTATTAAGTGGTTGAACGGTTCTTGTATGGGTTGTGAATACTGTCAACAAGGTGCTGAACCAAACTGTCCAAAAGCTGATTTGTCCGGTTATACACATGATGGTACTTTCCAAGAATATGCTACCGCTGATGCTGTTCAAGCTGCTGTCATTCCAAAAGGTTCTGACTTAGCAGGTGTTGCTCCAATCTTATGTGCTGGTGTTACTGTTTACAAGGCTTTGAAGACTGCCGATTTAAGACCAGGTCAATGGGTTGCAGTTTCCGGTGCTGGTGGTGGATTAGGTTCTTTAGCTGTCCAATACGCCAAGGCTATGGGTTTGAGAGTTTTAGGTATTGATGGTGGTGCTGAGAAAGAAAAATTATTCAAGGAATTGGGTGGTGATGCTTTTGTTGATTTCACCAATGTTAAAGATACCGTTTCTGAAATCCAAAATATTACCAATGGTGGTCCACATGGTGTCATTAATGTTTCTGTTTCTCCAGCTGCTGTTTCTCAATCCACTAAGTACGTTAGACCATTAGGTAAGGTTGTTTTGGTTGGTTTACCAGCAGGTGCTATTTGTGAATCTGAAGTTTTCTCACACGTCATTAAATCTATTCAAATTAGAGGTTCTTATGTCGGTAACAGACAAGATACTGCTGAAGCTTTAGACTTTTTCGCCCGTGGCTTAGTCCATTCACCAATAAAGGTTGTCGGTTTATCTGAATTACCAACTGTCTATGAATTAATGGAACAAGGTAAGATTGCCGGTAGATACGTTTTGGATACATCTAAATAGATTACTGGTGGATATATTTAGTTACATCCAGTTTTATGGGCTCATGATTTGTTTTTAGTTCATTCCATTTAACTCATATGCTCATTTCCCTTTTTTTTTATATATGCTTTTATTATTGAATGAGCCTGTTATTGTTTTTTTATTTTGAATGATGATGATGATGATGATGATGATTTTTTATGATCAAATTTAAAATATATATTCTTGAATTTTTTAAAAAAAATATTTTTCCACGATTGTAGCTTGTAATTTGTAGTTTTTTTTATTTTATTCTGCAAATATGCCAGTGAATGGTATTATGCACAGAGTAGGTCGTTAGAATAACTGAATAGATTAGAGTTGCCAAAAAAAAACGTCTGCAAGCTGCCTACC
>JAJLSH010000201.1:392158-444967 GCA_030567475.1 Ambrosiozyma angophorae | reverse complement strand
AGGCTGTCGCTTCGGAGTTTGAAATGTCGCTTAGTGATAGCGCCACCCCAACGGAACTGTTGGCTTATGCTGCTCATCTTTTCTCCAAATTTCCACTGAGTATCTAGGATTCCGGTATCTTGGCTGATGTCTACGGAGTACGGTGGATTTGGAGAAATTAAAGTAAAATTGAGGTGTTGGTTTATCAGTCAGGCACAGTTTGGGTCAAGCACGGGTTGACGGGGTCGTTCCGTTTAAGGAAGGAGGGGCATGGTGGATGGGGTTCACTTTGTGGGGGCGTGATTGGGTCAATGGAGTTCGCGATGAACAGTTGGTGATGAATGACGTTGCTACAAGTGCAAACTTCTATAATAAATGTAACCTTGAAATTCTTTATTCTTTAAAAATGCAAAGAAGAAATTGGTTATTAAGACATTTAAAGTCAGGAATTTAACATAAAAAAAGGTGGGGGAGTGGGGAAGTAATATATGAGAATATATCCATAGTTCAGTTATGACCATCATAGACTTATAAACATAATTAAGAAAGACAAAAAAAGTCGTTTTAAGTATATAGAAAAGTTAAGTTACATTAAAAAATAAATCAACGCTAACATTTTTATGTTAATTATTCAAATTGTATAGCGTTATCGTTATCATCGCCATTGCCGTTATCATTATTATCAATAGTTTCCTCCAATTGATCTTGGTTGATTAATCCAGTTATATCAACTAACAGCTTATTAACTTTTAAATTTAATTCTTTATCAGTAAATGTATTATCATTGTCTGTACAAATCATTGGAACATGACCTAATATCCAATTTTCTTTTAAATTTTTTGAAATATTTAGTAATTCATCAACCAATCTAATTATTGTTAACGTGTTTGATTCGATCTGTAAAGTTTCAATTGATTGAGTTTCTAATGATTTATTTTTTATCGTTGATAGTTCAACAATATCTTGTAATTTTTGTAATATATTTTCAATATTATTATCAAGTTTTGAAAGTAATGGGGTCGTTCTACTTGTTATATTAGACATTTTGTACAATCATTAAGGTCAACCAGGAATAAAAAAAATGCAGTTTATTTTATGTGTGAAGCTGTACGTTAGTTTGATTGAATAAAAAAATAAAAAACAAAACGACGCGTCGATTTACCGGTGCACGGATGCAACCTAATCTATTAACTTGCTCCCTCTTTGTTCTATTACATTTCTGTGAATTCCTTCTTCTTTTGGTTCAAGACTTTTTATTATTATTATTATTATTATTACAAGGGTTTATAAAGTAGTCAATAATTGCTTACATATTTTTTTTGAAAGCATTAAAAATATACAAAAAAAAAATGACATCAAGGAGCAATCAACAAAGATTCCCAGTTTGGGATTATGGTACAACATCTTCTTCATCTAGACCTAATTCAGCTTCATCTTCTGGCTTAATGTTAAAGGGTAAATATAAAGGCCAAACCATAATGATACTTTCTACTCGTTTTGTTTTTCAAAATTAGTATTACATGAATATTAACTAACTTTTAACTTTTTATCTTTGTTATTATTATTTATAGAGCAAGGAGTTATGGCTGTTGTTCAACCTGAAGTTTTACAAAATTATTTATTTCCAATTGGAGAAGTTTTACAATCTAAAATTGCAACTTATAGAAACAATATAAATAAGTTGGTTTGTGCTTCCGAAAGAGATGTTTGTAAATTTAATGAGAATGGTAAAGATGTTAAATTTCATAAATTGTTAGTAATTACCGGGCCATCTTCATTAAAATCACCAATTCAATCAAAGTACTGCTCCCAATGGATTTCAAAGTTGTCGGGGAATAGAAAATTTAAAATTCAAAAAACAGAAGAAATTACAGGATTAAGTAAAGAAGATGAGCGTATACTTTTTGAATTATATGAAAGTGAAGAAACATTTGGAGATAGTTTATTAATATCAATGAGAGCCAATGCCACAAATTATTCAGATTTGAATGCAAATGTACTATCATCAAAGGAAACCAATATTGGCATACCATTGTATAGAACTTGGTTACATGAATTAGCTCAGCACTGCCCAATAACAGTTAATTTATCTAATACGATAATGCCTCAGTATATTTCGGATTTATGTTGTTTAGGATTATGTGAATCGGGATGTTTAGAAAGTCAGTTACATAGAGAATTGGTTAGTGGATGTTCATTTCCATGTGGTTTTGAAACCAGTTCAATAGATAGATTTAAGATTTTGAAAGGTAAAGAAGCTCTGATATCATCAGCAGCTCAACATTCATTTTTAACGATCACCAAGAACGGTACAGTTGCACAAGTTGAAACAACTGGAAATGAAGACACCTTTATTGTAGTTAATATTAAAGAGTTGTTAGAGCAAAAGGAGGAGGTAGGGATTACAGGGATGATTGAAAAAACGATTTCAATTGCCAAAGCAATCTCGGTTGGAAAACATAATCTACGGTTGTTGATTGATTTGGGCAAGATTGGCGAGAAAGAAGTCGAAGTAGTAAGAGACTTGGCAGTAAGCCTGATTCAGAACGACCAATTGTATGAGCACCTTTTAGGATTCCTGGTTGACTCGGGTGACAGCTACTTCCCTGGAAATGGTCTGGTGCTAGTGGAGTCCACGGGAAGCACGGCACCAGGGTCGGTCGACGCGACGACAGTGGACAGCAGCGTTTTCCAGTTCAACAACTTGAAGCAGAAACTTCTGCGTGCGGACCACAGCGGCGCCTGTGTCCGGGACTCGCTCCTCCAGGCATCTTGTGTGATCACGGCGGTGGCCAGTGCCAACGCGGCCCGGAGAATCTGAGTCCGGGAGGAACTCATCTGCTCACTGCTCTGATCACACATACGCTCACTATATAACTAGTGACAGTCGCTCGTTAGCTGGCTTTTAATTACTGCCCTTTAAAACTATATTCTCTTTATACACACTCCTCAAACATTACAATGGGTTTAGAATTCCTCTCAAGAAAAACAGGTGTCATCGTTGGTGATGATGTCAGAAACTTATTCAAGTACGCTCAAGAAAAAGGCTTTGCCATTCCTGCTATTAACGTCACCTCCTCTTCTACTGCAGTTGCTGCTTTAGAAGCTGCTAGAGACAACAAGTCTCCAATTATTTTACAAACCTCTCAAGGTGGTGCTGCTTACTTCGCCGGTAAAGGTGTTGACAACAAAGACCAAACTGCTTCAATTGCTGGTGCCATTGCTGCTGCTCATTACATCAGATCTATTGCTCCAACTTATGGTATCCCAGTCATCTTACATTCAGACCATTGTGCCAAGAAATTATTACCATGGTTTGATGGTATGTTAGAAGCTGATGAAGCTTACTACAAAGAACATGGTGAACCATTATTCTCTTCTCATATGTTAGATTTATCTGAAGAATCAGATGATGAAAATATTGCAACTTGTGTTAAATATTTCAAGAGAATGGCCAAATTAGATCAATGGTTAGAAATGGAAATTGGTATCACCGGTGGTGAAGAAGATGGTGTTAACAATGAACACGTTTCAAAAGAATCTTTATATACTTCTCCAGAAACTGTCTTTGCTGTTTACAAAGCTTTATCTCCAATCTCACCAAATTTCTCAATTGCTGCTGCTTTCGGTAACGTCCATGGTGTCTATAAACCAGGTAATGTTGTCTTAAAGCCATCTATCTTAGGTGACCATCAAGCTTACGCTAAGAAACAAATTGGCTCATCATCTGATAAACCATTATTCTTAGTTTTCCACGGTGGTTCTGGTTCAACACAAGCTGAATTCGATGAAGGTATCTCTAATGGTGTCGTTAAAGTTAACTTAGATACCGATTGTCAATATGCTTACCTAACTGGTATTAGAGATTACGTTTTAAATAAGAAGGACTATATCTTAAGTATGGTTGGTAACCCAGATGGTGCCGATAAACCAAACAAGAAGTACTTTGACCCAAGAGTTTGGGTTAGAGAAGGTGAAAAGACTATGTCTGCTAGAATTACACAAGCCTTAGAAATCTTCCACACTAAGAACAGTTTATTGTAGTTATACATATATATGTTATGATCCTCGTATTTATACTGAATAATTATGAATGAAATCACTCATGAAGTTTTACTATATCTCGAAAATCGTCTCGACGCAAAAGTCGATCGACTTTTCGTTACCCTGATCGCCACGCCACTCCTGCGCCACGCTGAAAAATCGTCGAATTAAAGTCAAAGTTGGAGAAGAATTGTATCGTAAGAGACACAAAGAAGTTCCCTCTTCACTTAACACGCTGAAAAGAATACCAACTTCACTCTCCCAACCCTCAATTCCATCCCTTGCTCTTTCTTTATTTTTCACTGTCACTGTTTCTTGTATCTCATACTCCCCCACTGCCTTTTTAAGAAACCTAAAGACGTGTTTATTTTGCCACCATATTTAACAACAAATATTATAAAAAAAGTCATATATATATATAAATAATTACATATAATTATAATGTCCGATCAAGTGGATACTTCGTTTACAACTACCCCTCCTCATCATCATAATAAACCAAGAGGTTCAAATGCAAAATTTAGAAATAATTCGAAAAGGTTCAATAATCAAAATTCAAGTTCATCAACTAGTGGTGTGAATGCTAATGATTTGAAGCAAAAGATTACAACTTTAACTGAGATCTTTCCGGACTGGTCTTATGAGGATTTCAATTCAATTAAAGAAGAAATTATTAATGTTGATATAGTTGAAATTTCAGAAGGTATATTAACTGGTTCGATTCAGAAATGGGATCAAGTTTCAAAGGATAAGAAGAAATCCAATAAGGAACAATTACAGGATACCACGACCACGCAACAACCTTCTACGATTCCTATTGAGCCTGAATCTACGCCTTCATATACTAGAAAGTCTTCAAATTATACAAGTAAATTTAATAATAAAGATAGTCTAAAAGATAATACTTCTTCGAGTCAAAGTGGAAGAACCACTTCAAGATTTTCTAAATCTTCTTCATCAACTTATCATAAACAACCAAGAAATAGTACACAGACAACTAACAATTTGCCACATGGTTCAACGGCCTCTGCTATACCCTCCGGAAAATCATCTTGGGCAAGTGCACTAAAGCCAGCTAGACATACAGCTCCTCAAAAGGCCTCCGATGTAGAATCCACATCCGTCGAACATGAAGTGAAAGAAGAAGATGAAGAAGAACCCCAAGAACAAGAACCTGTGGTTGAAGAATTACAGCCAGCTGTAAAAGAAGTGGAAGAGAGTTCTCCTTCCATCGAAAGTGCCCCTAAAACCAAACCAACACCAACTTCGAAACCTTTGAGTTGGGCAGCAGCGGTTGCCCCAAACAGACCAAAGAAGAAAGTTGTTCCAAAGAAAGAACCTGTTGTTGCTAAGGAAGAAGTTGCTCATGAATCTACTGTTACTGAACAAGAAGCAGAACAAGAAGAAGCCAAGGAAGAAGAAGAAGTAGTTGATGAAGAACCTGCCGAAGAAGAGCAATTTATTGTCACTGAAACAGAAACTCAAGAAGTTATTGAAACTGCTCCAGTGACGGTTGTTGAAGAACCTACTGTTGAGTTCGAAGAAGCTGCTTCTTCAACTGTTAACACTCAACCAACTGCATCTAGAACGTCAGCTCAAAAGAGAAAACCACAAGCTGCTGTTGTTCTACCTTCTTCAGCCACTCAACTAGGTTCTGTTCCTGGTATTGCTTTTGGTTCAATGTCTTTGAATGATCAAGAAGAAGTCGCTCTCCCAATTACCTCAAGTGCTCCAGCTACTTCATCGATCCCAACTGCTCCAGCTTCAGTTACTTCAGCTAATGTTTCTGCTCCACAACAACAAGCAACTTCTCAACAAGCACAACAACAACAACAACAACAACCTCATCAACCACAACAACAACAGCACCCAAACCATCATTACGGAAACAACAGAGGCTACAGAAACAACAGTTATAACAACGGCTATAACAGCAATTATAATAGTAACTACAACAATCAAAAGAATGGTGGTTATGATTCATACAATAACAATAGCAACACTGGTTATGGTTTAGAATTGAACAGCTATTTACCAGGTTCAAGACCAACCAACAGTAACAATTCTAATAGTGCTACTAATAACAGCAATGCTGCTAACGCTACTAATTCCACCAATGCAGTTAACTCCAATGCGTTATACGATCCTCAGTATCAACAATTATTAATGCAACAAGCGCAATCGTTGCCAGGTACTGCCGGCTCTGCTACCGCTCAAGGTGAATTATCTTCTCCGGCTTCAAATCCAACTTTACCAGCTAATGGTGTCACCGGTGCGGGTCCAGCGAATCCAGCAATTGCTAGTGTTAACCCAATGATGGGAATGCCAAACTATTATCCATATTTCAACTATTTTATGCCAGTTAATTACCCACCAGGTCCAAACCAATTTTACTTCCCAACTGGCCAAAACCCACAAGCACCACAAAGTCAACAAATTCCACAAAATTCATTTGGTTCAAATGCTTCACAGCCACAACAACCACAAGTTCAACAACCACAACAACCACAAGTCCAACCACCACAATCTAAGTTATACAATCAATACGCTCAACCCCAACAGGCAACTAATGGAACTACACAAACTGATGACGAACCTTCTCAACCTTCACAATCATCTCAACCATCTCAGCACCCACAAATGTATAACCAATATGCTGCTCAGTTCCAACAATACCAATTCTATCAACAGCAACAACAGCAACAACAGCAAGCTGCACAACTTCAACAACAACAGCTTCAACAACAACAACAACAACAACAACAACCAGCTCAGCAACAAGCTTCTGGTACACCATCATCAAATGCGGCATCTCTATCAACTGGTAATGTTGCTTCTGGTGTTAGTGCACAAAACCCATATGGCTATTATCAAAGTTTGATGTATCAACAACAGCAACAACAACCTCAACAAGGTAATGGCAGTGATTACAACAATAACGCCAACAACAACAGCAGAGGGTGGTTTTAAGGTTTAAACAAGATTTGGTCAATGCATTTAGTTTTGATAAATTTATGAAAATAATTTGAGATTAAACATTTAATCAAGCATTACAACTATGTTTTCAATTATTATCGTTATGTATTTTTCTTTTACATTGCTTTACTTTTTTTCAATTTTTTCAGCTTCTTTTTATATGTTGGGTGTTTTATTCTTTTCAATTAATATTTGTTGAATATATTGTGATGCGTTGATAATAGATGTTTTAATTTTCAATCTTGTCATGGATATTTAAGAATAGCATTTTTCTAAACTGTATCTTTTTTTTCTTAATATGTGTTGTGGATTTGTAACCATACCTCATTTATTCTTTTTTATGTTATTAGTATCTATTACTCTTCTATTCTTATAGTATATATTTTTGTTTCTGTTATGATTTATATTATAACTTTTTTTATTTTGTTTCTTTAGGTTAAAAAATGTTATTTTTTTGCGCTGTTTAGTATCTATCTATCTTTTAAGTTCATCGGAACCTTTACGGAAATTTTCAAATTACGAGTGGAGTTGCTTTCTCAAAAGCCGAAACCGAGGCCCAAGTCGGCGAGCGGTGAGTGAACATTAACGACGCGTCGATGGTCCCAAAAAATCCCAACAAGCCTCACGGTGCACTGGTGTTGCCGTGCCACCCGCCTCCTGCGCCTGCGTCCGCCAAAATCTGCGCTCACGAACAGTGTCAAACCACATTTCCCCCTATAATTTTCCTCTGTTAAGCTCCTAGTTAAATCTCCTTACTTAACTACTACGCTTTTCCCTCCATACATAAACTCCACGCTAACTGTACGTATCAACTTCCCTGTTCACTATGTTCAGCCTTCCTTGCACATGCACCTTCTCCCTGCCTACTTCCTCCACTTCTCTACACTAGTACAACACTCCTAGCACACCTTCCAATCCTCAATTGATGATTGTTGTTGCTCTTTTTATTTGAATTACAACAACCATCAACCCCACTCCATTCTCAATCCCCATCGCATTACTATTCGCTCTCTCTCACAACCAAGAATACTTCAGAGCATATTCCTGGGCACACTACCATTCCATTGAGCTACTGAAACTCACCTGTTTGACCCACTTTGAAGCCCTGTTTGTCTTTGAACACCTTCTGGGGGGGTGTTCAGACTTACCCTGCTCACATTCTGCTATGGTGTGTGCGGTCGATACCAATTCGTACAATATGTGGTCGCGTCGATCGACGCGACACGGTGTTGTTGTTGTTGCGCGTTTCGGATATTTGAATGACAACTTTGGCGTTTTGGCTGCTGTCTATGGGGGGCATATATATATATATAATGCTGATTGTTTGCATTATACTAACTAAACTTTCTGATCACATCTTTTTGTGTTCTTATAAATTATTTTAGTAATATAACTACAATGGCACCAAAGAAAGAAAGAGCTACCAGAAAGAAGAAGGACCCAAATGCTCCAAAGAGATCATTATCAGCTTACATGTTCTTTGCTAACGAACAAAGAGATGTTGTTAGAGCTGAAAATCCAGGTATCACTTTTGGTGAAATTGGTAAGATCTTAGGTGAAAAATGGAAGTCATTAGATGGTGAAGGAAAGTCTCCATACGAAGCTAAAGCTGCCAAGGATAAAAAGAGATATGAACATGAAAAGGCTGAATACTTAAAGAATCAAGTTCAGGAAGAATAAGTTCGTTAATTTTGTTCGATAATTGTTAATTGCTTGGTGCTATTTGTTTCTTTTACTGTTTGTACACTAGTCCTTTGTTGAAATGCTCTTTATTTGATATAATATCTTTCACCCTCTTTTTTTTTCTTTTGCTATAGTAAACCTCAACTGAATACTTATTTGTTTTGTTTTGTTTGATTTTCCTTTTTATATTATTTACTTTGTGTTTGTTGAATCTAGGAGCCATCTTGAAGCTAACCTTGCTTATTTTTGTTTTCCTGTTTTATTATTCTATTGAAGTGTCGTCTTAGATCTATGTCTATTACTTTTAAGATATTCTGAAATTTGTTTATTATACTTTTATATCAAACATAATTGAATTGCCTACTTCTCTGGTATGAATTCACTGTTCGCTTTTTTTTTTTAATAGCTGAACTCCTTAAATTGTAAATACAACCAATTAATTCTAAACATAACAAAGTTAAATCAATTAATAAAAAATACATAAAAAATAAATAAAAAATAAATTAAAAAATATACGGAATGCATTAGTCTCTAGTTAAAATTGCGACACTTTCAACATGATGAGTTTGAGGAAAGAAATCAAAACCTCTGACACTTTCAATTTTATATTTAGAACCATTTTTAGTATCATTAATGAAAAATTCAACATCCCTTGCTTGCGAATGAACATTACAAGAAATATAAATAATCTTTTTTGGATTAAATTCACTTAATTGATTTAAAAAGATATCATCACAACCTTTTCTTGGTGGATCTAAAATAACTGAGGTTTTATCCTTTGGATAAATAATTAATTTTTCAAATAATTTTTCAGCTTTACCATTAATAAATTCACAGTTATCAATATTATTTAAATTTTTATTTAAATTTGCAAATTTAATTGCAGGCTGAGAAATTTCAACACCAATTGATTTTTTAATTTTTTCAGATATACATAATGAGAATAATCCTGATCCACAATATGCATCAATTAAATAATTCTCATCATCATCATTTGGAGTTGTTGTTTTAATACTTTCTGTAACATAATCTAAAACTTTTGGTAAAATTGAATTATTATTTTGAAAGAATTCATTGGCTACAAAATCAAATCTTAAATCCTTAACATATTCACTAACGATAGCTCTATTATCAGTAACACAAGTCTTTAAAAATTTATTTCCTTTGTCATCCTCAACTTTCAAAACACTAATTTTACCATCTTGATCCTTTGATCCAATTATTTTTTCACCTGAAACTTTGTTAATATCACCATTTGAATCAACTTCAATTTCATTTTCATCAATTGGTAACTTAGTAGTATCTTCTCTTAACAAAATAGTTGAACCTTTATAAGTTTTGAATTTCTTATTGAATTTTAATTTAGAACCAAGTAATAAATTTTTATTATGGTCATTTAATAAACTTAATCTTTCATTCTTCATACCTTTTCTAACAATCTCAGTTCCGATTAAGCAATCCTCAATATCCATAACATCACCACCATATTCTCTAATTGGTATTGACTTTGATCTAAATTCAGGTTTACCTCTTGAACTAAAACCAATGTTCGGTAGTTTTTCAATTGGTTCATTTTTACTGAAAGAATAATGTGGGGTTAATTTTGTTCTATAACCATACTGTAATGGCGATGAAACTGTATCACCTATGATTGAAAGTAATGTATTATTATCAACGATGTTTGGATTAATTGTAGTATTGTTTTTTGAAAATAAAATTGGTGAGAAGTATTTATATGCGTTTATAATAGTATCTTTTTTTAAATTTAATTGATCATTATAATCAATTTGTTGATATTGACATCCTGAACATTGGCCAAAATATTTACATTTAATAGTATCTTCAGATTGTCTTAACTTTGAATTTTCAACAATTTTAATTAAATCTGATTCAACGTATAAATCATTTGTTTTAAACACTCGAATGGTGACTACATCACCAGGCAATGCAAATGGAACAATAACCACTTGTTTTCTTTGATGTGATGAACATGTTAATTCAACATCTTCATCTAAGGATGATGATTCAAGATATTCTTTAATGTTGATGATATCATTTAATGGAGAATTAATAATCCCTAAACCGTCACCGTTAGATAACAATTTTAAAATTTTAACATTTTCAATGATTCTATTTGAATTAAATAAATTACTTAATTTTGGATTATTTAATAATAAATTAACTGGGTTCTTAAAAATTTCTAAACCAAGTGGAGTAACAACGATACCTTTTTTATCATTATTATTACCTTGTTCAATTGGAACAGCAGGTAATTCAGTTTTTGGTGTTATTGTTTGAACATATTCATTTATTATATTTGGAATTTCAAAATTAATTAAAACTCCTTGAGCTGTTGTAATTTCAACCTTCTTTTCTTTTAATTTTTTCTTACGTGGTGCTCTTTGTTTTTTATTACCCTTATTATCATTTGATTTCGATTTATCTTGATCATTACCTTTAACTTCTTGATCCTCTGGACTATTCACTTTTAACTTCTTACTTTCTAGTTCATCAATTAAAGAACCTTCTGAATTCTTTCTCTTATTAACAGTATCAATCATTTGATTAGTTTCAGTTTGATTCTTATTTTTATTAAAAAAATCTATATTTCCCATATTATTATTCGCCTGATTATTGAAAGTTTCTATTCTTTGACTTAAAAATCTAATTGTATGATTTTTTTTATTTATTAATAGTAAAGATTTATAGTGCAATTTAAAAGTAAAATTATTTAATATTCTTTTATTTATTGGATTAAAGAGCATGTATTTATTAAATATACAGCTTTTACAATTTGATACAATTTAAAACAAAACTTCAATGAAATAAAAAAAAAATGTTTGGTTATTCTTTTATTATTGTGTAGGTTTTGAAAAGCACACAATCAATTTGAAATTCAATTAATTTGATAGGCCAAATAGATCAAAAAAAAAAAAAAAATTATTCGGAATTTTTTTTTTTTTAATAAAATCAAACGGAAAAAAAATAAACAATAACCGTCAAGCCGCAACGCCTATATACGGGCCTCTTTTACGCATGCGGCAATTGCCCTATTTTTTATATTTTTATTTCTTACAGTTGAAATAGAATGATTAATTGTACAAAACTTTATTGAGTATTATTATAATAATAGAACTAAGGAGTGGGGAAAGAAAAACTAAAGAGAATAAAAACTAAATATAATATTCTATGAGATCACTAGAATTAAATTGTAATCGTAAATAATGATTTCACAGAAAAGGAAAATGAACGAAAGGACAAAATGTAGAAATGGAGTAAACAAAAGAAAGAAAAACGAAATTAAGCTTAAGAAATTGAACAACTACATCCTCCTTCTTTTTCTGGTGATGTTGGGTTTGAGCCTGTTCTCAAAGCACTCTTAGTCGAATTTCCTGCTGCAGGTTTTGTTGCTGCATTATTTTGTCTTTTAGCATTTCTTTTCGCATATTCTGCAATACAGATATCAAAAACTTTTCTTACATTATCACCAGTAATAGCAGAAGCCTGTAGATGACCAACAACCGTTGGTCCGATTAAAGCGGCCGTTTGCTTTTCTTCTTCTTCTGTAACTAGTTGAGCCGGACTTAAAGTGTTCTTTAAATCTGACTTAGTTGCGACTAAAACAATTGGAATATCAGGTTTATGATTTTGAACTTCTGGAATCCAAACATCATGAATATTCCTTAATGATGTTGTTGAATCAATTGAGTAACATCCAATAACCATATCAACTTCATCATAAATTGGTATTCTTAAACCTTCAAAATCTTCTTGACCTGCAGTATCGTTCAAGTTTAATATAATATTTGTCTGGCCATCTGTGACCAAACAATTATATGTTTCAAAAATAGTTGGAATATAATCTTCATATGAAGCTGATTTATTATCTTTAAAATTGATCAACAATGAAGTCTTACCACAACCAGAATCACCAATAACCACAAGTTTTAAAGTTTGGGCACCTTGAGTAGGTCCGGAAGTTGGATGGAAAGTCTTCAAATTCGTTGGAACTTTGTAAACAGACATTAAAATTTGATGATGAGGAAGACAGGTGGGCGAGTGGTCAATGGGTTAAGTAAAACAATGAAAACTGAACTTTAGTAATATCTAATCAATATTAGGGTAGGGATGAGAAAAGACGAAGAAGGAGGTTGCTTTGTGTTTTTAACAAAAAGTTGATGGGAGGAGACGTGTTAAAGAGGACCTGTAAACTGCGCCACGTCATGGGAGTGGTCCGCACCGCCATGGGAAGCCTCCTACTACGCCACTACAACACACTAAAGAAATATGTGTGGAGTAGGAAGAGGCTCTTTGTTTGTATTAGGCTGGAAGTTATAACTTGGATAATTTCAGAACTAAGCTGTTCTCCTGAACAACTTTAATGAATGAATATACGTGACATTCATTGGTAACTGGTTAATAGATATTTTTAGGAGTAGAATTGGCTTCGCCACTATCAGATCTGCCTCGCCACCGTGAAATGTAAACACTGTGCCACATCATTATTTACTTCAATTTCAACCGCATTTGTTGATGATTAAGTTCTTTTGGTGCAGACTTTTTTTGGCCCAAAATCACACCCTTCTACGGTTACCTAGGTGTGCTTTTATAGTAAAGATACAGATTATCTATTATACTTTTACAAATGACAACTCCAACGAACTTGGAAACTTACTTCCTAACACCAGCCGCAAAAGGATCAAAGTTCCAGCTTTTAGATGACAACGACACACCACGACAACAACTGGATCAACAGTTTAAGATTGTCATTGTTGGTGATTCCGGTTCAGGAAAAACTTCTTTGTTAACTTCATTTATTAGAGGATATTTTCCAACTGAATATGAACCAACCATATTTGAAAATAGTCGAGTTTTTTTGAAAAATACTGCAACAAATGAAATTATAACAGTTGATCTCTGGGATACAGCTGGCCAAGAAGATTATGAAAGATTAAGAAGACTGTCTTACCAAGATTCAAACTTAATTATATTATCATATTCTTTGACGGCAAAAGAATCTTTATTAAATATTCCAGATGTTTGGGCTCCAGAGATTTTAACCTTTTGTGAAAATACTCCAATTCTTTTAGTTGGTTTAAAAGCAGACGTATTGCAACAAAACGTTGATCCATATGATGCTTTAAATATTGCCAAATCAATTAATGCTGTTGCTCATATTCAATGTTCCGCAAAAGAAATGTTTAATGTGGATAGAGTTTTTGATGCTTGTTTTAATGTGGTTTATAATAACTATAAGAAAACAGTAAGAACTTCGAAAAGATTTAGCGGGAAACCGCTAGTTTCGGGACATCTAAGAACTTCAAGTAAACCCAAACAAGAGATCAATCATCAAAGAAAGTCAAGTGTTGCAATTTCTCATCATTCGAAACCTGCTAAGGCTGATCCAGCTGACGATAATTCCCCATATGTTGAACATTATGAACAATCGAAATGTTGTGTCATTGTTTGAAAGTGTGATTTTATTTTTTTCATTTGTTTGTTGTTATTAAAGTCTACAATTTTATTCTAATACTATGGACTCTATTATTTCTTTTATTCTCATTATGTACTACTAGCTTTGTTCATCTATCTCTTCTAATTTTTATTATTCAAAAATAATATTGATGATATTCTTCTTCTCTTTTCTTTGCAATAATTAACATATTTGTTCTTTTTTTTCAGTGTTAGAATTTCATTCTTTTGCTTTAATTTTGTTTTTGCTTTGTTTACCTATACTTTTTTGTGTCATACTCAAAAAGTATTCAATTTTTATTAATGCTTTATTACTTCTTGTTTTTCTCTCGTACTATCTGACTCATTTAATTATAATTTAGTTAATTCTATTCAAACTACTCTACATGTTATTACAGCAATAAACTAAAAACAAAAACAAAAAATCTAACTCTATCCTAATTAGCAAATAGTTCATCCTTCAATAAAGGTCTATATTTTTCAACAACATTATCAATTTGTTTGTAAAGCTCTTCTTTTCTTTCCTCAGTTATCCAAGAACCATAAACACCATTCTTAGCAATTAAACTCCAAGTATCCAAATCTAAACCAAATCTTGTATGAACTTCAACATAATTATCTAAAATGTAACCACCAAAATATGCTGGATCATCAGAATTAATTGAGAATAAAACACCATAATCTAACCATTTCAAAATTGGTAATTCAGAAACGTCTTTAACAACTTGTAATTTGACATTACTTTTTGGACATAAAGATAATAAAATTTTATTATCAGCTAAATATTTTAAAACGTCTTCATCTTGATAAGAATTAACACCATGATCAATTCTGTGAACTTTCAATATATCCAAAGCACTTGAAATGTAAGTTGAATCACCTTCTTCTCCTGCATGAGCGGTTAACCCAACATGTGGGTACTTCTCTCTAATAAGCTTGTAACTTTCTTCAAATAATTCAGGTCTAAATGGTTTTTCACTTGAATCTAAACCTAGGCCTTCAATCGAACCATTTTCATAATAAGGTAATGCTTGATTAACTGCTTCTAAACATTCAGCTGGAGGTAAATGTCTTAATAGACACATAACCAGTTTAATAGTAATACCTAATTCTAATTCAGCTTCAGCTTTTGCTTTATTAAAACCTTTAATAATCAACTCAAGATCAATTCCTCGGCAAGTATGACCTTGTGGATCAAAAAATACTTCACAATGTGATCCACCATCTTCAAGGCTAAATCTTTTAAAATATGTTAAAAATAATTGATAAAAATCATTTTCATTAATTAAAACATTCATACAAATATAATAATAATTTAAAAAATCTTGTAAATCTTTAAAATTATCATAAATTTCTTTTAATTCATTTGGTGTCTTTGGAAAATCTTCTGGTAATTTGATATTATTTGATTCTGACAATTTGAAAACTAACTCTGGTTCTAAAGTACCTTCAATGTGGACATGATGTTCACATTTTGGCAATTCTTTAAAGAATCCATGCATGGTTTCGGAGCATTCGTATTTAGCCATCTTTAATAATTAATAAGATCTAGCAACTTTTTATTAGGCTTGCGTTATCAATTTAAAATGAATTGAAATATCAAAAACTTAAATTACTTGTTTTATAAGCAAAAGAAGAAAAAGAAGGGGTAAAATTTTAAAAAAAATTATTACTAGCAAAGTCTTTAAAAGGTACAAAAAAAAGATCTGGAAAAAAAGAAAAAAAAAATATCCGAGATGGCACAAGACTCAAAGCCGCACATTTAGCGAGGTTTTTCCAAGATTTATCTCTCGGCGGTTTCCGCGGGGAGACAGCGCATTAAGTTCGGCACAAACTCTAAAAGGGGTCCTCAGTACAAGCAAAGTAATACAGCACTAGACCAAAAATTCAAAAGAATTGGTCAGAATAGCAAATATCCTAACAGAATCACAAACAAACAAGAGTCGGTGGCCACTTTCAGTTAATTTAAAAATTAGCACGGCCATTTTTATGATAATCAACCGCCATCAAAGCACCACCAATTTGATTTGTAAAGTGGAAAAAGAATCCTAAGAATGGAATTGATTCAAGAATATCACAAGCAATCCCAAATGCCAAAAAATCACCTTGTCTTTCTTTCAGTAAATAATCGATCTGTCTTTGCCTGAACTTTCTTAATCTATAAAAACGTTGTTGAGATTTATTTCCTCTTGCGACGAAATTTCTAATTGTTAGTTTGAGCGGACCAATAATTGGAATTGTGTTAATAACAAAGAAAGAAGCAATTGAATAAATAGCAGAGACCAAATTTATTGGAAACCAAACGAATGATTCGACAATTTTTTCATCAAATGATGGACCAACAACTCTTTTCAATTTACCGGGGAAAACGACTTTATCCAAACCTTCTGTACATAAAACTTGATCATACAAGCTTGTCATTGGTTGTGGAATCATATAATTACTCAAAATATAATTTGAAATATAATTAATTTCTTGAAATGTTAATCCTAGTCCGATCAGCATTCCTGCAGGTGGACCACAGCAAATCATTGAAAGACAAGCATTCATTGGAAATATAGCTGAAAAGACAAATAAATAAACTGTAACATAGATGATTACTGTTGGGGGTAGCATTTTAATAAATACAGGCCACAAACCTGGGTTTTGAAAGAAATACAATATGCCTTGAAGGGGATACAATGCGGAGCCAGAAGTTGTTAATCCAACAATTAGATTAACTGGCTTTAATATTTCCATTGACAAACGTGCAGTAATTGCATTCACTGTTTCTTCTAATGTTGGCATTGTCAAGAGGTTTATAGTGTATAAATATTCCCTTTTTTCTTGGTTCTTGATCCCCTTGTATTTTTGTTTTTTTACAAAGGCAAAATTTTAGATTGCGCACTCATAGTTAAGATTTCTTGATGTGAAATACTAAAACATATTTTTATTAATTAAGCAGAAGTATAAGAAAGGAAAGAAAGGAAGCATGAATGTAAACATCTAATCGAATAAACCGAAACCCATGTCATCGTCGGATTCTTCTTTTTCTTCTTCAACTTCTTCTTCAGCAGCAGCTTCAGATGAACCGCTAGCAGCGGCAGCACCAGAAGCACCAGCTGGAGCACCAGTTGGAACAACTGATAACTTTTCATTACCTTCAGCAATTAATTCTTCGATGGATTTACCTGATAGTTCAGAAATCAATTTGTCTAATTTTTCAGATTCAACTTCAATACCGACTGATTCTAAAACCTTGGTAACATCAGCAGCTGATGGGGAAGCATTTCCAGCTTGAGCTAAAAGTAAGTAAGCAGCTAAGTATTTCACTATTTCAACACGTTTAGAAGTTGATGTTAGTAATGATTCATTCCTTGGATCCAAACCGAGAGGTAAGTACGTACTTGTGATGTGAACGTGAGCTTTTAGTAACCCTTTATTTTAACGTCTTTTGAGTGTCTCCCAATTGACGCTCTGGAAAAAACAGCTTTTCCACTCAACTCAGCACAGCCATAAAAATGTGACTGCGCCACATATGTTCACAGTCACAGGTTTGACAGGGTGTGAGGGTGCGGCACGGCATAATTTTAGGTGGCGCATGAGCACATTTTTTTTTTGACTTTGTTCAGTTTTAAACATTCACGAGGTCCTTACAATGAACAACACTAAGAAGACCTAATATCAGAACAACACATCATGTCTACAGGTACGTCCATATAAACAACATTTATGAAAGTCCATCTGTATACATCTACCATGTCACATCACCATTATTACAAACCTGTCTGAATCATTGTTAATTGCAATAACGGTAAAGGAGAAATTTCACTATCATTACAAGGACAATTTTCATAATATAAACAACAATTCTGTAGAATGCAAATACTAACATTTAACAATTTTATTATAGCTGAAGTTAGAAAGAAGAGATCTTTTAAATCATTTTCATACAAGGGTGTTGAATTAAGTGCCTTATTAGAATTATCTAACGAAGACTTTGCCAAATTATGTGATGCTAGAGTTAGAAGAAGATTTTCCAGAGGTTTAGGTTCCAAGCCAATGGGTTTAGTTAAAAAATTAAGGGCTGTTAAATTAGCTGCTGGTCCAAATGAAAAACCAGCTGCTGTTAAGACTCACTTAAGAAACATGATTGTCGTTCCAGAAATGATTGGTTCAGTTATCTCTATCTATAACGGTAAGGTTTTCAACACTGTTGAAATCAAGCCAGAAATGGTTGGTCACTACTTAGGTGAATTCTCCATTACCTATAACCCAGTTCAACATGGTAAGCCAGCTGCTGGTTCTAAGTTGAAATTATACTAATCGTGTTACTCTTCCTATATTAATATCACTCACATTGTATAGTTTAAAACTTTTATCATAATAAAAACTAAAGATTTAAAATAAAATATATTTTCACTCTAGGTTGTTGGTGTTTTCACTTAAATTAACTATAAATGATTCGTCACCTAATTATTTAAATTCAAATTATTTAATTATTGAAAACATAAATATGTAGTATACAAGTTAAAGAAAGAAAACAGATTATGATATTCATAATAGCCAAACCTATAAAATTAATTCAATCCTAAGAATTTTATAAAGAAGTAATAGATTGTAGTTGCGATGTAATAAAGTGAAATGTTTTCCTAGGGCTGTTGATGCTGTTGCGGCTGGTTCAGTTGTTGAGAGAGTCGTTGCTGCTGCTGCTGTTCTTGTTGTAATTTCATTATACCTAGAGACTTGAGATCATTATCAATTTCATCATTTGTACAACCTTTCAAATTATTTAACGAACTCGGAATCAACCCATGGCCAAACTTAGTAACTGCTTTCAAATTTGTCAATTCATTATACATGGAATTTCTCTGTATCACCAATTGACTAATCTTGTCAGGTTGCGTGACATTCTTGGAGTTTACACTCAAATTATATTGAAAATATTCCGGATTATTCAAAATCATGCTATCCATATTTCTTCTTTCTTTGTTAATTTCATACCAGTTCGAAGTAATACTAACAATTTCTTTTGTTTTATGTTCTTGACAATTTTTTATAAATTGTTGATGTATGGCAACTCTCATAGCTTTAGTTTGTATATCTAAACATTTTAATTTATGTTTTTGTAAATTCACACATCTTTGAACTTTATTCTCAAAATTTTCTTGAATCATTTCTAAATATCTCACTAAATCAGGATGTTTATTCAATTCACATAACTTTAATTCAAATTCAAGCTTTGTTTGTTGTGTTTCATATAATGTATCTTTCAATTTAGCAAAATCAGTTTCAATATCCTTAAGTTCTTCCATAGCTTGTTGCCTTATCAAATCCTTTTCATTTTGTCCTTCGCCTCCTTCTTCATCTTCTTCCTCATCTTCATCACGGGCTTCATCTTCGTCTTTCTTATCTTCCTCTTCACGTTCATCATCCTCTTCTTCCTCTTCCTCTTCCTCTTCCTCCTCCTCCTCCTCCTCCTCCTCATCATCATCATACCCACCCCCTACGTTTGCCTCTACTTCACCAGCAGTTGAAGTTTCAGGTTCGTGTTCGTGCTTACCATTAACACCAATTTCTTCTGCAGGTTTAATCGGCTTCAAACGCTTACTATCATGTCCCTCATCTTCGTCTCTTTTGTGGACACTTCCATCGGACGTATCTTCATCTTTAATTTCATATAACTTTCTCTTGATAGTCTCACCTGCAAGCTTTTCCAAGTCACTTTCTCTTTCTTCTATATCCTCCATTCTATCAGTTTCTGCATCCGAAAGGCCCTGTTTCATGTCTGTTGTTATAGTTGTAGTTGTAGTTGTTGTTGATGCCGTTGGTGGGGCAGTGGAAGACGGTATCACCGATTCCAGATCTGAATGTTCCTCTTTTGAATTGATTCCTACGCTGTGAGCAACAGTTGGCGTACTCATGGGTAATAAATATAGTTTCTGTTGGTGTTTACACAGTACAAAACTTTGCCTGCTGAGCAGCAAAAACCATGATTAGAAGAGAGACTTACTACTTTTATACACTACACAGCCCGATTTAGTGCTTAGCCTCCTGTGCCACCTTCTCCACACGTGCACGGTGGGCCACTGATCTCTTGGTGGCACGGCCTGTGCTACTACGGGGTTTCTTTTTGATGCTACCAGCGGAACCCCCCACTCTGATACCCTTGATGTTCCCTCCTTTTTTGGCTCTTTCTCCTTCAACAACGTACTTACCAATGGTTCTTCTATCACTCTTGTTCAGCACCTTTCTACCTCTACCAATTGCCGTCTTTTGTTTGTCATTTAAAGAGTCATGTCTCTTGTTACTACCTTGTTGATGGTTAGAAGAACCTTGACTCTTACATCTGCTGATTCTTAACTTTCTAGGTTTATTGGAAGTTGTTAACTTCTGCTCGTTTAATAATAATGCTCTTTCAACAAAGTTGGTATCAGTGAATTGAACGATTGCAAAACCTTTCCCAAAATTGGTCTTTGCATCTCTAATAATTCTAACATTTGAAACACAGTTAGTTTCATTTAATTTTTCGTTAAAGAATTTCCATAATGGTTCTTCTTTTTCTTCAAAATCTAAATTACCAACAAAGATACACGTTTTATGGTTTGATGGTAATGGATGAGTTAAATGGTCAACTCTTAAATGATTATCTAAATAAATAGTACCATTTAGTTTCAATGCTGCCAATGAATCAGATTTCTCTTCAAAAACTATATAACAATTCACAACATCTCTTTCTGTTGAATTCTCATTATATGATTTAGAAATATATGCTAATTTCTTTGGTAGTGTTGAATTTAAGTTAATGGATCTGAATCTAATAGATTTGATTACAGGCTTTGCTGCTTGTTTATCCTCTTCTTCGTTTTCCCCTTCTTTATCAGCTTTTTTATCATCTTTAACATCTTTGGTTAATAGAGATATAATGAAATTCTTAAACTTCTTGGTTTCTTTTTTAGATGACATCACTTTATGAGGTAGATTACCAACAAAAACAGTCTTTTCAGCCTTTTCTAATTCTTCTTGTTTTAAATCTAGAACTTTTGCTTTTCCTGCTTTCCTTAGGGTTGGTTCAGCTTCTTTGTTTTCTTCGTCGCCAGATTCTTCCCGTTCGTCTTCTTCGTCATCTTCGGAACCGGAATCAGAACCAGAATCCATAGTGACTTTATCTTGCGCTTCTTTAGCTGCTCTGTCTTCTTCTTCTTTGGTTTCATGTTCTATAATCTTACCAATATAACGATCTTCTAGATCGTCATCTTCATCTTTCATCTTCTTATGCTTCTTTTGATGTTTAGTTTCTTGAGCATCTTCAGCAATTGTTTCTTTTTCTTGTGGTTGCTCTTTTATTTTAAGTTCTTGGGCTTGGATGGATTCAGAAATTAGTTTAACTGATTTCTTTTCTTGTTGTTTTTTTGATTTCTTTGATACCTTTGTAATTGATTCGTTGACAGGCTTAGATATTTTTGAATCTAAATTATTCTTTAAAGTCTTCTTGGATCCAGATGAAGACATATTAAAAGCCTAATCAAGTATTTGTTATTAAAAAATTGATAAGATGTTTTCCAAAAGTTTCAAAATAATTATTTTTTTTTTTTTTTTGATAAAAAAAAGTAGAGATGCGGCGTTGTTACGTAAACCTTAAAATAAATTACGTAATATATGTACAAACTATAAATATTACTACAGTGCACTGTTCAAACAGTTCTCAACCAGCTTTGAGTATTTTTCATATTCTTCGGGTGATTTTGGGATGATATTATCATTTTTCCAAGTTAATCCTTGTAATAATCCCTTAGCAAATTTGGTATATTCAATTTTCTCCTTATGAATAATACCTAGTAAGTCTCTATCGGGAGTATCAAAATGGTGTAATTCCGATTTAGGTATTTTTTTTCTTATTATAGAAATAAGTCCTCTTTCCTTCATACTTTCTCCAAATAATACTTTAATAATTTTGATTGAATTTCCATTATTGAAATCAAACAGATCATCTTGTAAAATTCTGTGTAGGGTAAAGCTATATAATATCTTTGTGAATTTATGAGGAATGTCATAATGATGTTCGAAATACTCAATGCATGAAATGGCTTGAGATATTTTGTTTGCATTTATATTAAATTGAAGGATCCTCTTTAAGTGGGATAATCTAAGTTCACCAGTACCTTCAATTTTTGTATCAAGGATGTTTAATGCTTTTTGTAAGCTGTCATTAATAAAAGCTGTTTCAATTGTGTTCATATGATCAAATCCACCAAAAGCAGTTGAATTTTCATATATAAAATCATCCAATGATTCAGAATTTTGGAATGAATTAGATATATGTGCTACTATACTATATGATTCCATTATTGGAACTTTTAATCTGATGGTTTCATATAACAAGGATGTTTTTGCAGTTGAGATATCTGGTAATATGGTCCATAATAAGTAATATGTTGTTTTTGTGGGTATCAGATTTTTATCCTGTATTAATTTGATTAATCTTGATATCTTTTCCGGGCTATCTCTAGTTCTGTCAAACGCAGATAGAAAATAATTAACACTTTTAATATTTACTTTGGAATCTAATCCAAAAGTAAATAGTAAATTTTCTATGCTTTGTATCTCATTATATCTTGAAAAAAACCGCAATAACAAGTTCAACGTATCAGTAGTAAAAAAATCCAAATTCTTATGTACTTTTAATATTCTATTTGTAATGAAAGATGTTAGAATTCTATGATTTCGTTGAGTGTGTATTGGAGTTACTAGGGCAGTAATATATTTAGAAAATAATTCAAGATCAGAGAATTTAATTGGTGATTCATTAGCCACTTCCTCTTTCAAGGTAACATTCAGTGGTTTATCTAAAAGTTGTGCACTGATTTGATAATCACTTAGGTCATCCAATTGAATTTTGGTGTCTCTTGATAACTGTTTTGAATACAGCAAGAATTCACTTAAAGCTTTGTTATATTTATATATTAAACGTTCTTCACCTTGTGCATTTTCAAAATTCTCTGGATTGTTTAATTTGGTTATGGAAGCTGCCAATTCTATATCGTATTTATCTATCAAAGAAGATAATTGATTATTTGGTATCACAGTTTTAGAAAAAGCTCGTGTTTGTGGACAAGAAAGGGTATTTTTTACAATAGGAAAAAATCTAAATAAACTATATGTAAGACACCGATTGGGTATCAACCTCTTTCGAAATAGTATGAGCATTTTGGGTAGGCACAATCCAAACTCTTTCTCAGTAGGCATAGATATTTTTCAGGCAAATTATCTGCCTTTACTGAGCAGTTTTTCATGGGGCGCAGCACCGCCCTGATGGTAATTTATCGGCTTCACAGAATACGCGGTGGAGAAGAACCAAGCAGTTAACGTGTCTAGAGTAAATATTTCATTTTTCACTATTTACCAGACTCTCTGCACTCTGCTATAACCAAACAACAATGTCTGGTAAAGAACTATCTGATTTCACAACGGAGAAGGGTCCTCAGAGAACGTATTTCAAGATTCCTATTCAAAATGGCAATCCTCCTTCAATATCCAAAAGTCAAAAAATAATAATGTTCTTTTTAATCTCAGCTGGAATAGCAGTCAGATTTGCATTTATCCAATTTCCAGAATCAATTGTGTTCAATGAAATAGGTTCAGGGAAATTCATTAACTATTACCTAAAGGGAAGTTATTTTGTGGATGTTGAACCGCCTTTAGCAAAATTTCTTTACGGTGGTTTGTCATACATTTCGGGTTACGACAAACCAAATTTTATCTTTACAGCTATTGGAGCTCCATATTTTGATGAGTTTCCTTATATTAAAGATAGATTTTTTTCTGCTTTTGTTAGTACATGTACACTTATATTTGCATATAAGACTTTAAAAGCATCGGAAATTAGAGATTCAATTTGTTATTTTGGTTTAGTTTTATTAATTTTTGAAAATTCAATAGTTACACAATCTAAATTTATGTTTTCGGAACCAATCTTTTTGTTTTTTATATCAATGACTATTTGTTGTACAAAGTTAAATGAACTATCTCCTTTAAATTCTATTAAATGGTTTAAACTCTTACTTATTTCATGCTTTGGGATTGGATATGCTATTTCAACGGATTGGATTGGATTTTTAACATTAGCCTGGTTATTTATTATTGAATATAAAAACTTATGGTTTTCTTTAGGTGATTTAACAAAATCAGTTAAGTCATCTTTTCAAAAGTTGATTACAGACCTTACTGCATTGACGATCATACCTCTTTCAATTTATTTATTCGTTTTTGCCATTCATTTGAATTCTTTAAGTAAAGCTGGTGTGCATTATAATAAAATGAGTCCAGACTTTCAGCATGGTTTAATTGGAAATCATTTGACTGATGTCGTTGCTGATGTTTCGTATGGTTCAACTGTTTCTTTTAGACACTACAAAACTGGTATGTATTTACATTCTGATGATAAAACCTTCCCAAATGGTCATAATCAAGTGACTTTATTAGATAATTATGATGATGCAGGTAATTTATTTTTCGTCGAAAAAAGACTAAAGGCAAATGTGGGTGAACTTGTGAGAAAAACACAGACAATTGAAGCTGGTAGAAGTCTTAGATTATTCCATAATACCACTCAAAGATACTTAAATATTAATGAAGATTCAAATCCACCATTATCCGAACAAGATTACAATAAAGAAGTTTCAACAACAGGTAACGGAACTTGGGTTGGTGATAACTATATAAATTTTGAATTCAGAGTTAGTAAAGAACATTCTAGATCAGAGATTAGTAAAAAAAGATTGAGAACAATTGAATCTGTATTCCAAATCTTTAATACTAAAAACAAATGTTTTTTGTTAGGTACTTCTAATAAATTACCAAAGGAATGGTGTGAAGATCAATATGAAATTACATGTAATGAAAAACCAACTTTTGAAGATTCTTTATGGTATTTTGAACATAATGAGCATCCTCAGTTTAGTGAAAAGAATGAAAGAGTTAAATTTAGAGATTTAAGTACCCTTGAAAAAATTGTGGAAGTTCATAAGGCAATGATTAAAATGACTAGTTCTCTAGTTGATAGATTTGATTTCAAATCTTCTCCTATCGACTGGATACTAGCCAACAAAGGTATAAAGTATTGGATTAAAGATCAAAAAGCAATTTATTTTTTAGGTAATTTAGTTACTTATTACCTTGTTTTAATAGCAGTTGGTTCGTTCGTTTTATTCAAAGCTGCTCTTTTAATTACATACAATCCATACGTTGACTCTACCAATCAACCCCTACCAAATTCTAACTTTGCTAAATTTGAATACCATGCGTTGGATTATTTCTTAGGTTACGTTGTTCATCTTCTACCTTTTTACTTTATAAAGAGAGATCTCTTCTCGTATTATTACTTGCCAGCACTTTATTTTGGTATATTGTTAACCTGTCAAACTTTAGAATTTATTTCTGCTTCATTACCAAATTCAAAAAGATCATATCTTAATTACGTTTTAGGTCTCATATGCGTTGGTGTAGTTTTTGTTTTCTATCATTATTCACCTTTAATTTACGGATTAGATTGGACCAGAGATGAATGTAATTCTGCTTTGTTCTGGCACAATTGGGATTCCTTTTGTGGAATTTACAACTGAAAACAAAATAACTCATTGACCGTTAAATCCTAAATTAATATTACTTTTATAAACGACAAATAAATTTTTAAAAAAAAATATTAATTATACGTATTAATCCCTTGTGTTTGCAATACCCTTGCTCACTTGCAATATTAGATCATTGACAAATTCCATTAAATCATCCTTCTTTTTGATGGCCTTGGTCTTTTTAATTTCTAGTTCATCTAATTCCGTACTCAAATTCTGAATCCTAGAAAGCTGTTCATCTTTAGAAACACCCACTCCGGGGAGCGTATCTATAATCGTCAATATTTGTTTGGTCTTCAAGGTAATGTCAGTTGAAAGTTCTTGTAAGCTTGCTTGAAAGTCATATTGGGATGGTGGATTATGAGTTGGGTCAACTTGTTTTGGATCCATTTCATTCAATTTAACGGAGTCGTGGTTCTGATCGACATAACTCAATGATGCATAAAACATATCCATCAGCTGATCTAAACATATTTGTAACTGTGTCAATCTGTCCGTCATACCCAACGTTGTTCAAGAACTGGGTTACATCTTTTACGAAAACCGTCTGTAAACGTTAATGAATGGAAAAGTCATGCGCCACAATGATCGCGTTCTGCCGTATTGGCTGAAGTGGTTTATCAGTGTACTTTTTATATCAATGTTGTTAAGGTTCCACCCAGAATGATGACTATTTCTTTTTAGATTCATTCAATTCAATGAATTTAAAAGACCATGTACAATGTGAACAAAAATCTAACCTAAATATTGAATCTTATGAGCTAAGGATACATGATATTTCTGGTGATATTGAAATTGCCCAGAGAGGAACAAGTCAAATTGTTTCAGATAACGAACGGAGCGTGACAGAACTGACCTCATTGGAAGCAAATGCCTATGATGGCAGTGATGATGAAGATGGATATATAGAAGGGGGGTTTAAAGCATACACTGTTCTATTCGGTTCTTTCCTTGGTTTCACTTTGGACTTTGGTTTGATGAATTCTGTAGGTGCGGTTCAATCATATTTACATACAAATCAGTTAAAATATGCTTCGTCATCTCTATCAGCCTTGGTTTTTTCTTTATTTATTTCCACTGGATACATTTCTGGGATATTCTCAGGAGTTTTATTTGATGAGTTTGGTGCTAAACTTCCATTGATTTTAGGTACACTTTTATTGTTCATTGGATTAATTTGTACTGGTGAATGCAATTCAGTCATTTCTTTTATCTTTGTCTTTGGTATTTTAACTGGCTCCAGTTTAGGTTTCTTATTAACTCCCTCTGGAGGGGTTGTAGTTCATTATTTCAAAAAGAAACGTGCAACTGCTTTTGGGGTGGCTACTTTAGGAGGTTCACTTGGTGGTATAATATTTCCCTTAATTCTAGATTCATTATACAGGCATGTTGGTTTTAAGTGGACTATGAGAATTTTGGCCTTTATTTGTTTGGGTATCTCGCTTATGGCCCTAGTTTTAATTAGGGCGAGACTTAAACCTAATTCGATTATTCAATACTCTGAATTACCATGGAATAAAAGAATTCAAGCATCATTTAAAAGTGTATTAAGTTTAAGCAAAAGATCGATCGACTTCAGTGCCTTCAAAGATCCTAGGTTTGTCTTTTGTTCTTTGGCGGCAGCTTTTAGTGAAACTTCATTAATGTGTACTCTAACCTTCTTTGCTTCATGGGTTGTCTCTATAGGATATACTTCAACGCAAGCAAATACCTTGCTCATCGTTATCAATGCTCTGGGTATTCTTGGTCGTTATATTCCTGGTTTGATTGCTGATAAAATTGGACCATATAATGTTATGATAACAATGATTTTGGCTCTTTCGATTCTAACGTTTATTTGGCTAGGTTGGTGTATGAAAAGTAAAAGTATGTCATCGTTATACTGTTTTTCTATACTTTATGGATTCCATAATTCTTCTGCCTTGAGTCTAACGCCGACGTGTTTATCCTCTATTTCACGGACAAGAGAATTTGGTAAAAGATATGCTACATTATCTCTAGTTTGTGGGGCTATGATTTTAATAGGCTTAACAATAGCCGGAATTATTATCGGTGACGGAAGCACCCAAGAATACAAGAACTTTGTAGTTTATTGTGGATGTTTGGCTTTCGGCGGTGATTTGTGCTGGCTCATAGCTCGGTTCTTCATTGTCGGCTCCAGAGTGAAAGTTAAGGTTTAGTTCGGCTCTTGGCCGTTGACTTTTAAGCGACATTTTCTTATCGCACTGGCGGCTGAGGCACTTTAAATCTGATTTTTTCTTCTATCATCCATTTAACATTTCGCATAGGTTTTATTTCATCATTTTTTCCGGTCGCAGATATTTCTACCTCTCGATAAGTAAAAGGTTTTAAACGTCACTACTATCGCCAGCCTTTTTTTTTAACTTAGTACTTCTGTAGCTTTATTTGTATGCCATGAATAATGTTACAACACAAACCTCTCAACAGCCTATTATGAATTCGGAATTTTCAATGATTTCCCGCCCCATTGAGCTAACAACTATAACTAGCTCTACAAGTATTACGGATGTTGATTCAAATACATATGAAGAAAGTCTTCATTCTGGAATTGAGGATGACGATTACCCAGATGGTGGTTTAAAAGCCTATATTGTTTTATTATCTGCCTTCTTGGGCTTCACGGTTGATTTTGGTCTGATTAATTCAATTGGTGCAGTTCAATCATATTTAAATGCAAATCAGTTGAAAGGGGTTGATACTTCAGTCACATCATTAATCTTTTCCTTGTTTTTAGCTATGTCTTATATCTCAAGTGTGTTTTCAGGTGTGTTATTTGATGAATTTGGTTCAAGAATTCCAATGGTTACTGGATCAATATTATTGTCAATTGGACTTTTTCTAACTGGTGAATGTAAATCAATTGTTTCTTTTATTTTGACTTTTGGTATACTCACTGGTATAAGTTTAGGATTTTTAATGACTCCAAGTGGTGGCGTAGTGACTCATTACTTCAAGAGAAAAAGAGCAAGTGCATTTGCGATTGCAACCCTAGGGGGTAGTATAGGTGGTATTATATTTCCGTTGATTTTAGATGCTTTATACAAAAACGTTGGATTTAAATGGGCAATGAGAATATTAGCATTCATTTGTTTTGCTGTTTCGATTATTTCTGCATTGATGATGAAGGAAAGATTAAAACCGCAAAGGGAAGAAAATTATAGAGACCTCCCGTTATCTAAACAACTAAAGACGTCACTTAAAAACACCATTTTGTTGAGTAAGAATTCTATTGATCTGAAAGCTTTAAGGAATCCAGAATTCTTTTTATGTACGGTTGCTGCTGCATTAAGTGAGACTTCTCTTGTTTGTGTTTTGACTTATTTTCCTTCGTACGTTGTCTTCCTTGGATATACAGATACACAAGCAAACACCCTTTTGACTATTTTAAATGCTTTAGGACTAATAGGACGTTATATTCCAGGTTTAATAGCTGATAAAGTTGGTCCATATAACGTTATGACAATAATGATGTTTTTTGTAGGTGTTACTACAATTGGTATTTGGTATGGATGGTGTACAAATAGTGGAAGTAAGGCTTCTTTATACACTTTTGCAATTGTTTATGGTTTTTTTAACTCTTCTGTTTTAAGTTTGACTCCAGCGTGTTGTTCTGCAATTTCACCAACTAGGGATTTTGGAAAAAGGTATGCCACTTTGTCATTTATCATTGGGTTTTCTTTCTTTGGTGGATTAACTGGCGGTGGTAGTATTTTGGGTGAAGAAACGGAAAGTACTTATAGATGGTTTATTATTTATACTAGTCTCCTAGCTTTTGCTAGTGTTGTGATGTGGTGTACTGCTAGATATTGTTTAGTTGGTTGGAGATTTATGGTGAAGGTTTAGACTTCTTTTGAATAGATCCCTTTCCTTAATGACTTTGAATACCCTTTTTTTAATAGTAAAATTTTTATATCGTCCAACCTATATTTCCGAACATAACTGGCAAAGATGAAAAAAAAAAATCAAGCTTTAAACTATATTTTTTCCTATATTTTTTCCCTTGTAAGCGAATTTTTGGCCTTTAAATTAAAAAACCTTTTGAAAATTAGAGTATAAATTTCAATTTGGATTTCTTTATTTTGTTAATTTGATTATTTTTGATAGCACAGAAAGCTAACAATCTAAAAGTTTATATAGCTATGTATACTTCGGTTGAGCAAAGAATAAAAAACAATTAATAAAATTGAATTATGATTGCAACTCTACATAATATAGTAGCAAAGCCTCTTATTTTTTATGGTATCCGATATAGTGTAACGGCTATCATGGTCCGCTTTCACCGAGCAGACCCGGGTTCGACTCCCGGTATCGGAATTTTTTTACTACTTTTAAAAAATCAGTACAATACTTCAGTTATTCTATTGAAAATATAAATTGTTCGTCATATCGAAGAAAGCAAATATTAGAAGTACAAGATAAACTGAAAGGTCGATAACTATCTTAAAGGATATAAAGCATAGCGTTTCCAAAAGCTGACAATGAATACGTTTGGGTGAATCAAATCAGCTAATCATAAGCACGGACGGTAAACATGTTTTTTTTTTTTTTGGGGGTATACTAGTTTTACCTTGCTCTTCTTTAATTTAGAATTTGAATCAACCTCTTTAAAGTTTATTTGGGACATACATTATAACAAATATTTTAGCATTATTTTCATTGCTTAAGTCCCTTTATATTTCTGCTCTTCGATATGGTTAGTTTACCCTCCATATCTTCTCTCTCAAAAGAATTATCTCTTCCACACTCAGAATCAGCACCGTTCAACCATCATCAACAACAACAGCAACATTCCGAACAGAATAATGGCTTAACAAATTCACCAAATCGATTTCCACATGATTTTACAAATCATCAGAACCATTTACATGTGAGTAGTGCACAGTGGACTAGTTCTTTAAAGCAGCTCCCCTACAGTAGTCGTCCGTCTTCAGCTCTTCCGCCCCATTTGGCTATCCCAACCAGTGACTCCAAATTGATAAAATATCCAGTTTCTTCTTCAAATTCGAATTCTCTTCAACATCAATCTCTACAACCAACTTTAGGTTTGTCAGATAGACCAAATTACTCTTCAACTACGAAATATTCTATTCATAATACTCCCATTACTGAAACAACCTGTATATTACCCCCAATTCTTCAGACACCAGGACCAATGGTATCCCAAGAGAATTCGAGGTCATTAATTAGTATAGATACAAATCATAAATCGGCATTGGCTCGAGCCAATATTTTTGATTATGAGGATTCAACTTCAAATATTCCAAGCCCTGTGAAACCAGAATATAAAGATTCCAACAAACAAAATCAAGATATTCATCAACAAAGGAAGTGTTCTTTATTAAGTGGACCTCCAAAAACTTCAAGATTTTATAGATTTTTTTCTAATGAAATTATTAGACATACTCCAGTCAACTCAAAACAGCAGAACACCAGTAGCATGACCCATCACTACAATCCATATATCTACCCACAAAATAAAAATCAAAAAAGCACCCCGCCAGATCACACCAACATTAAAAGAGCACTACAAGAAAATCTACCTTCTTCAAAATTAGTTGAGAGTATACCTATTTTGACACCGACTTCTTCAGAATTCAATGATCCTATTAAATATATTGAATCGTTTCGTGAGCTAGGAGAAAAATATGGCGCTGTTAAGATAGTGCCTCCACCTTCATTTAGTCATAAATTTTCAGCAAATCTGGAATCTCTTTGGTTTAAAACGAAAAGACAGTTATGGCATTCATATGCTCATGAATTAGATGCAAGATATGATTTTCATCTGAAACTGACAAATGTTTTGAGTAAGCAAAATATAGCACTAACCAAGTTACCGTCCATTGATAAAAGATCAATTGATTTATTCAGATTAAGGAAATCTGTTCAACTTAGAGGTGGCTATGACAGATGTTGCAACGAAAAATTATGGGCTCAAATTGGCAGAGAATTGGGATTTTATGGAAAGATTACTTCTTCCTTATCTTCTTCAATTAAATCGGCATACCAACGTTATGTTCAACCTCTGGATGTTTTTGAAAGGGAAGATACGGATCACCAAGATTTGAGTGTGCATAGTAAAAGACAAAAGATTAATGAAAACCAGAATTATATTCCAAGAGTTATTGGATCCGCTTCACCATTCATCAGAAAACGGAAAGATCTCTTAAATTCAGGATTCAATTCTTTTTTTGATCAAACAACCACTCAGAAAAAGCATATTACAGTTTCTGATTATTCAACATTACCAAACTATGATTTTTATGAATGGTATAATGATTCTGATGTTGACGATAGTTATCCAACTGAAACTAGGGTATCACCTTTATATAACGTTAAACAATTCAATGATAAATCAAGAGCATTAAAGAAACATGTATTGAGTGACGATTTGTCAAAATCTAAATTTGATGATCCACAGTATTTAGAATACAATTTTTGGGAGATGTTTGGTAATCCAAATGTAGTTTTTGAAACGGAGATGGCGGCAAAAGTTCCAACAATGGTTCATGAATCTGGATTCGAAAACAAACCTGGAATTGATTCTGGAGAGTTCTTATCACACCCATTTAATTTAAATAACCTTCCAGTATGTAGTGGTTCATTATTACAGCATTTACAGTCTAGTGCAAGTTCAATCATGGTGCCATCCCTTTCATTTGAAATGTTTTATAGTTCAACATGTTGGAATATGGAAGACCACTGGTTATATAAAGCAGATTATCATCATATGGGAGAATCAAAGTGTTGGTATTTTATTTCACCTGAGGATCAAGAAAAATTTGAAATAGTTTTAAAAAAATTCGTCAATGAAAAAGACCAAGAAAAATTAGATAATTCTTTCCATAATTATAAAACATTAATTAAAAATTTAGATGTATATACAGTGACGTTAGAGAATAAAGTTTTAGCAGAACAGAATGATTTTTCTAGAAAGACTAATGACAAGTATTTTAAATTTTCCAAATTTATAGAAAGCAATAGGGAAAACTCGTCAAGATTAAATAATGATATATTTTTATCACCTGAATTATTAATTAAAAATGGTATCAAAGTTTATGGAACGTATCAGCAACCTGGCGAGTACATAATTAAATTTCCAAAAACTTATAGTTCATCAATCTCATTTGGCTCGACAATTAGTGAATCAGTTAACTTTGCTACAGAATCATGGCTAAATTATTCTCTAGAAGCATGTAAATGGATGTCAAAACAGGAAATTATACCGAATTTCTCAACACTTAAATTATTACTTAATATTGCAAATAATTGTCAAGACAAGTCAGTCTTAGCTACCTTGGAACCTATAGTTACCAAATTAATAGAAAGGGAAATCGAATTAAGAAATCAAATAAAAAATGTTTGTAATATTAAGGAAGTCAAAGAGGATGGTAATGGAGCCAAATTCACGGATATTGATTTAACCGATTGTTCTTTTTCACTGATAAAAATAATTGATTCGAAGAATGCAAATTTATTTATGACAGTTTCATTGGAAAAGTTTGTTAGTATGGAAATTAACAGGGAGCAAAATGATGAGTTCAAATTTAAATTAGTTTCATTTATTTCAATTGATTCTTTGAGACAAGTGTTAAAGAATTTTCAAAGTAAATTAGTTACACCAAAAAAGTGGGAGCAAAAATATTTAGAATTAATATCAGGATATGACAAACCTTCACTTAAGTTATTGAAGCCATTTGTAACAGAAGGGGAAGTAGTTTTCGAAAATAGAGAACTTTTAGAGGGCGAGTTAAGTTCATATGAATTATATAAAGAATTAAATAAGCAAATGAAACGAAGTAAAGAATGGAGTATAAAAGCTAACAAGTTTTTACAATCAAAGACAAACAATAGGGTACGACAAAGAAGATCAACAGTGTCAGGAAATGATAACAATTCACTAAATTTTTTTAATGTTGAGAACTCAAGTTTACTAGATCCTATTGAATTAAATGAATTAATCGAAGAAATCCCAACACTGACTATTAGTGTACCAGAAATTGATCAAATAATTGAATTTGGGTTAGAAATATTAAGATTTAATGAAATTTCCAACAAATTAATTAAACGTAATAAGAATGCAACAGATATTGAATTGGAAAACGGAGTTATACTAGGAGAGTCAATAGGGGTTAAATTGATCTCATTTATTAAATTAACCAAGATATTAAATAGAAGGAGATGGAT
Organism: Ambrosiozyma angophorae; assembly: GCA_030567475.1. Classification (NCBI taxonomy): domain Eukaryota; kingdom Fungi; phylum Ascomycota; class Pichiomycetes; order Pichiales; family Pichiaceae; genus Ambrosiozyma; species Ambrosiozyma angophorae. Next base: position 410,999 of record JAJLSH010000201.1, on the reverse strand, counting down.
TTGTAAAATCAAACAAAAGAATAGTAATATCAATTCATTTGATAAAGAAACCCTCAAAGAATTAATTGAAGAAGGTAATAATATTGGTTGCGAAGAAGATTTAGAAATATTAAATAAACTTAAGAGTGAATATAGTATAGTTATAACTGCTAACAAAGAATTAAAAGATACATTAGAATCATCTAAACAAATTAATATGTTAGAACTAGATGAAATATTTCAAAGATACTCGATTTACTCATTTGAAGAAGATTTACGAGAAAAATATTATGATCTACATGCAGAAGTATCAATGTTAAGGGAGCAGCTAGAAAGTATATTTGAATCAATTGAAGAAACACTAGAAATTGAAATTGATGTTCATGGTGGATTTTTGGAGATTATTAACAATGCGGAAAAAATGTTTAAAATTTCAACAAATTATTCAATTAAAGACTTAAAGGAAATTAATTTGAAATCTAAGAAATTCACTGAATTCAAAGAGAAGTCTGAAGAGTTAAATAAATTTATTTCAGATATAGATAAGTGGTATGTAAAACTAAAGGCTTCATTTCATCTATCTAAGTTATCAGTAGGTAACAAAAAAAAATTCAACAACGAAGTATGGAATTATATTGAATTGAATAAGAAAATATTCAATGAAGATGCTGAAAGTTCAAATTACTGTGTTTGTAGATTACCACATGAAGAGGATAATATGATTGAGTGTGACATTTGTAAAATTTGGTTTCATTTTAAGTGCATTGGCTTAGAAAAAAACAAAAAACAACAACAGGATTCTATTGAGGGATTTATTTGTCCTTTTTGTGACTTAGATTGCAAATTTGAAACAAGTAAATATGTTGAAGAAACTTTTAAAAAGAAACCAACTTTTGACAAATTGGGTGAATTTGTTATTAAAAGTCTAAAGGAATTGACTATTTACCCAGAAGAATTGAAGCTGTTGACTGCGCTGAGCAAGGACTGTTTTTTATTTGCACAGAAATTACGAGATGAATTGTCAATTGGAGGTAGTTTAGATGATGAGAAGAAGTTGAAGTGTATCTACCGCAAGCTGACTGGGGTCCGTGGTGTCAACTTTGGAGAGTACAGAGGGCAAGTGAGAGATAGATTGCTTATGCTGAAGTGTATTAAGTAGTTTTAGATTTGTGTATCATCCATCATCCATTTCCTCTAATGAACTCCATTATATTCAAACGACCTTTTGCTATTGCAGACATTGCTAATCAGTCGACAAAACATTTATCTGAAACCCCACATAAAACGGAAACCCGCGGACGCCGAATAGGCCGTTTCCGACCGGCCTTAACGCACGCCGATCGACGTCTCCGGCGACCCGCTGAGTGGAGAAAGCGGGCGAAGATTACCACTAACTTCAACTTTCCTTCAAGTTTCAACTTCTAATTCACCTCAACGAACAGCAACAGTATTACCAACTGCACCTACTTTAAAACTATGCTTAACAGAATCATCCTGACACCGGGTGTCTCTGCCAGCTATGGTAGGAATGTATTCAAAAAGAACTTTTCAACTGCCTCCGTATTATTTCACTCCCACTCTCATGATGACCAAAGTTCCCATTCTCACAGTCATTCTACTAATAACAATGCATCAACTAAGTCGAGTACTTCAGAGGATGCTAACAATATTTCTGCTATGAGCATCGATGAAAAGACTGCTGCTTTGATGAAAGAGTTAGAAAAACACGGTGGCCATACACATGCTACTGATGCTAAATTATCTCCTGGAAAACAGTTCTTACACTCCCACTCTCATCCAGAATTTCCAGAATTAGATGAAATGGACTTATCTGGTGAGGAATTCACTATAAATTTAAATGAAAAAAAGAAAACTTGGTGGACCCAAGTTAAAGACTTCTTCGATCCTCATACTCCAATTCATTCTATAATGGCAAGTGATTCTCATGCTGGTCATTCTCATTCCCATTCTGCTGATCCCGAAGCAATGAAATTATATGATACTAAAAATTTAACTAATGAAGGTGTTAAAATCACTTGGATTGGTTTAGGTGTTAATGCTTCTATGGCTATTTCAAAATTCTTTGGTGGTATTTATTTTCATTCACAAGCTTTAGTTGCTGATGCTGTTCATTCTGTCGGTGATTTAATTTCTGATGTTCTAACTTTGTCAACGGTTAAATATTCAACGAAGTCTCCATCTAACTTATATCCCTTTGGTTATGGTAAAATTGAAACTCTAGGTTCTTTATTCGTTTCTGGTATCTTATTGTATGCAGGTTTAAAAATTGGTTGGGCTTCTTTAGTTGATATATTATCAACTGTTTTACCTCATAATATTATGGATATTTTAACCACTGCTTTCCCTGCTCATTCTCACACTCACGTTCATGTTGATACCCACGCTCATGATCATGTTAATGGTGTTGAAGAAGTTGCAGAAACAGCCAATATTAATGCTGCTTGGATCGCTTTGGTTTCCATCGGTATCAAAGAATGGTTATTTAGAGCTACCCGTAAAGTTGGTGAAAGAATGGATTCGAAAGTCTTAATTGCAAATGCATGGCATCATAGAGTTGATTCTTTAACTTCTTTCGTTGCATTGACTACCATTAGTGCTGGACATTTTTTAAATATTTATTGGTTAGATTCAATTGGGGGTTTGATCGTTTCTGTTTTAGTTATGAAAGTTGGTGTTTCTGGTATCGTTCAATCTTTTAAGGAACTGATTGATAAAGCTGTACACAAAGAAGATCCTAGATATACTGAAATTGAAGATATTGCTAATGTGTTATTAATGAAACAAGATTCAAACTTGTTAATTAAAGAATTATCCGTTTTACCATCTGGAACTAATTTAAATGTTAATATCAAACTAGGTGTTGGCTCATACAATCAAGCGTATGAAGGTAAATTAACTTTAGATAAAATGGGAGAAATAGGTAAGAAATTAGAGGACGGCCTAAAACATGATTATCAAGCTGTTAAAAATGTTACTGTTCAATTTGTTTCAAATGAAAAAATAGAGAAAGAAACTAAAGAAGAAAAGAAAGAAGAAGAAGAAGAAGAAGAAGAAGAAAAGAAGAAGCAGGAAGAAGAAAAGAAGGACAAATAAACGAGATGCACATTTAGATATTAAAGATATCTATTTAGCTATCCATTGATCTCTTTCATTGCTTTACGTTTTTTATTACTTTTTGACTGTTTTTGTTATATTTTACTCTTTACTTTTGCTGTAAATACTTTACTTTTTTTTTTTTAGATTTGTCATTACCAGTTATATATCATCATATAATAAATACCATAATCTGCTTACTGATGCCTCTAGCGAAAGGATATACATATAATAGCACAGGCATATATGGCCTTGTTCACTGGTGGTTATGGTCAACAAAAACATAGAAGAATTCATTTCAATACTAGAGTTTCATTGAGAGTCCAAGCCATATTGGTAGTGTAATTTAATTGGCAATTGCTCTTTATTTTTTTTTTTGACCCTTCAAAGTGGTTTTCGGTCTCTTTTATGTTATTTTTGTTCTTCAATCCCTGAGAAATTGGCTCATCTATAGTAGCAGCACGATGAAGTGCATTTATCGTTCAACCACTATCGACTCTCTTTCCGAGACTCAAAACTCGTCTATTAGTTCTTGTTCATTCTTAAACATTGGGGAATTGAAAAAGGCTATCTTAAAACCTATTTAAATCAGATCTTGCGATACTTGCAATCCCTGTTTGATCAAAGAAAGTTTCCGATGCCAATGTCTGAAGTCTGAAAATTTGTTAAATAAGAAATTGCAACTGGACGAATTCAAAGACCAACTTCCATAGTCTCTATAAACTCGCCAGAAGGTTTCATATACTTTAAAAAATGATGCTAGAGAGCTAAATATAGGCAGGGGTGACGAATGATCTACTCAATGCGCAATTATTGAATCAGCATCAGTTAGAGATAGGGTAAGGGAACAAGATTTAATACATAGCAAAAAAATTATTTAAGCTATTTAATGCACAAGATAAATATAATGATAAAGAAACGGATGCACTTTATCAAAAACATTCAAAGAAAAGCTTCGGCTAGTATGTGAATCCGGGGAACCCTCTGGAAGGTGCTCGACTCTTGTGGCGAAGAAAATTTAAATTTACTTCAACTTTTTCGAGAATACAAATTGAACCAGATTTTCACAAGTCACTGTGTGATTGTTAATTTAGAGTCATAAATCTACCCAAAAAATGTCACAAAATGTGTTTGATGCAGAAACCGCTGATAATTTAGAAGATATAGAAAAGCAATTTGCTGTTAAAGCTGTTCATCAAATGGACACTTATTGGAAATTATTATCATCAATTCCGGGTTCAAAATTGAAACTTACAAAGTATGACCAAGAGATTTATGATGAATTAATCAAAGATTTTCCAGAATTTGCTAATCCAGAGAATGTTGCAAAGATCGACGAAGAGGAATTCAAAAGTGCAGCTGGTAAAAATAGATGGAGGGATTATATTAAAAAATTTGAAGATAAAGTTGCAGATTTTAATTTTGGTACAATGTTAAGAACTGATTCTAGCAAAGAGTATGATCAACATGGAACTATCTTTGTTGTTAGATTGCAGTTTTATGCTATTGAAATTTGCAGAAATAAGTATGGACTTAATGACTGGATTTGTAAAAAAGCTTAGAAAATTTTATTTTATACTCAAAAATTTGATATACTTTACTCCTTTTTTGAATTATTTTCAAGTAATATTAAAAATATTGACAGGTAATAGTATTATTTAGTACAATGATAAAACCAACCCATTTATTAATATGAAAAAAAGAAGATATCTTATTTCTTAAGATTAAAAATAAAAATAAAATCTTTTCATTTTTTTCATTGAAAGTAAAGAAGAGAAATAAAAATTAAAAAATTATTAAAAGATATACAAGAAATGTTTTAAAACTTAGTTCATCTTCTTGATCAATTCATTAATGTAATCTTCTCTGTTACCGGTAGAACCACCTTGGATAAAGTGTTGGAACTTTCTTCTAACACCCCAACCACCAGATGGGTTAGATAACTTGAATGGCCATAAGAAGTTGTTAGCTTGCTTGAAGTTTGGACCAACAGTGTAAATTTCGTGAATTAAATCTTCAATGGAAGCAATACCGAATTTACCTAAAGAAGCTTCAACGATAGCGTTATCGGATAAAGCAATTCTTTGTTTGTTGATCTTACCAAAACCTCTCTTGTAAACTAATTGTCTGATGGTTGATAAGGATGGGTAACCGTAAGCAATGTATGGTTCAACTAACTTCAATAATTCAACAGTAGCCTTAGTAACCTTAACAAAAACACCAGCATTGATTTGGGTTAATCTTAATAATTGTAAAACCTTTCTTGGCTTTGGAGCAATCTTGTTAATACCCTTAATTCTGACAACAAAAACTAACTTTGGTTCAGCATCAACGTAGTAAGAACCATTAGCCTTAGCATCTCTCTTAGCTTTAATTAAAGCTTGTTCAGCTTCAGCGTATTCAGCGTAGTAAGCTTCAGTTCTCTTGAATAAAGCAGCTCTCTTTTCTTTGTTAGCCTGTAATAATATTGCAATAAAGTTAGTAAATTAATTCAATGAAATATTAAAAACTAAGTCAAAAATTTCCTAAAAGGTATGTTCTTTATCAGTCCCGAAAGATGGTTAACTAACGAACTTCATTGCCGTAGCTAGTCGATATATAAATTGAATGGTCTTCATCAGCTAAGATCAAAATATGAAAGGAAATGAAACTTTGAATGGTTGAAAATAAAAAAATTCAATACATACAGCTTTTCTAGCAGTTCTTTCAGCAGCAAGTTTAGCAGCAATTTTGCTGTCTGATTGAGCCTTCTTGATTTGAGATTCTGGTTTAGCAACTCTATAGTAATAAGAATAAACAATGTTAGTAATTTATGCAAACAAAAAAATAATCTTTCTATTCACAACAGTTATGTATCCATCTTTTCCTTGATCTTATTAAAAATTCAATGTATTAGTCAATTAAATTGAAAAATACTTCAAATTAATAATCCCGCCCAACCGATAAATCCAACGAACTGAATAATCAAATTCATTCGTGGTATGAAGTTAATGCAGAGGAAAATGCAGACATCATAATTCAGATAAAACTAAGAAATATCGAGAATCAGATTGCATTCAGAACATCTATCTGTAATTTTCCCATGAAATACAATTAGTCAGAATCGAAAAGTAAAATAATCGATAACCAACAAAACCACAATTAACAAGATTGTAAAATGTGAAGGTAGATCTATGTTGTATCCAAAAGAGGACTACAATGTAAGTCAGATCTTTGTATTTAGAGACAAGTACGAGTGTAAATTCGTATTGGAAAATATTTTCCAAATCCTTGTAATAGCCTCAAAACCATATCAAATCATTAAAGATAAAATATGAAGTTAATATATTAAAACTTCCAAAAAAGTTATAAACCTATTAACCATTAGGTATTCTATTCAGAATTAATGAATGAAATGCCCTTCGAGTGTTCTTAGTTCATACTCCTGACTATGAATATCTAGCTTAGACATATAATGAAAAGCATAGAATAATCAAATAGAGGAATATTAAACATACGGAGCCATTTTTAGATGATTGATTAGTGGTTATAGAAAGAAGGTGAATTGGGTTTATTGAATTTTCAAAAGTTTTTTTAGCTGAGAGTAAAGTTCGAGGATTAAATTTTTCAGTTCGAGCACGTGCACTTAGAAAGGGTTAACTTACCTGAGGCTGATGTAAAATATTGGTGGCGCAGTTTAAAGGGTTCCCTGAAAATTCCAAATAAAATAAATGTGCGGCTGTGCGGCTGTGCGGTGACGAGGGGTGTGGCAGAACAGAAGAATGGCGTAGAGCTCTGCGGCTGTTTCGCGAAACTTGAAATTTGAAGCAACTCCACCCAAACAATCAAATACAGCCAGCCATTTAATTAAGTTTTATCTGTAATATATTAGCAGTATGAGTGGAGCTACAGAAGTCTTAAGCAGAGGGGCTTACTTGTCATCAGATAGAGATTATAATCATGCTACTGACTCTGAGTATGAAAAGTTCAGAAAATTAGCTGACCAAGCTTATCAAAAGAGAAGCCAATTGTCTTCCCAATCTCAAAAGGCTTTTAAACAAGGGGATAAAGAAACCGCTCATAAATTATCCGTTCAAGCAAAAGAACAATTGAGTATTGCTGAACGTTACAACAGACAAGCTGCTGAGTACGTTTTTATTGAGAACAATAAGGACTCTGATAATAATGATATTGATTTACATGGATTGTACGTTAAAGAAGCTGAATATATTTTAAAACAAAGAATTATTAATGGTGTCAACAGGGGCGAGCCAAGATTAGAGTGCATTGTTGGTAAAGGCCTACATTCAAAAAATGGTATAGCTAAATTAAAACCTGCTATTCAAGACCTATGCAATGAGGCCAATCTTAACAACTATATTGATTCTAAGAACACTGGTGTGCTGATTATTGACATTTCGGGAGCTAGAATTCCCGATTCATGGTCGGATATTAATCCTAACGGTATTGGAGCTATGAATGAGAATCAAAACATCCCTGACGATGACCACTATGGTTACCAACAACAACAACAACCCCAATACCAACAACACCAGCAACAACAGCAACAACAACAACACCAGCAACATTACCAACAGCAATCCCAGCAACAACAACAACAACAACAACAGGACCAGTCCACCCAACTGTTGGTGGCTTTGTTCAAGGCCTGTTTGGCATGTCTCAAGTAAATATTACGTCACGTGCATTATGCGCGTGATTCTATTGACCAATAAAAGAGTTTGTTTTAGTGATGATTCAGCTGGTCGTGCGCTACTCGTCAAATTTTTTTGTGAAAAATGGATTATTTTTTATTAGTATAGAACGAAAACAGCTTTTTTGTTTAAAAGGAAAGCTACGTATATCTTATCGCAAACGACGTTTAACAAATGAGTTCTAAGAATACTAGAGTTGCAATTATCTCAGAAGACAAGTGTAAACCAAAGAAATGTCGTCAAGAGTGCAGAAAAGCTTGTCCAGTTGTTAAAACTGGTAAACTTTGTATTGAAGTGTTACCAACATCAAAGATTGCATTTATTTCAGAAACTTTATGTATTGGTTGTGGTATTTGTATTAAGAAATGCCCCTTTGGTGCTATTAATATTATCAATTTACCAACCAATTTGGATAAAGAAGTTACCCATAGATATTCTGCAAATTCTTTCAAATTACATAGATTACCAACTCCAAGGCCAGGTCAAGTTTTAGGTTTAGTTGGTACTAATGGTATCGGTAAATCAACTGCTTTGAAGATTTTAGCAGGAAAAGAAAAACCAAATTTAGGTAGATATGATGACCCTCCAAATTGGGTTGAGATTTTGAAATATTTTAGAGGTTCTGAATTGCAAAATTATTTTACAAAGGTTTTAGAAGATGAGATTAAAGCAATTATTAAACCTCAATATGTTGATAATATTCCAAGAGCTATCAAAGGTGAACAAAACAAAGTTGGCCAACTTTTGAAATTAAAAATGGAAAGAGAATCTGAAGCCAAATATATTGTAAACATTTTAGAATTGAAAGGTGTCTTAAAAAGAGAAGTTTCAAAATTATCCGGTGGTGAATTACAAAGATTTGCTATTGGTATGACATGTGTTCAACAAGCTAGTGTTTATATGTTTGACGAACCTTCTTCTTATTTGGATGTCAAACAAAGATTAAATGCTGCTGAAGTTATTAGATCATTAATAACACCAACAAGTTATATCATTGTTGTCGAACATGATTTATCCGTTTTAGATTATTTATCAGATTTTGTCTGTATCATATATGGTGTTCCATCTGTTTATGGTGTTGTTACCTTACCTGCTTCTGTCAGAGAAGGTATTAATATTTTCTTGGATGGACATATTCCAACTGAAAATTTAAGATTTAGAACTGAATCCTTACAGTTTAGATTGACTGATGCTTCCGATAAAATGCTAATTGATCAAACCAGAGCTTTCACGTATCCAAAGATGGTTAAAACTCAAGGTGATTTCAAATTAACTGTGGAGGCCGGTGATTTCTCTGATTCTGAAATCATTGTTATGATGGGTGAAAATGGTACCGGTAAAACCACATTATGTAAGTTATTGGCAGGTGCAATTGAGCCGGATGAAGGATCAAAAGCCCCTAAGCTTAATGTTTCAATGAAACCTCAAAAGATTGCTCCAAAATTCACAGGTACTGTTAGACAATTATTTTTAAAGAAAATAAGAGCTTCTTTCTTACATCCGCAATTTAATACAGATGTGATAAAACCATTAAAAATTGAATCAATTATCGACCAGGAAGTTCAACATTTATCTGGTGGTGAATTGCAAAGAGTTGCTATTGTTTTGGCGCTAGGTAAGCCAGCTGATATTTATTTAATTGATGAACCTTCTGCCTACTTAGATTCTGAACAACGTATTATTTGCTCTAAGGTTATTAGAAAGTTTATCATTCATTCCAAGAAGACTGCATTTATTGTGGAGCACGATTTCATTATGGCCACTTATATGGCTGATAAAGTTATGGTTTTTGAAGGTACTCCTTCGAAAGAAGCTGTTGCTAATAAATCAGAATCATTATTAACTGGTTGTAACAGATTCTTGAAGAATTTGAATGTTACTTTTAGAAGAGATCCAACTAATTTCAGACCAAGAATTAACAAATTGGATTCTCAAATGGATAAAGAACAAAAATCTTCAGGTAATTATTTCTTCTTGGAAAATACTGAATTATAAAATTAATCTTTTCTTCTGCATATAGAGATAAACTCTTTTTATTTGTATTTTATTTCTCATTCTCTCCACATTTTGTGTTTTGTTTTTAATTAGCATGTTTCACTTCAAGACTTTTAATGGATTTTAATGGTTTAATTGTTTTTTTTTTTTTGATTGTTATTTGATTCTGCTTTTGTTTGTATAAAACATCATTGCTTGCTACTCCATTTCCATACTCTTTATTTATTCTATTGATTTTTATATAAACCACTGCTTTTTTTCTCTTTCAAATTGTAACATTACAATTTTTATAATGAAAAACATAAATTCTTTCTCTCATATAGTCGCGTCGGTCGACGTGTTTCCGGGTTCGAAAAATATTTCAATGTTGAACAGCGTTAGAGTCATTGAACTGGCATGGCAACTTGTTCTCTTCATAAGTTCTCCTGGTATACAATTTACAATTAATCATGTCCGAACCACTTGAAGAGAAATTGCAAGATATTTCCCTTAAAGAAGAGTCAGTCACAGCCAAAGAATCGGTTCCTTTGGGTCCTGATGGCCTACCATTGTCTAAAAAAGCCTTGAAGAAATTAGAAAAGGAAAAGGAAAAGCAAAGAAAGAAGGAAGAAAGGGCAGCTCAAGTCGCTAAAGAAGAAGCTGCTAAGGCCGCTGCTGCTGCCAATGATACAGCTAAAGATAATTATGGAAAATTACCTTTAATGCAATCCACTACGAGAACAGGGGTTGAAAGAGTTAAATTTACAAGCTTATCATCTGCTGATGCTGAAAGAGAAATTACTTTCAGAGCTAGAATTCATACTTCAAGACAACAAGGTGCCAATATGTTATTTTTCTTATTCAGACAACAAAACGAGTTAGTTCAAGGTTTATTAAAAGCGAATGGTGAATCAGTTTCAAAGCAAATGGCTAAATGGGCTTCTTCATTAAACTTAGAATCAATTGTTATTGTCCACGGTACAGTCAAGAAAGTCGATGAATTAGTTAAGAGTGCCACCATTCAAGATGTTGAAATTGCTGTTAGTAAGATCCATTTATTATCAACTGCTCCAGCTCAACCACCTTTATTAATTGAAGATGCTTCTAGATCCGATGCTGAAGCCGAAGCCTCTGGTTTACCAATTGTTAACTTAGATACTAGATTAGATGCCAGAGTCATTGATCTAAGAACAGTTACAAATCAAGCTATCTTCAAATTGCAAGCTGGTATTTGTGCCTTATTCAGAGAATTCTTAATTAGCAGAGGCTTTATTGAGATTCATTCTCCAAAGTTAATTGGTTCTCCATCTGAGGGTGGTGCTAATGTTTTTGAAGTCACCTATTTCAAAGGTAAAGCTTATTTAGCTCAATCTCCTCAATTATACAAACAACAATTAATTGCAGGTGATTTTGAAAGAGTCTTTGAAATCGCTCCAGTTTTCAGAGCCGAAAATTCTAATACCCATCGTCATATGACTGAATTCGTTGGTGTCGATTTAGAAATGGCGTTGGAAGAACATTATCACGAAGCTATTGACTTATTAGCCGATTTATTTGTTTTTATATTTTCTGAATTGAAGAAGAGATACCCTAAAGAAATAGCCTCGGTTAGAAAACAATTCCCAGTTGAAGAATTTAAGATTCCAGAAAATGGTAAAATGGTTAAGATTAACTTTAAGGAGGGTATTAAAATGTTAAGAGATGCTGGCAAAGATGTTGGTGAATATGATGATTTATCAACTGAACATGAAAAATTCTTAGGAAAATTAGTTAGAGAAAAGTATGATACTGATTTCTACATCTTGGATAAATTCCCGTTATCTCTCAGACCATTTTATACTATGCCAGATCCAGAAGATCCAAACTACTCTAACTCATATGATTTCTTCATGAGAGGTGAAGAAATTTTATCTGGTGCTCAACGTATTCATGATCCTGAATTGTTAAGAGAAAGAATGAAGCATCATGAGGTTGATCCAGAAGGCCCGGGTTTAGTTGACTATGTTAATGCATTCAGTTACGGTTGTCCACCTCATGCTGGTGGTGGTATTGGTTTAGAAAGAGTTTTAATGTTCTTCTTGGATTTGAAGAACATCAGAAGAGCCTCATTGTTTCCAAGAGACCCAAAGAGATTACGTCCATAGACTAGTGTTATTTATTTTTTTATAGTTAATTTGATAACCAGTTATTTCAGGAGTCAAAAAGAAAAATCGAAAAAAAATCGAGATATACAGTCCGAGTCCCTACCGCCAATCCGGGTCCACGAAGCAATCTCCGTTCGATTCGTTTATCGGCTAAACTGTGAAACTCTCTGTCGGTGCCTCTTCTTTTCTTATCTTTTCTTAGAGTATTCAAACCAGTATTCTCCCTTCTGTTTCCATATGTGCAGTTCCGCTAGAGACTCATCCCATTCTGCCTCTGCTGTGAATGATAAACCCAGTGTCCCTGATTCCAAAGACGAAATGGTCTTCGGTCCTGACGACAATTTTGATGAAGTGATCGATAGATTTGAAGATTTCGGTGGGTCAACCTTTACAGCAACGCCTCACTACTCTCTCACAGAAGATAGGCTGTTAAAAGATCAGGAGGCAAAAGTGAAGGCTTTCAATATTATTGCTTCTTCTCCTAAAGCTTCCCGTTCGAGCTCAATTGGCTCAAACTCAATGACTCAATTTAGACCTTCTTCCATTAATTTACCATCATCTCCTTCGACTGGAAAGAATCAATCAGGTTTTCTTTCGAATAATGGTTTTTCATCCCCTACACATTCTTTGAAACCTGCAAAATTTTCATATAACCCTACCACTAATGAAATGGCTCCTGTTCCTTCTACCACCAGTACATCTGGCGGCATGTTACAAAGTAAATATAAAATGGGTAGTTTATTAGCTTCTGATCATAATCCAACTAATGAAGCTCCTTCTACGGAATTGATTGGTATTTATAAGGACATTGAAGATTGCTTAAGAATTAGAGAAAAATATATTAACATATCTTTACAAAAAACAAGTGATAACCCAAAAAATAAACCAACCTGGAAAATATATCCTGATCCACCTCCTCCATTTTGGAAGAAAGGTGAAACAAGAAAAGATCTGTTCCATACACCAGATGTTGGGGATCAAAAAGCTGACAACTTTACTATGGATAAATGTGTTATTCCTCCAATTGATAATGATGTCGATTTCAAGTTGGATGAAGGTGCTGTTTTTCAAATTATTGACTCTAAAACTGAAAAATGTCTTGTTAGTATTCCAACAATTAGAGATTATTATTTAGATCTAGAAAAAATTGTTGCTATTGCATCAGATGGACCAACTAAATCATTTGCATTTAAAAGATTAGAATATTTAGAGGCAAAATGGAATCTTTATTTTCTATTAAATGAGCATGAAGAAACTTCAGAATCTAAAAGAAATCCGCATAGAGATTTTTATAACGTTAGAAAAGTTGATACTCACGTCCATCATTCTGCCTGTATGAATCAAAAGCATTTATTAAGATTTATTAAACATAAAATTAGATATGAATCAGATGAAAAAGTTATTAAGAGAGATGGCCAAATCTTAACCTTAAAAGAAGTTTTTGAGTCTCTAAATTTAACTGGTTATGATTTAAGTATTGATACATTAGATATGCACGCTCATAGAGATACTTTTCATAGATTTGATAAATTTAATTTGAAATATAATCCAATGGGTGAATCAAGGTTAAGAGAAATTTTCTTAAAAACTGATAATTATATTCAAGGTAAGTTTTTAGCACAGATTACCAAAGAAGTATTTGATGATTTGGAAGCATCGAAATATCAAATGGCAGAATATAGAATATCAATTTATGGTAGAAGTATTGATGAATGGGATAAATTAGCAGCATGGGTTATTGATAATAAATTATTTTCACATAATGTTAGATGGCTAGTTCAAGTCCCAAGATTGTATGATATTTATAAAAAAAGTGGGATTGTTAACTCATTTGAAGATGTTGTCAAGAATTTATTTCAACCATTATTTGAAGTTACAAAAGATCCAACTTCACATCCAAAATTACATGTTTTCCTACAAAGAGTTATTGGGTTTGATTCGGTTGATGATGAGTCTAAAGCCGATCGTAGATTTCATAGAAAATTCCCTGTTCCAAGATTATGGGACTCTGAATTCAATCCTCCATATTCTTACTATATCTACTACTTATACGCTAATATTGCGTCATTAAATCAATGGAGACAAAGAAGGGGATTCAATACTTTTGTTTTAAGACCTCATTCAGGTGAAGCTGGTGATCCTGAACATTTAATTTGTGCATATATTGCAGCGGAAGGAATTTCCCATGGAATTTTATTAAGAAAATTACCATTTATTCAATATTTGTATTATTTATGCCAGATTGGTATAGCAATGTCACCATTATCAAATAATGCCTTATTTTTAACTTACGACAAAAATCCATTCCCAAGTTATTTTAGAAGAGGTTTAAATGTTTCTTTATCAACTGATGATCCTTTACAGTTTTCTTATACTAGAGAACCATTGATTGAAGAATACTCTGTTGCTGCTCAAATCTACAAATTATCTAACGTTGATATGTCTGAATTAGCAAGAAATTCAGTTAATATGAGTGGATTTGAATCAAAATTAAAAAGACATTGGTTGGGTTCTTCATATGATATGAATGGTGTTGATGGGAATGATGTCGAAAAAACTAATGTTCCTGATATTAGAATCAATTACAGATATGAGACTTTGATGATAGAGCATGCCTTAATTAACAAATATGCTCATATTGATGGAGCTTGAAAACTGTTAAATTGAAATAATATACATTCAAAGAAAAATATACGTAGAAAAAGCAGAAAAAAAAAATATTATCACCAGCCAAATTAGATTTCATAAATAAATAGGTTCAACTTTTGTAGATCCAAATATCCAAACTCTATCTGAATGAATTTTTTCTGTTAATGACAACTTATATTTTTCAGATATTTGATCATTTTCAAATTTTAAAAGTTCATTTATATTTTTAAAATTCAATGTGAGACCAATACAACAAGTTAATAATTCAGTAAAATTATTTATAATTCCTTTATCATATATATGATCAGTATGAGGATTTATTTCAGAAACCATTCTAATGTTTGGATTTGTTGGATTAATAAAGTTAATATATTTTCTATAGATATCAAGATTTGCAATTGTGTTATTAATCATTTCATCAATTTTTAACTTTTCATCATTATTATTATTAATTTTTAATTTCTTTTTATTAAGCCTTTTAAGTTTTTTTTCTAATTTTTTAATTTCTTTTAAATTTAATAGATCAATTAATGTTTCATTTTTATAAATTGAAGATAAGCAAGTCAACAATAAATTGGAAACAATTAATAAAAATGTAGAATTAATAATAATTATGATAATAAAATTAGGATGAATGATGTATACATCGCTATTATTAATAACTTTGTAATCTTTGATGGTATTAATATAATAAAATATTGGAATTAAAGTAATTAAAAAAATATCAATTAAGGCATATTGAAAACTTAAAAAAAACAAAAAATTTAAACTATATCCATTAATCATATGGCCAATATAATAACAATAATGATCCATTTTTGGAATACAACGTGAGGGTTCATTTAAATAACTTGAAGGATGTTTTGAATGATGTGATCGAAGTACTTTTATTGATTCACATTCATTACACCAAATAGGTAAACCATCTTTATTACAAATAAAATAATCTGGTGGATTAACAAATTGTGATTGAATTGTATTTGAGTTACATATTTTATCATTTAAACTTGATTCGTTTGATTCATTTATACTTTCTTCTTGTCTTAGATGAAATTCCTTACCATTAAGATAAAACTTCTCTAAATCGTATGGTTGAACTTTGAAGTTCTTGTTAAACTTATCACTGTTGATATATCCATCTATATGGATAGATAACCAACTTAAAAGTAACCAAATTAAAGTAATATGGAAAAGTATCAAAAGTACTATTGCTACTTTTCTATCTTTTCCTCCCTTTTGATATAATTTTTGATAACAAAATAAATAAGTAAATGATATTTCTAAGAATATTAAGTATCCTAAAACTAAAATCGGTAAGAACTTTTTGTATATAAGTTTGAAGTTCAATTTCATCAATTTTTTGGTTTTATATATAGTTGTTGTTTATACAATTAAAATTAAGCGAAACGATATTTCCAAAATTTCAAAATTTCATTCTTAAACTAACTACACTTTACTTTCGTACATAAAATAATCAAAATGTAATCCAAAACCATTATTTTTTTTTTTTTTTATTTATTTTTTGAAAATATAAAATAATAATAATAAATATAAAAGAGTCATTACAAAAGTAAAGTTGATTTATAGATGAATGTATAAATGAATGAATGATAAAGAAACGGAGGAGGAAAGGATGGATGGGAGAAAGAAGAAAGAAAACAAAAAAAATGCTAAAGTTTAAATCTAATCTTTAAATTGGTTTTCCGTAACACCAGCACCCATAGCAGCAGTTGATGAAACACCACCTGTGACTAATTTAACAATAGAATCAATATATTCGGCACCAGACCATTTTTGATGCTTAACAACTTCAACATTATCTTCAATTTCTTTAGCTTGAACATTTTGACCATAAGCCTTCATACCAATCTTAGAAAAGTCTCTAGCAAAGTTATCAACAGCCAAACCAGTAGTGTGTAAACCAGCTAAAGTAATGAATTGCCAGATATAACCTAATTTGGCTAATCTAGAAATAAAAGTTTGTTGTTCTTCAGTGGACATAGCTTTATTCCAGTTGAAAGATGGAGATAGATTATAAGCTAACCATTTGTTTGGATAAGCAGCTTTAACACCTTCAGCAAATTCAACAGCTTGATCATAGATTGGAAGTTTAGATTCCATCCATAAAATATCAGCGTATGGAGCAAAAGCTCTTGCTCTATTAACAGCACATTGAGTACCACCTCTATATCTATAGAAACCTTCTCTAACTCTTGGAGCATCCCAGTTGAAGTAAATTTCTTTACCTAGAATGGATTTAGCAACAGCTTGAGCTTCTTTTAAAGAATGACCAGATAATGGGGTAACAATAGAATTAAATTTCTTTATAGCATCAGAACCTAAACCAGCGGCATTAATAGCATCAGCAACAGCTTCATGGAATAATTTAACACCAGCTTTTTGAGTCCATTCACCTTCAATTTTTTCTAATTGGGCACCATAAGCACCTTCCAACTCAGCTAGATTCATAACTTCAACTAATGATTCAATATCTGGGTTAGTTGAACCAGCAACGAAATAATGATCTCTTTTATCAATTGTTGAAGTAATTAATGTAGCAGCTTCAGAATCAGTTCTAGCAACACACAATAAATCAGAACCAAAGATATCAGCAGAAGTTCTAATAGCAATCAATCTATTGATATGTTCTTGAATTGGAACTAAAACTTTACCAGCCATATGACCACATTTCTTGGTACCAGCAGCTTGATCTTCAATATGAATACCAGCGGCACCATTTTCAATGAATAATTTAGTTAATTTGACGATGGCAGTGGTACCACCATGACCAGTATCACCATCGGCAATGATTGGTCTTAAGAAATCGGTATAAGGCAATTTAGATCTTTCTTCAGCAGAAAGAGAAAATCTTTCATGACGTTGTTTTCTATCGTGGAATAATTGAGCATAGAATAAATGTTGAACTTTATTTGGAACGGTATTGTAAGGATAATCGGCCAAATCTGGAGAAGGTTCATTGGTGGTTGAAGCGGTTGAAGAACATTGCCAACCAGAAACATAAATGGTATCTAAATATTTAGCCATTTGAGCAACGTGAATTGGATCTAAAGCACCAAAGGTAAAAGAAGCAGTTTTATTCTTGTCGTGTTCTTGGAACAATTTAAAAGCCTTTTTGGCCATGGCATCTGAAGCATTTGGAATAGGAACAGTTGATCTTCTTTTGACAATGTCTTCAGCAGTATAAACTCTTTTAACATCTTTCCATCTTGGTTCTGACCACCATTTCTTGACTGCATCAACTTCCGCTTGGAAGTCATTTTCTTCTTTTGAAATATCGATTTGAGTGTAAACCATGATTGTGTATTATATATATATACTAACTAACTGATGGAATAAATTTAGTGAAAAAATGAAATTCAAAACTAATTATTTGGGAACTCCTTACCTATTTATACCCCATTGATCTACTCATTGACTTACTCATCATCAACCAGTGACGACTTTGAAAATCCGGGGAACTGGAAAGAAAATACAAAGAACTTTACACCTGGGCCGAGTGGCCGAGAGAACGCGGCGTCAAGGCTGCGGAATTCGTTCCCGGCGGCTGACAGCTCCGAGCTCCGTCACACCGACCCGCCCAATTCTCCTGGTCACTCTGTTGAGTCATCCCGATACCGGATTTACTCTAGTTGTAGTTTAATAGACGTTTTCTTTTAACAGTATAGTATATACACAATATACAATATACAATATACATAGTAATGGATAAAATAACAACAAGCACACAAATCTTTTTTTTTTTTTGCCTTTTGGGCATTCAATTTGTAGAGCAGATTTAAACATTTAATAAATAGTAATAATAATAATCACAAATAAAGATAAAATCAATCAAGTGTTTCAATTATAATGAAAACAACTTGTAACAGTGAGATCAATTAATTAATTGATTTATTTATTATTCTATTAAATAATGTCGTCGTCGTCGTCGTCGTCTGTTTTTTTTTCGAGTTAATTGGATTAAACCAATAGGTCGAATAGGATATGTTTGATAAAAATTACCTTTATCAATTATTAGTCGTTTAATGTTTTTTGAATATAATTTAGCGAAGTTTTTATTAGCGTTAATGGTAGTAGTATTGATATCATGGATGAAGTAAGATAGATTCAATAATGACATTTTATAAAAATTAGATGGATTTTTCAATTTTTCATGATCTCCTAAAATATTTATATTTTTAATAAATTTAATTAAATTAATATTGTTATCGTTATCATTATTATTATTATTATTATTATTATTATTATTATTATTATTATTATTATTAT
>JAJLSH010000201.1:288570-392148 GCA_030567475.1 Ambrosiozyma angophorae | reverse complement strand
ATTATTATTATTATTATTATTATTATTATTATTATTATTATTATTATTATTATCTTTATTTTTTAATTCATTTAATATAATATTTTTAAAAATTAATTTAATTTCTTTTTTTTCAAATTTCCATATCAATTTTAATTTTTTATAATTAATTAAATTATTAAATTGTTTTGTTTTATATAAATCAAATGCCAAGGAATCAATTAAATTGTCTAATCTTTTAATGACTATTGAATCATATTCAGTTTTATTATTTTCAGAAATCATTTTAACCGTTGCCAATTTAAATAATAATTTGATTTCAAAAATTTCATTCTTCCAATCATTCAAAGTATTATTATAATTCATTTGTTTATATAAATAATAAGGTGTTAATAATTTTGGATTAATTTCAATTAATTTATTTCTTGAATTTGGGAAAGCAATTGCTTTTTCTTTATATTGTTGTTTAATTTGAATATTTTCAAACTTCCATTTATTTGAAATTTCTTTTAATGTAATATTTTTATTTATCTTAAACTCTTCATGAACATATAAATTATAACAATTCCATTGTTTAACTAATTTTTTGTTTTTAAAATGTATCTGTTTAATCATTTCAAAATAATTTATATCTTTTCCATTTTTTTTAAAAAATTCATTCAATAATAACTTATAACATGGTTCAATATTATTTATTAATTTAATAAAATAATCATCATATTCATAATAACGTCGTTTATTAAAAATTTTAAAAACATAATTCATTTTCTTTTCTTTTGTTGTTGTTGTTGTTATTTAAATTCTTCTAATGAATTAAAACCAAATTTATTTGAAAAAAAAAAAAAAAAAATTCATAAGTAATCTTTAAATTTGTAACAATTCCCAATTATCTCGTCCTAAAGATGTGGTAGTGTAAAGTGTAAAAGGAGTGGAGGCCAGAATTTGTTATTTGTTGATACAAAACAAATCCCAAAAAAAAAACATGTAAACAAACAACACCTCTACACCGTACTTAAGAAATCACCGAAAATTTAGCCATATCTGACTGTTTTGTTTGATCATATATATATATAAATATATATACGTATTTTTACCTTACTTATTATTTAATTTATGTAATGTAGTTTTCAAAAAAATTTTAAAGAATATCATAGATGTCGTAATTTAATAAATAGTAATAAAGAAAAAAAGAAAGGAAGAAAAAACACAAAAAACAAAAAACAACAAAAAAAAACAAAAAGAATGGATATAATATAATAAAAGTATTCGAACGAGTGTATATGGTGGTGTATAAAAAAAAAAAAAGTTAATAATGCAGAATAAGTTTTTTCTTTTTGTTTTTTCTTTTTTCTTTTCTTGAATGGGAGATTAGGCAAAAAAAAAAAAAAAATGTAAAAAACTCAATTTTAAAATGAAAAAAAGCAAATAAAATATTATGAAAAATAAGTTGGGAAAAAGTAAAAAAAAAAAAAACAAATGTTCACATATATGCCAATGAAACAGTAACAACAAAAATTCAAAAACAAAGTTAAAAAAAACAAAACAAAAAAAAAGGTAAAACAAAGCAAACAAAATAGTTAGTTGATAGTTGGATTATTTTTTAATCGTTTTTTTTTTTTTTTCTTCTTAAAATCCACCATTTATAAAGTTTTTATATTCAACTTGAACATCATTAAGTCCATCAAATTCAAAGTAATCTGAATAATAAATATCATTATTATCATTAGTAGTAGTAGTAGTAGTATTAGGGTTGTAATCCTCATTAGCCAATCCTGTTAAAATATCGATATCAATATTTGATTCAGGGACTTTAATCTTATTATTATTATTATTAAAAATTGAAAATTCTTCAGTTTCAATTGAGTTTGAATTTTCTAAATCAATTAATTTAAATCTTGGTGAACCATTCATTGAAGCAGAAACTAATGTCGAACCAGATAAACTATCAATTGTTTCATTTGTCTTGGTTAATGATAACATAGTATTTGGGGTATTAGAATGTGCTAGTTCATCAAATATCATTTCATCTAAATCATCCAAATCATCATCAAAATCATTATTATTATTATGAGGATTATTTAATTCATCATTATTTAAATCTAAATAACCATCTTCTTTAATTGGTATTGTTATTGAATTTTCTGATATAGATTTTAATACTGGTATACTCCGTGACTTATCCGTTAAATTTTTATCATTATCATTATTATTATTATTATTATTATTATTATTATTATCAATAAAAGTCTCATGTTCTATAGGTGAAGAAACTAAAGAGAAATCTGGAGAAGATGTAGTATGAGATAAATCTAATAAAGATACTATTAAATCATTAATATCTTCATCATGGCATCTTTTTCTAGACATTGAAGTTGGAGTATCAACAGTTGTTAATGGAGTTGTAACAGTAGTTGTAGGATCTGAAGTTGAAGATTGTAATAATTTTTCATTTTCTGTTAATAAATCCATTGGGGAAGTTGGTTTTGAGCTGACTAGATCAATGGGTTTAGCCGTTGTTACAAGAGAAGGATTTGAATTCTCATTTGAAGGGTATTTTTGTTGAACAGATCCATGATGACCTTGAACTTTTAATGATTTAATATTAGAAACCAATCTCATAATTTCTAATTTTAAATAATGATTTTCTTCATTAATCTTTAAAATTTCTTGTTTTATTGGATTTTCCATTATTGATTTTTCAAGGTCAGAATAAGAGGTATCATTTTTAACAAGAGTTGAAGGAGAATTAGAATTAGAATTAGAATGAGATGATTTTTTGGTTGGAGAATGATGATTAGTTATACTAGACTTCTTTCTATTTGTGGGTTGCATTGATTGAGTGATAGATGTATGAGAATTAGAATTAGAAGAGGTTGAAGTGGAAGTTTGAATATTAGTATTATTATTATTATTATTATTAGTTGTAGAATGATTTGGTTTTCTACCTGGTTTTGGTCTGGGAGGTAAAACCCATCTTTTACTTGTTTTTATCTTAAACGTTGGGGCATTTTGATCCGACTTCTGACTGATATTCTTCTGTATCAGATTGGGGTTAGGAAGAGCTATAATAATTGAAGAGAACAAACATTAGTTAGTAAAACCGTGTGTTTTGAAAGGTCGATCGACGCGATGATGGATTTTAATGGAAAATTTTAACGAGCAGCGAAGAAACAGCAAGAGTGGGATGGTGGTGTTTGGCTGTGTGGGACGAGACGCTAAAACAGTGGGGTTTGACAAGAAGATGGAGGGGGGAGGAAGAAGAGGAAGCCGACAAGGAGAATGTAGAGATATCATACATACACAGAGAGTGAAGGGGGTTGGAGGTAGTGCCAGCAGACATAGAGGCCATTTGTTTTGTAAGAGGAAGAAGAAAGGGATTAAAGAGTTGGACGTGGTGATCAAACGTTCGCAGCTTGCAACACCAACCGATTATATACATTATACAGGATTTCTAGCAGCTGGGGGTGCGGCGGCTCTGCGGTGGGTTTGGTGGGGGCGCCAAACCCGGGTTTCCCGCGTGCAAATCCAAGAGTGGGCAATCAGCGCGCGTTAAAAGGTCAGGCTCCGCTCGGCAGCGGCTCTCACGGTCCGTAGAGTAACGGTACGTAGCGTAGTTAGCGTAGCTACTGGATGAAGTCAAACAGATCCAGGCTCTTCTTAACTGGCAGCCCTGCCCTCTGCTTTCTTCTAGCAACTGCCATCATCGTTCTGGATATGTTGGATTTACCAGATTTGGTATGTTTGGCAGGTTTAGAAGGTTTGGAAGTTTGGTTAGTTTTATTTTTAAGCCCGCAACAACTGCCGTCTGCGACTGCTGCAAACGTGTTCGTTAACTCGCCATCTCTTCCTTTTCTGTCAAATGGAAGGTTGTAGTTGTGTACGGCGTGGCAGTTCAAACATTCGTAACTTAACGTATTGTTCCTCTGTTGTTTAGTTTGTAGTAGTGTTTGTTTTTTACAATAGTGGATCCGGATCCTGACGGTTATTCCTGGTACCAGTAGACTGTAGCAAACCTTACAAAATTTTAATCCGTCCTTATCATCATTATCGTTCAATGTACAACGATTCTGCATTTTCCTTTTGGATTTGGGTTCAACTTCTTCAATAATCGTTTTTCCCCCTTTTTTTTTACTGATGATTATACGCTCCTTTGATTTTATAAAGTTTGTCTTATAATCATCTGGTAATTTAATATCATTCCTTTTCAATGTATCTTGAAACTTTGCAACATATTTAAATTCCAAGCCATGCGCTGCTATCATCGGAAGTGAATGGATGATATTGTTTTGATATATAGCCTTAAGATGCTCTTGTTCTGCATTTGACATGGCGGCGATAAACACAAAAATTGATATGGTTGCCTCTCCTCCCTCTAAATAAATAATGCTGCTGCTTCTACTGTTTCTGCTGCTGCTTATTTAACTTTATAGATAACAACAAAATTACGTTTATCACTGAAGTCCCATAAATTTTTTATTTTTTATTTTTTTTTATTTTTTATTTATTTTTAATTTGATGCACCGCCGCCGCGTTCCGCCGGCGGCGGTGCATCCCGGTTCGGATGGTCGGAACACCGAGACATTTTCCCCTTGTCCCACGACCCCTACTGCCCTCTCAGTCGCAACTGGTCCCACCATGCAAAGGTGCCGTTCCTCCCTATATGAATCGACGATTCATCAATACTTTTCATCACTCACTATCACTGTATATTTCAAATGAGGATTTATCCCTTACATTCACTAACTCTTGCAGGCTTAGAACCCCCTCTTAATACCCCAGTGTTTTTTCCCCTCTCAATTCGTTTAGCTAAGGATCATCAATTCGGCCAGTTTTTTATAGATCTTGCTTAACTAAAAGAATTAAAGAGAGATCTCGTTAATCGTCGTATAAATTAAATTAGTTTTTTTTTACCAACGGGATGAGCGAATTTCGTTTAACTTATGTATACAATTATTACAACTACTCCAATATCATCATGCTTTTAACTTCCTCCTCTTTGTATTTTTCTCAAACTTGTCTGGTATCACTATAATACTATCCTCTCGGAGTTTCTTCGTATCATTTTTAAAAATATTTGTTTTATTTGTGATCTTCTTGGATGAAACTGTTGATTTTGATTTCTTATTAGTCTTTCCTTTAATTTTCTTTAATCCTTTCGTCTTACGTTTAATTGGAGAGAATAATGGTGATTCAATTTCAACAAGGTTATTATTATTTTGTTCAATCTTTGGGAATTTTAGATCTGATTCTAAGTCAATAGTTTGTAAAACTTGTTGAGGTGAACTTGGTGGAGTAAAGTAATATGATGTTTCATTATCCTTAACTTCTTTGTTATCCAAAAGAATCTCTTTATTTAAATATTCAACAAAATTATCACAATCACAAACAATTTGATAATCAATTATATTATTCCAACTTGAACTAATTTCATATTTATTAATAAATATAACTTTTCCATTAACCTTTTCATGGATTTTTTTACTTAAATTTCTAACTAAATTTTTAACTCCATGAACTTTTAATGAAGTTCCAAAAATTAATAGAATATTTGGATTCTTATTCATATCTTTTGAAAATCCTTTTGCTAATATTTCTCCAAATGGATGGTTTTCTCCATATAATACTATGTTAGGTCTTAAACTGCCTATTGATGATCCTCCTACTCTTTTACCTATTGATTCCCTATCCCTGAATACTTTCAAACAATGTGGACATTCTGGTAAACATCCATCTTTTAATAAATTCCTCGTTTCTTCATCCCAATTAAATCTTTTGAAACATAATGTACAACTTAATTCATTTAAATCTCCATGTAACTGAACAACATCTAAATTATTCCAATCATTAACCCCTGTATTCAATCCACATTTTCTTTCTAATCCATCAATATTCTGTGTATAACATTTAATTAATTTTTTGTTTTGATTTAATGATTTAATGAATTTATGTGTTGGAGTTGGTTGACTCTCTTGAGTCTTTTCAAATAAAGATTCCATAAATTTACAAAATATCTCAATTGTTTCTTCTTCTTTGAATAATGAAATATCAAATAATTCTTTACCTTTTATTATTCTTCTATTTTTATAACTCGTTTTAACTTCAACGATATCTTCTTCGTCATTCTCACTGTTATTTGATTGTTGAGAGCAATGAGGTGTTGGTAATCCATTGCCATCACTTTCTTCTTCTTCTTCTTCTTCTTCTTCGTCGTCATCTTCTTCTTCTTGGTGTTCACTATCAAAAGAAGGACATGATGATGATGATGATGATGATGATGATGATGATGATGATTTTCTTGAATTATCTGTTTTGAATTCAAAATTATATAATCCTTCTTTTGAACTTCTAAAATCAGGAATCCCTGCATTACAGCTGATTCCAGCTCCTGTTAAAATAACAATCTTTTTAGACTTAACTATAAGATTCTTGATCGTTGTCAACTCCTGTTGATAGTCTACTATGTTTTCAAATTGAATGACCTTCATAATGTATATAAATCGTCCAACTAATTATTTCAACTAAAACAAAAACAAAAAAAAAAAAAATTTCAATGTTTCAATTATATATGTATTCAATATTATTATAGAGTATTAAAGATTAATGTATTTAGTTGACTAAATAAACAAAATAATGGCAAATAAAAATGTTTTGGTTAAGAACGGCAGAATTATTATCACTCTCCTCCTTCATTCTATTATGGCCAAGTGCACTTTGTTTATAAATTTCCTGATTTGGAATCACAACAAAAATCATGTAGCAGCACGATGGGCATGTAATTCCAAGCTGTTTGTGCCATCTTACACTCAAGACAAAAAAAAAAAACAAAAAAATTGCAATATGACGTAACGTCCATCTTATTTCTTAGCACAATAAAATGTTCACAAAAACAAAATAAAAAAATATTCCGATACCGGGAGTCGAACCCGGGTCTGCCCGGTGAAAGCGGACCATGATAGCCGTTACACTATATCGGAAATGTTAAAGTTTACAGTTGCTCGCTGTTCCTACTCATATTTGTTGAACTAAATCATGTATATCAATATTTATTTAATTTCTTTGTGGAACTTGTAGGCTTTGGATAAGAGAAGGATAAACTTTTAAGCATTAAATAAATAGCTTTAAACATAATGTATTCTCAAAATCAAGTTTTACCAAAACTCTTTGAGAATCCAACGGTCGGTAGGTTTATTCTAACGAGTACATTATAGAGATTTAATAGAAGATCTGAACTTGTTTAGAATGAGAATCCTCTACAAAAACATAAAAAGGGTTATATGATATTACAGTTTGGACATCTTAGAAAGATGAAATATTAAATTATTTTTACTTTAACATGAAATGAAAATGAATTTATACATTGAACTATATAATTCCCTTAAAATTACGTTAATAACTAACTGAAGATTCAAGGAAACAATAATAATTAATTATTGATATTATTTTGAGTTCTCTCTAGAATAAACAATGCATTGGTCATAAAAAACATTATACAACTAGTTATAGCATAATGGAAAATAGGTAAGGATAGCCAGTTAATTTAAAGAAATTTATCTATTCCTTTGCATTAAACCCCCCAGGTGCAACCTTAAAGGAAAGAATATCATTTTTACCAATATCCACGGTATCATCCATTGAAACTCTTTTACCGTTAACACCTTCAACAGCAGCAATTGTGATTTCACCAATGATATATCTAGCAACTGATGCAACAGTTGTACCACTTTTCACTAAAGTACAATCTCTAAATACATTAGTTCCAGAATTACCGGTAAATGTTTGAATATTTCTAACAGTAAATATTGGAACTAAGTTTAAAACATGTGCCGCTTCTTGTAAAACTTGAACAACACCAGTAGATCCAAATCGATATAAGACTAAATCCCGGATATTTTCAACTCTTTGTAGTAGCTTTTCGTCTAATGGTTTCAAACCACTTCCTTCACCCAAATCTTCATAAGTGTCTATGAATTCCGTTCCTTCTTCATATTTAATATAATGTTGTTTTGCTAACTTTCTTAAGAAAACTTCAGTAACAGCACTCGTTAAAACTGCTCTAGTCTTTGGATATTTCAACAAGATTTTTGAAACGTTCTTATCAGCATCTGGGTGATCTATTTTATTTAATGCTAACACAGTTGGAAATTTAAATGCCATGAACGCTTTGACAACTTTAGTGATCCATTCATTATCCCATTCTTCTAAAGGAGGGAGATCGGGTATTGAATCAACAGCATTCGCTATTAGTTTTATGGTAGCACCATAACCACCAAATTGTGCTCTCAAAGTTTCAACAATAGAGGATTTTGTAGCTGTATGCCTTCTAACGATAGACCCCCATCTTTTTAATAAATTTCCTTCAATCCATAATCTGATTTCATCCTGTAGCCATTCAATATCTTGTAACGGATCATATCCTCTTGTAACTTTACCATTTGAATCTGTAGTTCCAGAAACATCAACCACGTGTATTAAAGCGTCTGCTTGACGTAGATCGTCTAAAAATTTGTTACCTAAACCAAGCCCTTGAGATGCACCTGGAATTAAACCAGCAACATCTAAAAGTTCTATAGGAACATGACGTTTACCATTTGAACACCAACCGTAGTTTGGCTTGCATAGTTCTTGCTTTCCAAATCTTGCACAGGCACAATCCACTTGTAAATAACCAGTTGCTCTATTTGGGTCGATTGTCGTGAAAGGAAAGGCCCCCATTTTAGCGTTTGCATCTGTTAGCGAGTTTAATGTTGTAGACTTCCCACTGGAAGGCTTTCCAACAATACCAATAAGGGGATCTTTGGGCATATATGTTTAGTTGCTCGACATCTTGCTTAAGATGTGTTAAAGAACTTAATGAGTTTTGAAAAAAAAAACATTTCAGTCGCCGACACGCGAACAGAGTGGCAGACGATATGCTAAACTAAATAATTAAGCTATCTGAATATCCATCCACCTGTTGCCTTTGGAGGGATTCAGTACTACCATAATCAACAATGCAGACCATTGAGCAGTTTCAAGAACTCGATACACAATCAAAAATTGACAAAATTGAATTAATCAACTTTGAGATCATTGGCAATGATAAGGAGAAGCAACAATTTGCAAAGCAGCTCGATCTATTTAAATCTATACTTCTACAGGAAAGTGATCCCGTTCTTCTTCAGTCTACAGCTACTGTCATACAGTCATTCAGCTTTTCGAAAACTTGTGCCAATACTTTGATTGAGAATGAAATCATTGACGTTCTCATCCAAAGTACTCTTTCTAATGTCGACCTATTGGCCGAAATCAATTTAAAAACCATAGTGAATCTGATATATACTTCATCTTTATTTAGCATAAATTTAGAAGACTACCAAAACGCTCACGAATTGATCGAAATTTTAATCGAAATTTTATCATCTCCTTCTTCGTCAAGTAATTTGTTAAGGGTTATTTATTTACTTATACCACTAATAAAGTTGTCTGATCGACATATGGTTTCTCAACTTTATAAAAGCTTAATAAAAAGATTATCGAATTTGATATCTCCAATATTTGATAAGGTTCTAATGTTAAATAACACACCAAATGATATTACTGGACTCAAGTCTTGCTATGAATCTACTTCAATTCCACAGCCACCATCTGAATCATTCCTCTCACGATACACTTCCCTGTTAACACCTTTATTATTTGCTATTTCCTACATTCTAACTATTATAAGAGAAAACGATGCTTCGGTCCCTGAAACGTTGAACCTTCCAGTATATTATACTGTGACCTCTCTTTTGAATACATTTGATGTAGAAATCAGCTTAGCTGCCGCCAATCTTTTAACACACTATACCATTCACTTCCTACAAGACTCTATCAGGGAGATTAATCTTTTCAAAGTAGCACCTTCCGTAATTGGCTTGATAACCAGAACAGAAAACCTTCAGGACACAGGGGATCAAACAGGAAGTTCAGGAAATTATAAAATTCAAAGGGGGATGTCACCAATTTATCTTTTATCTCTAATATGTAAAGAATGCCCTAAAATGGATCAGTTCTTGGTTGACATCAACTTCCTGGATAAGATAGCCCTCATAGTCACTTCGAATTACTCTACCAATCAGAAATTTATCGAAGAAAAGACATTATACAGGATTTCAGATGCGTTACTGGTGTTAGCTTGCATTGGTTCCGAGGAAGAAAATTTCAGAGAATCAATCGTGAAATACGATATTTCCACTATAATTGTTGATTCACTAAGCAGGCATATTTCAATTCATAATACATTAAAAGACAAATCAATTTTATCTTCAAGTGAATTACTAATTTTTAAATTATCAGCCGGAATAACTACCTCAGCTTGTTATCTATTGAGGTCGTTATCGAGGTCTGCAAATTTAATGAGAACTCTTTTATTGGAGTTAGGACTTTCTGAATATTTACTCAATGCATTAAAAACACCTTACGGTAATCTTCCAAATGATCTAAAAAATAAAGAAATTTTATTGAAATCTATTCTTTTGGGAATAATTGCAAACCTAGTTATTGAATTTTCAGCTTTAAAAGAAGATTTAGCGAATAGAGATTTGGTTGCAATTTTACAAGATATCATTGATAATTCACCATATGATATATTAAAATGCAATGCATTAATAGTTATTAGAAACTCACTTTATAAAGAATCCAATCAAGATCTAAATAAACTATTTCTAGAGGCTGTTTCATTAGATAAATGTTTTGCTCTATGCGATGATTCTGACAATAAAATCCAGGAGCAAAGTTTCAATATTTTAAGAAATTATTCAGTTGCAGAATGTTCCTACTCTACAAGAATTTGGAACGCATTCTTATCTTATTCAAGAAGGGAAAAGTTAAAAGACGAAACATTCTTTCCATTTTTACTGAGACATTTGAATGGCTCCACTACTTCTATGATAGAAGCTATTTGCTTTGTTATCGCTCATTTTGCCGCATCTACAATTGAAAATAAAATTTTACTTATGTGTCACGAAGATTTATTGTTGAAATTACTGGAATTGTTGAAGTCTAAAATTCTACCTAATATCTCTAGGAAAGAAACGGATTTGTGCTGGAAAGTTAAATCTGGAATTATTTGGGTTATTATAAATCTTACTTGGAAGGAGGAAACGAGAGACAATGAACTTTCTTTATCCGAAAAATTTCAAGGGGAAGAAGATGAGATGGATGTTGATTACAACATGGGCATTAGCCCACTTGATTTTGAAAGGTATTTACTTCCAAAGAACAGAGCGTTAAAATTAATAGATATGGGATTTCATGATGTCTTAAAGAATATCGGTGATGCCTGTGATATTCAAGATATAAAAGAAAGGGCTAAAACTGCAGTTTTTCAGTTAGTGATTCATGATTCAAATTATTAAATTCCTATAAGTGAACTGTAAAGTTTCAACATTTAATCAAAATAGCTATTTCTTTTCAGCTCACCGGTATGTATATGCTACTAATTTGTAGCTACGGATGTCCGTGGCGCTTCTTTTTGTATATTTCTCTCGGTAGCAATATTTGCTTTGTAATTCTTTTCAGAACCAAGCTATCTTACTATATTCAACTACGCCTTTAAGAAAAGCTGCAGCTTATGAATTTTAGAGTCCCAATACAATATAGCCACTGTAGTTATCCAGTATGCTGGGTTGACGAAACTCCATAGGCTGCACAAAAATCCTTAGTATGCATTTTATTTTCACCGTTAGAACTTTAATATATCATTAAGCTTAAAATATTGAACTCGATTCAAATTAAGTCTAACATTGATCAGAATGGAAACAGTTATAACTAATATACTTCCATATTGGCAATGCAAAAACAACCTTTCAATTTTTAGTTTCTTTACGTATACAATACCAATCATAATTTGATGAGATTTTTGACCATCGCCTTTGTATTGAGGTAGCTTGTTTTTGCTGATATATCCCATGAGCACTTCTCAACTGTTCCTTCAGTTTGCCATGTCAGAGTTTGCAGCTCTTGAACCACCTATTACAGAGGAACAATTGTTACCGAAACTGCAACTATAATTACAAGTGATGTTGAAGTGCTTCTTTAGCTTCTTCTCATGTTCACTTCACCATATGTAGTCACAAGTTTTGCTTTATCTACCCCAAGTGAATCTTTTACAAGCTCTTTTGAATCTCTTATCCCACGGTAGCCCCGTCAATGTTCCGGTTATCGAATCTACCGTTTTAGCATTCACTGCGGCTCCAGATTAGCCAATTCAAAGTATGTTGGTCACTTCTACAATTTCCTCTGCTTTTAGTTCTACAGATGCGGTCACTAGTTATGGATCAGTTACTGTTTCGTTGCTGGCGTTAACTTCCACAACGACAGGGTGAGTAATTGCTGTTTTTCCTTACCAAGGTGCAGCCTTTAGGCTAAACATGGTAGGATTATTTAGGTTATTATTTGGTGTTTTGGTAATGCTTCTCATAAATTAGTGAATTATCAATTAGAAAGTTAGTAGAATAATATATATTTAATTTTTTTTGCTCACATGGGTTTCTAAGTTAAGGATCAACTTTTTTTTAATTTTTCCTCTCCTTTTTTAAGACTTATCTCTTTTCTTTTTAATGTTTTTAACTAGTTTAAAGTTCAGTATTATTTATATTCTTTAAGATTTCTCTAAGTGCAACCTTGAGGTGTTAATATTTCTTTTTAATTTATTTAATCCATCTATATAAATTACAAGGGGTATTTCAATCTTCAACTTCCATTATAGCATCATCATCGTCGCCATCGCTGGAATCTTCTCCTCTTCTCAAGTCTTCAACAATTAAATCCAAATCAGAATTATTTTTCTTGGTGTCTCCTAGCACATTAATACTTTTACTTGACTTTCCCAACGTTGTCTGAATAACATCATCATTCAAGAGTTGCTTTGTAGATATATGTAAATTTGATTCCAATGCTTTATCTAATAAATCTAGGGCTATTGGATCATTATGTTGTATTGATAAGGCAATATGAAGTATTTCAATTGTTTTTGAAATCTTACCTAGTTTTAAATATATTAAACCAATAGCAGAATAAATGTTAACATCTTTGTTATTCACTCTCAACACCATATTAAAGTGGTCTAATGATTTGTCAAATAAATTTTGTTTTCTATAAACATGGGCCAAGTTACAATGAATTGAAGACCAAGATTTAGTACCAGAATCCAAACTATTAGCAGTTGTTAAAGCCCTTTGAAAGAATGATTCAGCTTTTGATAACTGGTTTTTATTATAAAAAAGAACACCTAATTCATTTAATAATAATGGATCATTTGGACAAATCGCATAAGCAGAAATCAAATATTCATGGGCTAATGTCAAACTATTCATCTGTAAATATTGCATGCCTAAAAATAAATTAGGCAGATGAATTCCCGGAAATAATCTAGAAGCAGTTGCATATGCACTTATTGCTTGTTCATGTTCACCTTCTGCGGCAAAAGTATGTGCAAAACCAACCCATGCTGGGCCGAAGTTTGGGTTAAGTATGGAAGCCTTAGAAAAGAAAACTCTAGCATCATTTGTCTTTTTAATTGAAAAATAATATATACCTATTGCTAGCCATGTCATATAATGATTTGGATAATTTTCAGCTAATTTATGAGCCATTAAAAATAATTTATTTTTACCCCCTAATTCATATAAACAACTTAAATAATTTGGTAATACTGACAAATTCAATTCATCTTTAGCGATTATCTTTTCACATAAGTCTAAACACTGTTGAAACTTACATTGAACAAAATATAATTCTGAACGACTTAGCATTATATCTAAATTTTCTGTTAACCCAAATTCATCATTCAATCTCTGTTCGGCTTCTTCAAAGAGTCCAATATTCTTGTATTTACTAAGTCTTGTGGTATATAACAACTTAACTAACTCATTATTATTATCAGCTTCATCAAAATCTAAAGAGTTTAGTAAGTCCCATTCTTCATCTGGAGTCATTAAATGATTAACGATCAATTCATTAAATGCTTCAAAGCATTTAACATCTACTAGTACAGCTTCTTTAAAACATTCTTTTGCTCTATCAAAATTATTTTGTCTTGAATATATCACTCCTCTAAGGTAGCACATTGAAGCTTCCAATTTTATACCACCATCAGGATTCTTAATTGAATGATCTTTTTTAAAAGGATTAATTTCGCCAATTATATCTAAAGCTTCATCAAATTTTTCTAATTTTATCAAACATAAACCAGTTAAATATCTACAACTAACAGAATCTTCGAATTTTGGACCTGCCAATAAATTTCTTGCAATCTGATAATTTCCGTTTGAGTAATGAACTTGGGCTAGCCAAAAGGCATCATTGGGATCTCCAGTTAAGGATAAAACTTTATCTCCTACATAAATAGCTGTTGAATAATGATGTTGCAATAAAGCATCATGCCTCCATAATCTTAATTTATCAGCTTGAGACATTGGAATTTCTTCTTCGAAGTAATCATCAGCATTATCTCGATTCTCATTTAAATTTGTATCACGAGTAATATCTTCATGACTGGAGGAGATATTCTTGTTATTTATAATGGGATCAACTAGTTTAGAAGTACCAGGGGAAGAGAAGAGTCGACTACTAATTCGTTGGTTCTGCTGGTTGGGAAGAAGAGGGTTTGGTGGTGTTTGAAAGTAGTCTCTGGAACGTCTCTTCGTAATCAGCGGAGAGATGGTCAAAGTGGAGACACTGGGACTTTCGGCCGCCATTGTAAGTTGAACCCTTTTCCCGTTCCCTTTTCCTTTTTCTTCTGTGACTGTTCAAGTCGTTGCCCTTTCATGTAAACAAATACGTGGCAAAGGAAAAAGTTCAAAGTGGCGGTACAACTCTCTCACGACGCGACGATTAAAATCGTCGGTGTATCTTGGTGACCGGCATGATAGTCATTCCGAATCCATGACTCACCGAGACTGTAGATTTTTTTTTACGTTTTTCCAGATATAAATATCAAGCGAAGGCTGGATGCAACTGACATCCCCCTTATCTATTCTCACAACTAAACTAAACTGCCATGGCTAAAGTTATACTACATTTAAGAGCTGAAAAAAAACCTATGGAAGCAAGAGCTGCTTTGACTCCAACCACCGTCAAACAACTCTTGGCTACTGGAAACTTTGATATCTATGTTGAAAAGTCTTCTCAATCCACCTTTTCAATTGACGAATATAAAAAGGCGGGTGCTAAAATTGTTCCCGAAGGTTCCTGGACCAGTGCACCAGCTGACAGAATAATCATTGGCTTAAAAGAATTACCAGAAGAAGATTTCCCTTTGATTCACGAGCATATCCAATTTGCTCATTGTTATAAGAACCAAGCTGGCTGGGAAGACGTCTTATCAAGATTCCCTGCAGGCCAAGGTACTTTATATGACTTAGAATTTTTAGAAAATGATCAAGGTAGAAGGGTTGCTGCGTTTGGTTTCTATGCCGGTTTTGCTGGTGCTGCCCTTGGTCTTCAAGATTGGGCTTTTAAACAAACACATTCTGATTCTGAAAATTTACCTGGTGTTACTCCTTATCCAAATGAAGACTTGTTAGTCGCTGATGTTAAAAAATCTTTATCTTCGGCGGTTGCTAAAGCTGGTAGAAAACCAAATGTTTTAATAATTGGTGCTTTAGGTAGATGTGGTTCAGGTGCGGTTGAACTATGTCACAAAGTTGGTATCCCCGATTCAAATATAATCAAATGGGATATGGCTGAAACTGCGAAAGGTGGTCCATTCAAAGAAATTGCTGAGGCTGACATTTTTGTTAACTGTATTTACTTATCTAAACCAATTCCTCCATTTATCAACTATGAAACCTTGAATTATGAGGGTAGAAAATTGAGAACAATTGTTGATGTTTCTGCCGATACTACTAACCCACATAACCCTATTCCTGTTTATACTGTTGCTACTGTCTTTAGTGACCCTACTGTTTTAGTTGAAACCACTAAGGGTCCTAAATTATCTGTTATTTCAATTGATCATTTACCTTCATTATTACCAAGAGAAGCTTCAGAGTTCTTTGCTAGAGATTTACTTCCTTCATTAAAACAACTACCTGACAGAAATACTGCTCCAGTGTGGTCCAAAGCTAAAGCTCTATTTGACAAAAATGTTCTTAGATTAAACAAATCAAAATTATAAAGAATCAGCTGCATTGCTCTTCTAATCGCCTTTTGATTTCGCTCTAATATAATTGTTTCTATTTACTTAATTGTACTTCACTTAATTTCTCTATTTTATATTACATTTAAACAAAAAAAATATTAAGTAATAAATTACATTTCCACACTTAAGAGCTTCTTCTTTTCTTTTCTAATCTGCTTCTTTGACTTCTTTTTTCTTCCCTTTAGAATATGTGCGAAAGTTTCACCATCGCTTTCATATTCACTTTCAGTTAAGTTTGCTGGCTCACTATTTGGATCGTAACGTGGCTTCATAGAACTTGCTTTTTCGATTGATTCATTAACAGTACATATAACATTTAATCTTTCTCCGGTATCATAGACTGCAACTTGATCTCTCTTGTCCAAATCCCAGACAACTATTTTACCGTCAGAGGAAATTGAAACTAAGAAACTGACAATCTTCCCATCTTCTGTCTTCTCTTGATAGATTGAAAATCCTTTGACTCTATTTGCATGTCCTTGTAATTCAAATTCGGCCTCTGGTAAAATGGCTGCACTATCATCCTCATTACTCTCAGGTTCGTCTTCTTCGAGATTTAGTAATTTTGAATAATCATACAATGCAATTACACCGTTTCCATAAGCAACAATTAAATATTCTATTCCATTCAAATTGAAGAAATCAAAACTCATTAAAGTTTGTTTCAGCTTGAAAACTTTATGAACCTTTGCCTCTCTGGTTTTATATAATAACATTCTTGTTAAGCAACCGACTGCAAATGTGTCACCATCTAAAGAAAACTTACAGAAATACGCAACTTGACCATGGGTATTAATTCCCTTTAACTTCAAAGTAGAGGCTTTCTTAGCCGTCATTAAATTCCATAATTTAACTGTTTTGTCATCACTGACAGAAATTGCAACTCTTCCAGATGGATGAATAGCTAAATCATTAACTCTGGCTTGATGACCTTTCAATATTCCAAATTCTTCCCAATCTTTAGTTCTCCAAATGACAATTTTTCCATCCTCACCAGCACTTAATAGCCATCTACCATTTTTATGACTTAAATATCTTTCCGAATCTTGTATTCCTTCCTTAGAATCATTCTCCTTGATTGGAATGGACTCATTGGAAAACACAAGTTTGGTAATCGATCCTTGGTGTTGTAATAACATACCCAATTCTTTTCTTTTCTGTAAATCATAAATTCTTATATGCTCATCATTTGACCCAGAAACCAGGTAACGTTTAGCAACATCCATTGCTCTGATAGATAAGGAATGAGCTTCAAAATGGAAAACAGGGTGAAAAATAGGTTGTGAAACTTTCTTGTTAGAATCGTCTGAGTTTGCGGGAAGTGTTAGAGACAAACATAGAACATTATGTTCATATGATCCCACTATAATTCTAAATTGAATTGTTTCTGTCATTTCTTAATCAAGACTGTTTCTACTCTACAAAAAGTTACAAATCAGTAGTAAAAAGACCAAAAAAAAATAAAAAAAAATAGAATAAAAAAGCGCCGCAGGCCGATCGACGCGCATGTTTTGGTCCAACTTCAAATTTCAATTAGTTTCAGTAAACACCATTGCTTGACTGTTCCCCTTCCACCTGACTAATAAGTTTGTTATCATGCCTCCTCCTTTCAGACGGGACACTACCCCAAAGGCGACACTATATGTCACAGGTTTTGCCAAAGGTACTTCTGCCAAAACACTAGCTACGGCCTTCGAGAAGTATGTATAACCTTCCCTCCCCCATCTCACTTGCCGAACCACAGAAAGCTTAACTAAATCGTACTGCTAAGTCTTTTCCAACAAAAGATGCACATTTCCAACTGTTTCACTATTAAATGTTTCAATTCTACTCTTTTTGTTTATCCCTCTTCTAGTACCAGCAATTGCTTCCTCACCGTCATCCCCGAAACTTGCTATATTTAGCACTCTCGTCCAAGTTAACGAAGCCTTCTCTCAGCTTTAAAGTCTTATCATCCCACCTTTTTTACTTATGCCAACTGCTCTCTTTATTTTCTCAAATGTGCTCTTCTTTAAGCTGAATGCAAGATGTGCTATGCTTCTTTCAATAATGCTTTCTTGAGTTCCAGGTTTTCTTCTTCTCAGTCAAGGAACCTTTGATCACTAACTCTACTTATCCCTGCCTACTCCTCTATAGATATGGACCGCTAGCCCAGGTTAATGTCTTGCCTCCAAGACAAAGCGACGATGGACAATATGGCTTTGTAGCATTTAGAAAGATTGCCGATATGGAGAAAGTTTTAAAAGATATGTCTGATAATGAAGTCCTAGACGCTGAGTTTGTTTTAGATCATACAAAAGGGTTGAAATGTGAAAGAGCTAAGAAATTGCCAGTTTCGCAAAGAACGAGATCAAGTTATGGTGGTGGTAGATACGATGACAGAAGAGATGATTATTACAGAGAAAGAGATAGAGGAAGATATGATGACAGAGATAGGGGAAGACGTTATGATGATAGAAGCAGAGATAGAGGATATGGTAGTAGAGATAGAGGTTATGACAGTAGAGATAGAGGTTATGACAGTAGAGATAGAGGCTATGGTAGTAGAGATAGAGGCTATGATAGTAGAGATACAAGACGATACGATGACAGGGATAGAGACAGAAGTAGAAGAAGCTATGACGATAGAGATAGAGACGGAGATAGAAGTTATGACAACAGAGACAGAAGAGGAAGATCATCTTCATATGAAAGAGAGAGAGATAGAAGAAGATCACCTTCGTATGACCGCAGAGGTAGGTCTCCATCTTATGAAAGAGGCGGTAAACGAAGTGAATCCAAGGCTCCGTATGTTTCCTACAGAGACAGTGCGGGAGAGAGAAGCTCTGGAAAGCGTACGCCTGACGACAGATTAACCCCTCCGCCACCTCCTCTGGACGACGCAATGGCTGACGAGTAGCTGACCCCATGTTTGTAATGTATAAAGTTTTTGGCGTTTGAGTTGCTGCGGTTGTATATTACTGTGCCTCCCGCGCCGCTGCATCCCAACACAAATCAAAGGCAAAAAAACAGTTTTGCACGTAATGTTTTAGACCATAAGACCACCCGGCTTAACTCCATCCACAAGACCCCTTGATTGTCTATTTTGTTCTCTGACTGTCATCTAGCTCTTACTACTTACAACTCACATACAGTCATGGAAACTTTACTCTCGATATTTCCAAACTCCTACTCAAGTCAGCCACGGAACACTGACCCCCAACAACCCCAACACCAACGCCAACTGTCAAACTCACACTCAAAACAAGACCCCAAATCAAAGTCCCGTTCTGATTCATACTTCAATGATGACCTTCTTGATGAATTTCTAGACACTAGAATTTATGACCAACAACAACAACAGATGCCTAATATGAATGAACCCGAAATTATTCCTCCTCCTCCTTCAACAAATGATTTTATCTCTGGTGTGGATGATTATATGTTTATGACTGATAACTCCCCTTCTGCTGATTCTGACCATCATATGGATATACTCGCAAATGATGTTCTAATCAAAGAAGATACTCCCCTTACTTCAAATTCTAGTGCAACCAATTATACAAATATAAATAATAGCAATAACAGCAATAATAATAACTCTTATCAAGATATTATTGAAAATACAAATCCAGGTTTGGATTTTTCTGTCAAAGATATAGCGAGTTATAACACTGTTATTCCTGATAAAAATTTGGAAGAATTTTCTCGTTATGAGGAGTCAAGAAATGAATTAGTTAAACTCAAATTTGGTGGTTCCCGTAATAATAGTTTGGTAAAATCTGAATATGACAACGGTATTGACTGCCCATTAAGTAGAGATGACCCTGCCTACGCTTCTTCTTTAGAAAATTCTACAACTGTTCCCTGTTCAAGTGATCCAGAAGTTACCACTACAAGCATTCCGCCAGAATATTTGGAATCAAATTCAAATAATTCGAATGACCTGCCATATAAACTAAAAATTTCTGGATTGCCACAATGTTCAAGAGTTGAAACTCAAATTAAAATTCAACTTTCAATTTCTCCACCTCCTCCTCAATTTTTATTACATTTACCAAGAGATGCAATTGCTAAACCAAAATTGACTTTAGAGAGTAATGAAATACCAGACGGTATTAAGCCACATACTCTATATTTGGATACTTTTGTTGTTGGGAATTCTTCATCAAGAGGTAAAACTCCTGATGTTTCAACCCCTGAAAGCAAAGAGGGTTTATCTCCTAACACCGTTACTGCTGAAGAAGATGAAAAGAAGTTCAGAAGTTGCAATGTTTGTAAACGCTGTATGAGAAGAGAATTAAAGAGAGCATCAAGGCGTAAAGCGGGTATTTCTGATGATTTTGGTAACTGGAATTTAGATGTTCCAAAGAGAGCTATTATTTTCAATTGTAAAGAAATTTTATCTTTTCCAAGACCAACTGGCTCTAACTCAAATGAAAAAACTGTTGAATTGTTATCAAGAATTATTTGTTACTGTAGACATCATCAAGAGCCAAATGGATTCAAACTATTGTTTGTTTTAAAAGATTATGATAATAATATATTGGGAAAGGTTTTATCTAATCCGATTATGATTATGGATAGAAAGAAATCTGGTAAAGCTGAAGGAAATAATAGCTCAGAACAGTTATCTGTGAAACCTAGTTTGGATGGTACTTCTCAAATAACACCACTTCAACAACACAGATATCCATCAGTTTCGGTTGATGAAACATCCAGTGATTTCACAACACTTGCTCAAATCTCTCAAAATGAAAGTATGAGACCGACAAAAAGAAAGAGATGTGCTTCTCCAGGTGATATTACAGCTACGCAAACTTCAAATTTTTTCTCCAATAATAATCAACAAAGAGGTAATTCAACTCCTTCCATGTCATCTGTTAAAAAGGAACCTATTTCCCCTTTAACTGATATTCTATCTCCATCTAATAATTTTGGTTCAACATCTGCCACAAGCGTTACATCAACTACAGTAGATAAAGCAAACTTACCATCACATGTTCAAGTCGCTTCGGTTCTCGGTCAACATTCTCCTCGAGATATTCAACATTCAACATTGCCTGTAATTCAAAGAATAATTCCTGCTCAGGGCCCAATTAGAGGTGGCATTGAAGTGACGTTATTAGGCTCTAACTTCCGTACTGGATTGTCTGTTAAATTTGGCTCAAATTCCTCTTTGGCAACTCATTGTTGGTCTGAAACTACGATCGTTACGTACCTACCTCCTGCCTCTCAAGCAGGTCCTGTACTAGTTACCTTTGAAGAAAGTACTGATGGAGTTTTGGGGCAACTGCCAACTCCAACTCATCAAATATTTACGTACACAGATGATTCTGACAGACAGTTGATTGAATTGGCTTTACAAATTGTTGGTTTGAAGATGAATGGTAAATTGGAAGACGCAAAGAATATTGCCAAACGTATCATTGGTAATTCTAATACAGCGGATGGAAAAGAACAAAAGGAGCAATCACTTCAACAATCTTCTAATATTCAAGCTTCACCGGATCCTTATGAAGATTGGTTGGCTGAAGCTACAACAACAATGCAAGAACTGACGACATCTGATTTAGATGAAGAATCCATTTTATTAAATTTCTTACAAATGTTAAAATTGCCAAATTCACCAATTACTACTCCAAATTGGGCTATTGCAACTACTGAAGGGCATACAATGTTACACCTTGCTTGTATTAAAGGTTACAAGAGATTATGCAAATTTCTTTTGAAAAATGGCTCAAAAGTTGATTACAGAGATTTGAATGATTTATCACCTTTACATTTGGCACTAATTAATGGACATAGAGATATCATCAAATTATTGGTCAAATTTAATGCTACAACTCATAAGAAGCTAAAGAATAATATTGCGGTAAAAGATATTTGCGATTCAAATGTTTTAGATCTAATTGATTCGTTACCAACACCTTCATTCGATTATGAATCTAATATCAAGCCAAGTAATAAAAGTGTTTCAAAACAACATGGAATAACAAGAAGAAGTTCAGCTGAATCATTTGAAAGTATATTTGAAGATGACGATGAACTCCAACCAAGATTTATGAAAATTAATAAAGGCTTAACTGGTAATGACTTTTTTGGTACATCTGGAGAACAAGATGAATATGAGGAAATGGATTATGAAGATGATGCAGATGATGAAGGTGATCTTGATTTAGGTGGGTCTTATTTAGATGCTGAGTTAAATGTTACTTCAAAAGATAAAGAAGATTATGAACAACTTGAAAATGAAACTAATATTATGGAGTCTATTCCCAAAAAGAAATCAACGACTACAGGTTTCAAATTATGGAAAAAGATGACTAGGGCATTTAGTGGATTTAATATAACAAGCACTCAAGTTGATGAATTGAGTGAACCTGATACAGCTACCACTGTCACTAAATCAAGTATTCAAGTGAAAGGATCTTTAAATGATGATGAAGTTTTACCTTCCTATAATGAATTATTCCCACATGGTGAAGATTCTTCAAGATCATTAATTAATTTCAATGTCCCTGATAATGAATCAAGTAAACAATCTGGAAAGGTGATATCGTCTGCAGAATCTAATGATTTGTTAGAGACTTCCGATGAGGTATCAAATGAAGAAGAAGTTGTGGTATCATTAAAATCACAAATGTCATGGAATTCAGA
Organism: Ambrosiozyma angophorae; assembly: GCA_030567475.1. NCBI lineage: Eukaryota > Fungi > Ascomycota > Pichiomycetes > Pichiales > Pichiaceae > Ambrosiozyma > Ambrosiozyma angophorae. The sequence continues at coordinate 369,368 of JAJLSH010000201.1, read as the reverse complement.
CAAACGTTTATTATTTTTCTGGCTACCATTTATGTTAGTTTTAATGTTAATTTTATTAGGTAATGAATTCAATTTAATTCAATTTGAAAAGTTTTCGACAATTAAAGATCTTATGGTTAAAGCAAGAGATGGATTGGGTAGTGTTGTGTTAGGTAATGAACATTTTACTTCATTATTAGATGAGAATTTTAGGTATGGTACTCAACGAGTTGGTAATTTGATTAATGATGTTAATGATGCAGTTATGACTGCAGTCGTTGGCCAAAGAGCTTGAGAGAATATTTTTTTGTACTTATTTTATATTTTATTTATTTGCATTTATTTGTGTTTATTTTGTGGTGTTTCTTTTATTTATATTTATAATATTGTATTTACTTTGTTTGTGAAAATATATCTAAACGAGAATAAGGCTTATTATGTAGGTATGTCATACTACAAAATAATACTCACTAGCCCAAGATATTGACGAGTAATCTGAGTGAAGACAACAAAGCAAATGATAAGTGTGGTGGTGACACAATTTCACACCAGCAAAAGGGGTAAATGAGCTCAGTAAGTTCTTTTGCGAAGCATTTTTGACCCTGAATGTCTGATCCAGGGTAGCGCAACCGATATGCTCTGCGGATGTGGATGTGCGATAACCAACCTGTTGAAGATTAGTCATACGGCTATACACTTTATAAAGAATGGGGTACATCCACATTTGACTGGTTTCCAATTTGTTCTCTGTTAATGTATTGATTTGTAGGTGTGTTTGCTAATTATTGGGTAATAATCAATCACCAATACAAATTTTTGAAATGCTCCAAAGGAAACAACTTTCGCAAGATGACGATTCTAGTTCAATAGAGTCGGCATCTTTAAGTCAAGAACCTGAACAATTGGATCATGCTTCTTGTAAGTCCAAGCAGGATATAAAAAGAGCAATGTCAAAGCTATCAAGAGCGTCTAGTATTATTGAAGCAATAAAGCAAGAAAATCAAATAACTGAAAGAGAAGAACAAGAAAATCCCCCGCCATTACCATTTGATGATGGTATCGTTTCAACCCAATTTGAACGAACAGATCATAAAGACATTGAAAAGGACCAAAATTTGAGTGATGTTGAAGACAAAGATGACGGTGAATTTAACAAAATTGATATTACCGATCAACCTCCAGATGGTACTTTTTGGGGTTGGACTGCTGCTTTCTGTTCTTTAAGTATTAATTGTTTTTCCTGGGGTGCTAATTCCGTTTTTGGTGTTTTCTTAGATTATTATTCATCTTCAAATCATTTTCCTGGTGCTAGTGATGAAGAGTATGCTTTAGTTGGTGGTTTAGCTTTAGGGCTTAGTTTCATCATGTGTAATGTTGCTAATATGTTAGTCAGAAGATATGGTCTAAAGACTGTTATGGGCATTGGCATTGCTTTGCAGTTTCTTTGTTATTGGCTTGCTTCCATTGCAACTACAATCACCCAATTAATCATATTTCAAGGGTTTATAATGGCTATAGCATTTGCCTTAATTGCTTGTCCCTGCTTTATTATTCTTCCGACTTGGTTCTTGAAAAGAAGATCGATTGCTTCAGGTATCAGTGCAGCTGGTGCTGGCTTTGCTGGGATTGTCTTTGCAAGATCATCTCAAGCAATTATTGATGGGCCTGGTGGTTATAAATGGGCTTTAAGAATGATTGCATTAGTTTCCGCCTTTATGTTAACGATATCTGTGATACTAATTAGGCCAAGAAAATCCTTGAAAAACACTGTTAAGGTTCCATTATGGAAGGAGTTTTGGATTTGTATTAACAGAATGGATATTTACAGGCAACCCCCAATTATTTGCATAGTGGTTTGGAATTTTGTTTATGGTTTAGCTTATGCTATTTTACTTTATTCTCTCTCTTCATATGCTACTGCTATTGGATTGTCCAGAGAACAGGGATCTATTGTTACTACTGTTCAAAGTGTTGCTCAGTGTGTTGGTAGACCAGTATTAGGTTTCGTTAGTGATAAATTTGGACGTACGAATACTACTATTTTTATGATGTATTTTATTGGATTGATTTCCTTTGTGTATTGGATATTTGTTACAAGTTATGCTGCATTGATTGTGTTTGGTTTTATTGTCGGTTTTGTTATGGGAGTCAATTGGGTTAATTTTACTCCTTTAGCCTCTGATGTTGTAGGAGGTAGTGGTCCTGATTTGTTGTCAGCTACATTTCTAATTACTTTCACTGGTGGAATTCCTTTAATTCCAGCCGAAGTGATTGCTTTGAAATTAAGGAGAGATACGGACGATAAACCATATTTATATTGTCAGATATTTGTTGGGTGTGCTTGTTTGGTTAGTGCTATTGTGCTATTGCCATTTAGAGAATGGAAAATATCTAGAATGTTTTCAGCTAGGCAAAAGCAATTGAACAATCAAATCTTCAAAGGAGAAAAATTGGATGAAAAAGATTCAAAAAGACTGAAAAGATACGAAAGGTTTTTAGAACCTACTCCTGTAAATTATTTCATTAGAATGTTTTACCCTATAAAAGCATGAGCTGCCCTTTTATATTCTTTATTTTTGTATATTATATTTCACAATTCTAATTAATCAATAGTATTCTTAAAAAATTACAATATCTTCAGTTTGCGCGTCGATCGTCGATCCAGTTTTTTTTGAAAAGTTGAACTTCAACAACTTCAACAGTAAAACGAAAGAGACAAATTACAGGTTACAACTACATCATATCACTTTCATTCTCATCATGTCGCCAATTTATAGAGGATCTTTGATACGTTGCTTTTCTACAACACTAAGAACATTAGAATCATCATGCAAAGAAGGTACAGCCATAAACTTAAACCTATATGTAAAGGGTAAGCCTATATTAGCGTTGAAGGATGAAGAATACCCACCTTGGTTATGGAAATTACTAGATGATAAGGCTCTAGATGAGAAGTTGAAGCAAGAAGACTTTTTCAGATACAAACGTAAACAAATCAGAAAGGCTAATGCAGCAAAATGTAAGAACAACAACTTTTTGTCCACCATGAAGAAATAGGCAACTACATATCTATCTACTTTGAATAAAGTTGACGCTTTATTCTATCCCAATCTGTTTTCTTCTACATATATCTCTTCTCTTTGTACATAACTCTACTACTGTTTAACTTTGAATTCCACCGGTTACCCTGACTTGTCGACTTTCCACCTCTGCACCGAGCAGTCGACAAGAAGAGGGCAACAAATTGTCCATCACACAGCTTAGTAACAACTGGTATAAAACCACTACAGGAAATAAAGCAACTTACCCCAAGTATCATATTTCACGTGTTTATGTTTCCATTGAACGAGTCAAGTTCTTCTCTGGGTTCCACCAACACCGCAAAAATGCCAACGTCAACTGGTGTAACTCCCGCCAAGTTCCCAACAAGCGCAATCACTACATCTTCGTCTACAACTTCAACAAAAAAGTCTGAACTTAATGATCACAATCCACAGGACTCTAATAACGACCCAATTCTAGATATGCTTGAGAAAGAAATTCATTCAGAGGATCCATTGCTTACAGATTCTTCACTTTTAACGAATTCTCGGAATGCCCTTGCGATTTCGAATATTGATTCGCCAACTGTTTTGTATAATAGTCTTCATAATTCAACTACATCCCCAAATAGCAATGCACTAGCTTTACAAACGCTTCCACATTCATCTTCTGTTTCTCGGCCGTCTGCGATTGAGGATACTGGCTCTGGTCTTCGAGATTCACTATCAGAAATTAGTTTATCTCATCAGCCAATCGTTGTAACCCCTGGTTCGTTAAACAATATTTCACACTCTAATAGCATATCAAATTTGTATCCAAATCAATTGGCTCCTTATCCGATGCCGAAATATAATGAAAGCAGCTCTATTGGTCCTCAACAGCCATTATATCTAGATTCTTCTTCAATTGGAAAAATCGAAACATTGTCAACAGATGTTAAATCAACTTTTAGAAGGCCTAAACCTAAGAAGATTACAAACCAACCTTCTGGACCATCAAAGAGACCTCAATTCATTAGCAAGTTATGGAATATGGTTAATGATCCATCAAACACAAATTATATTTCTTGGATGGACGATGGTGAAGGGTTTCAAGTTACTGATTGTGAGGGATTTATGAAACAAGTTTTGCCAAAGTATTTTAAACATAATAAGTTTGCTTCTTTCGTTAGGCAGTTAAATATGTATGGGTTTCATAAAAAGCAAGATATAAATTCAGGCTCCATGATAATTGACGAGTTATTACAGTTTGTTAATCCAAACTTCCAAAAAGGTAGAGAAGATTTACTAGATAAAATCGTCAGAAATAAATCATCTAAGGAAGAAGATGACGAACTAGATATAAATGCAATCATGACTGAATTAGAAACTTTAAGAAAGAATCAAAAACTTATTTCATCTGATTTAAGAAGAGTAAGGCAAGATAATGAGATGCTTTGGAAAGAAAATTATTTAGCACGTGAAAGACACAAAAATCAATCCAACACTCTTGATAAAATATTAAGATTTCTTGCTACAATTTATAGTGGTAGCTCTTCAAAAGTTTTGGAAAATGCTGGAAACCCTAATGAGGTTTTTGATATGGTTACTCAGCCTTATATTAATGGCATCTCAGCTGGTGAAATGGGTCAGCATCAGACATATCAGTCGCATTCACAGCAAGCTAAACAACAACAACGGACTCAAGAACTGCAGCAACAACAACAACAACAGCGAACTCAAGAACTACAACAACAGCAACGTGTCAACCAAATTACAGATTATTACGACTATCTTAATGAACAATCTCCACAATACCCTACTAGACAGCATTTAATGATCTCAAACCAGTCACATCACAAATCAAATTCCACTAGTTCAGTAAATACTCCAAATGGGGTTTTAAAAAATAATAGATCCTCTTCTAATTCACTTGATGTTGATGCAAATGGTTCTCCGATTCAAGAAATTCGTAGAGGACCAGAAACTAGAAATTACAATCAATTCGATAATTATAATAATCAACACTTAGTTTATGATCAACAAAATAATCATCATCAACTAACTCCATATCAGCCAATACAAAACTCGCCTAAACTTCAAACCAATAATATTAGTTCTCCAAGGTCATATTTAGCTGAACTGAAAACTCCAACTTATGAACCACCACTTACCCCTACCACAGAATTATTAATGGGAAATATCAATAAACATTTGAGTAAACAGCAAGGCACGATTTCCCAGGTTAATGAGTGGATTAACAAAATGCAGAAAGGAAATGACCGTAACTCAGAGACATCTTCAATTGCGTCGTCAACAGTGCAAGATCCTGATAATTTCAAAGTTGAAGATTTTCTAAACTCAAATATGCATAGTCCAGAAGTTTCTAATATTCAACCTGTTAGCTCTATGCATAATCAACAAATAGATGACTTAAATAATTTATCAAATATGGGTGTTCCTAATTCAAATAAGAGAACCATCGATGACGACTTGATGCTGGATCAATCTGAAAATAAAAAGCGTAAGAGTCATAGTTAAATTGCTTTAATCACTTTTATCTCTTTTAGTGTTTTTTTTTTTTGCCTATCGTTATTTATATCCTTCTTTTAGTTTTCTGTCGTTCTTTTATTTAATATATATATTACTTACATGTGTGTTTTACCAGTTTCTAATTTTTTTTTTCTTTAATTGGGTGTTACTTCTTGCTTCACTAATACATTTTTACTACATACTTTATTAATATTCTTTTGTTCCTGTTACCTCTTGAACATTAAATCTACCGATGTTGGGTACGTTTCTCTATAAACAGATAAATACAAATTTCACTATAGTAAATCCGAAGGGTTAAGTTTCTTAGCCTGAGTATCCTCCTTTAAACTACTGGACTGGCCTAGCCAACGAGCAGCTTCTTTAAATTCTTTGGTATTTGAATCCAAATCCAAGTTTACTTTATCCCATTTCAAATTAGCAAACAAAAAGTTTGACATATAAAGCTCGCCTTTAGTCATATTAAATAGATCAAAATCTTTGAAACCATGAGTAAAAGCGTAACCACGTAAATTTCTTATGGCTGATTCTGGTAATAGATACTTAAGATTCGAATAATTTTTTAAATTTGTTGCTAATATCCTTGAAAAGGATATACAATTATCAAAATACTTCATCTTTGGTAATCTAACTAAAATAAATGAATTTAATACCGTAGGTGCTCCGATACCATATCTTTTAAAGAACAAACTCGAAAATGCTATACAGAAACCTAATTGATTCTCTTTGATGAAATACTCAAGGAAGGGATATAGCGTACCATGATTGAATGTTGATTGATCTATTTGGAAATTAGGATTGTCATTTGAGAGAGCATCATAAGCAGCTTGAAATCCATCGTTATGCAAAATGCATTCTAAGAATCTATTGAAATAGAATATATCAATTCTCGTATTATTATCAGTGATTATATTTTCAGACTTAAAAAACTGTATAAGTTCATCTACAGTTTGGGTTTTGGCAAGACAATATGAAGCACTTTTTAAAACTGGTGTTAATGAGATACCATATTCTTTCATTAATTTTAAAAGTTTTATTCGTGGAGCATTGTCATCAAATAGTCTATAAACAGAATACCAAGTTCCGGTATTAGCCTTAAGTATTCCAATCTTCCGTATATTTTTCAAACGATTAACACGATTTGATAAATTAGTTTTTCCTACTCTGTAAGCTAACATATAGTTTTCAAAATCTATATCGTATATTATATTCGTATTCTCAACCATTTGATCTAATACAACTCTACAATTTTCTTCATAGGAAAAAAAGTTTAAGAAAGCAACTATACCAAGATAGGAATCTTTGTTTAGCAGACTAGGTACATCACAAACAATTCTAAGTAAAATCTTCAAAATAATTGGAACGGCAGATTCATCGTATCTAAAGAGTGTAAGGTTTTGAACATAATGATTTAATTCAACTGGATCTAGTATTTTTGTCGGTATGTGAGGTAAAGTTTGTCTCCACTGACGGTCAGCTAGTTGAATATAAGGATGATTTGACTCAGGCACAGGCTTTTCAGTCAAAGATTGAAGGGTTTCAATTATTAATAGTTCTTCGTTACTAAGTAATTGAGGTGTTCGTTGCTCTGAATATCGAAATTGTTGATATGATTTTTGCAACTCATTTGATTTTGATAATGGAGTTGTAAACTGAACTTTGTTTTCTTCTATTTTAGTGGGGATTTTACCTTTTTGATATCGAATTGAAACTGGTGAAAAATATCTTTGGCCTGACTTCGTTATAAGTTTCAGTATTTGCCTTTGTTTTATCATATTGAGTCAGCTTTAATATTTACCTCATGTGCCATTTAATATATTAAAGATATCTCTCAAACGATCAGAAAGATCAAGGAACCTTTCTTTATCAAAATATAAAAAACTAAAAAAAATGGACGAGTTGGGAATTGAACCCAAGACCTCTTGCATGCTAAGCAAGCGCGCTACCAACTGCGCCACACGCCCAACTTACCCTTTTCTATGTATACCATTGTTCTTAGTATTGTTATGACCTTAAAAGTAAAACTCAAGATAATTGCTTTAAAACTTTTTCTTATTCATCATTTTTTAAAAAAAAATCAAATAAAAACTGGGTTTATTACGTGCTGAAGTTTTTGAAAAAATTATTATCTTGCTCAATATTATTGGTAAAATATTTCACGTTATTTCAATTATAAACTTTTCATTTTCATTTATTTCGCTAAAATAAACAATTAAATTTAAGATTTAGCAAGAACTAATAATTTATATATTACAGTACTGACTTCTATAATACTTAAAGTTTCTTTTAACTATTTTTGATTTTCCATCGATATATATACGTTTTTAAAGAGATTATATAAATTACGAACCCTTTCCCTACCATATAACAACATCAAGGGGGAAGAACTACGGAGTCGGTGAACTTTACCAAGTTTAAAAAATAACCAAGTTTAAGAATTACTAGAATGTTCCTCCAATTCTTTTTTCTTCTTTTCTTCTTCTTTTGACTTTCTAACTTCACCTCTGCGTGCGAGGCCTTCATTTTTCTTTCTTATTCTTCTTTCTTCTTTAGTCTCCACTACCTTTTTATTTTGCGTAGTTTCACTATTATCAATTAAATTCTTCTTTATTTCATCATAAAGTTGATCTAATTTTTTCTTATTCTCTTGAAATCTATCGTAACTTAACTTTGTAATTAATTTCAAATAGCCTTGATCTACCAATGATACCAGCTTTCCTTCATCTCCTTTATCTAAATAAGCAATGGGTATATCCAATCTAATAGAAATTCTTATTGCTACAATATTATTAACACCGATACCTGATTCTCTAAATCCACAATTCATGGCAACTTGATACAATCTTGAAGCTGTTTGAAAATCTCGTGCTTTAACATGTAAAATTAATGGTTCAAATTTAAACAAAACATATCTTGTAGATAAATCCAAATCAGTTAAATTATTGCTATCGTTTTTTGAATCTGGAAATACAAAATCCTTATCCATCCACCAGTTATCTAATTCTCTATCATCATGAGTGACAAAAAGCCAATGACCTCCTTCACCCTTTGCACCTATTTTAAACTCAGCATTATTGTTAACTTCGCTAGTTAAAGTTTTCTTCTCTTTGGAACCTTCTACAAAGACACTAACCCTTCCTGAACAACTTGAAGTTGTAACTAAATCTTTATGGTTGTTAATTAATTTTATTATAGGGATGCATGGTATATCGATTGTTCCTTTAGGTGATGCATCTGGATTTTGCTCTGAAGTTAATGATATCTCTGAAAGAAGACTGGCCTTCTTTTGATCGAATGGATTTGACATTTTTGATTTTCTTATATTTTGAAAAAAAAAAAAAATGATGCAATTTTTTTGAACCTACCCATTTTCGCTTCAACATCAATTTTCAAAAAAAAAACCAAAACAAAAACCGCCAGAATCATAGATAAGCTCAAGTTTATTCGACATTGAAAATGTCTAATATATACAATGAGAATGACTATCCAACTCCAGTTTTTACATCAGCAGGTATGTTTATCATTGATGAAATCCATTTTGAGTCAGGAAAAGTTATAACTGATATTATCGGAGGAGGTGCTACATTTGCAATACTAGGATCAAGAATGGTATTGGGACCAAAAAGATCAAGACAGTGTGGTTGGATTGTCGATTTTGGATCAGATTGTCCAAAATCTGTATCTGATCAACTTTTATCATGGAATTCAGGTGGCATTATAAGAAATGATGATACTAGATTAACGACAAGAGGTTGGAATCACTATGGACCTGGAGAATTTAGAAAATTTAAATATTTAACACCAAAGAAAAGAATAGATATTGCTGATTTATTAGAATACCCCCATTTATTAAAATCTTCTTCATATCATTTTGTTTGCTCACCTGATAGATGCACTGAAGTATTAAATGAATTAAATAAAGTTAGAAGAGAAAGCGAACCTGTTATTATTTGGGAACCAATTCCAGATGATTGTACTCCAGAAAATTTAGATAAATGTATTAATATCTTAGACAAAGTTGATATTCTATCACCAAATGCAGCTGAATGTGCATCATTTTTTGGTAAAAGTGAACCAACAGATAAAGAAAGCTGTGAAAGAATAGCATCTAATTTTTTAAAATATATGACAAAGAATGATCATTCTGGTATTGTTTTAAGGTGTGGAAGCGTAGGTTGTTTTCTAATGACTAACAAAGAGAAAAAATGGTTTCCAGCTTATCAAATTGATTCTACAAAAGTTATTGATCCTACTGGATGTGGTAATACGTTCATTGGGGCATTTGCTACAGCATTTGTATTAAGTGATTTTAATTTTGATATTGGCTGTATTTGTGGTAATATAGCTAGTGGTTGTTGTATTGAGCAACATGGAGTTCCCAAATTATCGAGTATAAATGATGAAGAAGTTTGGAATGGATTAACTTTTAAAGAAATGTTGGATATATATTTGGATAGAAATAAGTCAATTGCATTAAATTCCAATGAAGTTTGGAATACGATTATGCCATTTAAAAACTTTAGCTTTGTACCTTTGACAAAATAATAAGGGACGAATAATTTAGAAATTAATAAAATATAAATTGAGGAAGATAAATAAACGCAGAAAGACTCAAAAGCAAAATATCAGAATATTAAATATAAAAGAGTAAAAAACCAGTTTACAGATTTATTTACAAAAATTCTTTTTCAAATTCAAAGAAAACTTCAGAAATGGTCTTTGTAATAAAGTCAGCATGTTCCTTAGTGAAACCAAAAGCTGGAGCCATTGTAATGTGATCACCATAAGAAGTAACTTTACCATCATCATCAATGGTTGCTTTAATGCAACCTTGAGCACCCATAATGTACAAACCTTTTTCTAAACAACGAGCATTAACTTTTGGACCTAAACCAAGAGATGGGCTAAATGGTTCTTTAGTTTCTCTGTCCTTAACAATTTCAACTGATATAAAGTTACCGGAACCTCTAACATCTCCAGCAATCTTACAATCTTTCAATGATTCCTTTAATGAGTTCTTCAAATAAGTACCAACTTCTCTACAGTTTTCAATTAAATTATCTCTGTAAATTTTTTGTTGAACAGCCAAACCAACTCTACAGTTGAAATCATGTGAATGATAAGTTTGACCACCCATAATATAACCAGAACCTTCATCGAAAACTTTTTTAACTTGAGGAGAAATTAAAATACCAGCCAAAGTAACAAAACCAGAACCAATTGTTTTACCAACAGTTAAAAGATCTGGACCACCTTGGGTGAGACCAAAATCAGGATCCATAAAAGTGAATGGATAACCACAACGACCCATACCACACATAACTTCATCTAACATGAATAAGGCACCATATTTATGACAGATTTCTCTTGCACCATCTAAATAACCTTTTGGAGGAGTTGGAGTACCAATTGTTGAACCACCAACAGTTTCAAAGATAACACCACAAATAGTTTCAGGATCATTATCAATAAAAGATTGTTCTAATTCTGCTAACAAGGATTTAGTGTAATCTTCTTCAGAACCCTTTTGATTTCTATAAGAATAAACATTGTTAACTTTTGGACATATTTCAGCAGGTAGTAAGATTGGATTGAAAGGAGGCTTTCTTGAACCATCACCAATTGATAAAGTACCTAAAGTATAACCATGATAACTTTGATATCTTGAAATAAATTTATGTCTCTTTGGTTCACCTTTTTCTAAGTAATATTGACGCATAATCTTCATAGCATTTTCATTTGATTCAGACCCAGAAGCAGTCCATAAAGCAGAGGCGAAAGCACCTTTTGAGTTATCACAAACAAATTTACCTAAGTCTTCGGCAGCATGATTAGCGAAATAAGCACCGAAAGTGTAAACAGATTCTTTGGCATATTTCCCCATCAATTCTGTGATTTCAGGGTCACAATGAGGTAGAGAACTAACAGCAGCACCACTAACACCATCAAAAACGGTTTGTCTTTCACCAGTAGCGGAATCTTCCAAGATAATAGAAAATCCATCTGGGGAAGCACCAACACATAATTTACCAATGTCTTTGATTTTTTTTTGGAAAACGTAAGATTCTAGCTTTTCAACAGTCATTTATTTAAATAGAGGAAATAGTTCTTGAATAAACAATTTACCAAAAAACCCGTAAGAACTAGAGATAGGCACCCCCTTTTATAACTCAATCATCTTCAACTTTCACCCTCAACTAACTCAAAATCAGTCTTATCGGTTTCAATGCGCTTCTTACCCAAAACGGGTAGCATTAGGTGGCGCAGCGTCGCTTAAATAGTGGCACAGTAAAAGCAATGCGGCGCAGTTTAAATGTGGCGCAGCGCTCGCTAACTCTTGAAGTTTCTCAGTTTCCTATTTTTTATTATTATTATTATTACTATTATTATTACTAGGTATTGCTGGATATTGCTTAAACCATGTCAAATCTATCCAAATATGCTCTCCCGCAACAGTCTAATTTAACATGGGAATCCACAACCTCGCTGAAACAAAGAACGTTACCCACAAAGTTGATTAAAAGGTATCCTGAACAAGTAAACAAGGAATCAAATCAATTATTAGATATCTCTTCAACTTCTCCATCAGCTTCAACTGTTTTAGATTTTTTTGATGATGACAGTAATTTGAATAATTCTCGGATACATTATGATAAAATTTTGAATGATGGCGATGATGAATTACTATTAGATAAACCTCCAAATAAATCGATTTTTGACTTAGAATTAATTAAAAGTAATCAAAATGATTCAAGTTTTATTAATAAATTTTCAAATTCTTTCCAGTTAAAACCAGATGAATATAAAAATATTTTTAATAAAAATAATAAAGATATTGATCAACTATCATCAAATGAAAATAATAATAATCATAATAATAATCTTAATAATAATGGTAATAATAATAACAAAAAGAAAAACATTGCTAAAATTTTACCATCTGCGATATTAATTTCAAGATTTCAAGATTTTGATATAATCTTAAATCAGTTTAGTAAATATGGTACTATACTAGAAGAATTTTCAAATAGAAATACAGCCTCAACTTCAATTATAAATACAAATAACATTCAAGCTCCTATATTTATTGGTGAAAATTGGTGCAAAATCACTTATTCAACTCCTGCTTCTGCTATAAGAGCTTTAAGAGAATCAACAAACGATTCAATACTTGTAGAACCTTATACTAAATCTAAATTAGAAACATTATTGGGCCATGAAATCCCATCTTATTTAGATATTGGCAATTCATTAGGTGATTTAAATAGTAATAATGATAATAATGATGATGAATCAAATTCCTCAAATTCCAATGATGTACTTAAATTAAAAGATGGATCTAAATTATTATTGGAAAATAAAAAGAAACTAAAAGTGAGTAATTTGACGATAAATAGTGTTATTGATTGGGTATCTTCTTTTTTCTTTGGTAAAAGTGTTATATAGTTTCTTTTTTCATTTTAAAAAAATTTGACAGTAATGAATAATAATAATAATAATAATAATAATAATAATAATAATAATAATAATAATAATAAAATCGCGTCAATAATTTAGTAAAGTTAATGATTACTTTCTTTGTTGAGTTTAATGGAAAACACTAATAAAATCTTAGAAAATATTCAAGATAAATTAAATCATACCATATATGAAGTAGCCTTAAATAGAAAAGTTTTAATTGATGAATTGAAACCTTTAATTAAACAATTAAATGAACTTTTAAATAATTCAGATATCGCTTCAATTAAATTTAAAAAACTTACTGAAAAATTAATTGAAATTTATAAATTAATTAAAAGTAATAAAGCTTCAAAGTTATTTAAAGATATTTCAGAAACACTAAATTGGATTTGTTCAAATATTAATAATGAATTATATTATCCATTTGATAATTCAATTGAACTATTTTTAAATGATGATTTTAATACAAGATTTGTTGATTTAAATGATGATTCAAATCTAATTAATTTATATCAATCTACCTTAGTTAATTGTTCATTAGTTTCTTGTATTTTATCAATTGTTTCATCATCAAATAAAGAGAACTTTTTAAAATTGAAATCAATCATTAAACCAAATTTATCAAATAATGGATTTTTTATAATATTTAATATTAATGGATCAAAGAGATTAATCAAAATTGATTCTTCAATCAAACCAGAAAATGAAAAATTCATAATAAAAGATAATTTAAATGAAATTAAATGGATTTATCTAATTGAAAAATCTTATATTAAAATTTTTGGATTTAATGAAGATTATAAAAAATTTAATTTGAATTTTCAAGGATCAAACTTTGCAAATGATTTATTTATTTTAATTGGATTTATACCTGACTACTTATTATTATCAATTCCTTCAACCAATTTTAATGAAATCATTAAAAATTTCAAAAATGGGTCAATTTTATTAGGTTTAGGCACAGGTGATTTAACTAACGATGAAATCAAAAAATTTAATCTTATACCAAATCATGATTATTCAATTGTTGGATTTAATGAAAATAAGGATGGCTTTAGATTAAAAAATCCTTGGATTAATGAAAGAGATTCAATTGTTTTATTTAATGAATTATTTAAATTTAACGTTTTATATGTTTGCTGGAATCCAAACTTATTTAATTATTATAAAACTTTTAATTTTTTTCATAATAATAGTGAGAATAATGATTACTTCAATAATGATTGTTTAATTAATCATTTTCAAATAAATTTTGATTTTAATGAATTAAATCATTTAAACAAAGAAAAGAAATTTTGGATTTTGTTAGAATGTCATATGAATAATGATTTATCAACTAAAGTAGAATTAACTTGGTTTAAAACTAATCATAAAGTTTATCAAGTTAATGATAATAAAGAAAAAATTAAAAGTTTAATTAATAATGATTCAAGATTTTTATTAACAAAATTAATTAAAAATAAAGATTTTAATAATGAATTAACAGGCGTATTTAAAATAACAACAAATAATAATAACTTATCAAGATTTAAAAATTTTTATACTTTACACATTTATTCTGAATTACCATTTAATATAAATAAACCAAAGTTGAAATATAAATATTCTAATGAATTAATTGATTATTGGACACCAATTCAAACAGGGGGAAATTTTTTACAGCTAGATTATAATAAAAATCCACAATTTGAAGTTGAATTTAATAGTTTAAATGATATAGCAAATTTAACAATTCTTTTAGAAAGTGATGAATCAATTCAATTAAATGTTAGTATATTTGATAATACATCAAATAAATTTGAATTTTTAATAGATATTGAAACAAAATTAATTATTTATGATGATTCTGAATATTTTAAAGGATACCAAGTATTAAATTTAAATCAATTAGATATTAAGAATAACAAAAAATATTTGTTTGTTATTTCAACTTTTAATAAAAATCAGTTTAATAAATTTAAATTAATGATCAATTCAAGTGAACCTTTTAAAAAAATTAGAAAGATTAATACTTTGATGGATCTATCTATTGGAATTGATATATATATGGAGAAAAATTATTATGATTTTGAATTAGAAAGAGAAAGTAAATTAATTATACGAATTGTTCAAGAAAAAGAAGAAAACCATACTTTAAAGACGATCAGATTACTGGACAGACGCAATCATACCGTAATAGAACAGGCAAATATGGATTCCAGAAACATCTATGGTCATTACCTTGGCGGTACAATTTTTTCCCCAGGTAAATACAGAGTGGAAATTACTACTTCATCTTCCTGTGCTCCCACTACTGGTCTTCCTCATCTGACGTTGTTCTCAGGCAGTGCTCACTGCCTCTTTGGGCCAGTTCAATAGTTTCTACTTTCTTAGTGGAAAAAGTTGTGTTTTATTTTTTTTTGAGTGTGTCATGACCAATGTTTCCGACTTGGTGGATAAGATCCATTATCGAATTGGTTTAGTTAATAGTAGTAAACCGCAGAAACAAACAAAAGATATGAAATTTGATTCGGTGTTAGCTTTAATAGACTCAAATAATTCAAGGTTAGGTTTAAGATATGATGATGATGTTAAACTAGATACAAGTACGATCACTGAGCAATCAAAAGTTGAAAAGATAATTACTGATATATATGAAGATTTATTACAACAAGGTTCAAATAATATACCTGATTTAAATACTTCAATTCATTTGAAATATGTTAACGGATTTTTACAATCGAAATTACCACATATGTTTACTGGTTTAGATTCTTCTCACCCATGGATGATTTATTGGTTATTAAATTCAAAAGTAATGTTTAAAGATACTAATAATTTATTTGATTTTCAATTTAAAAATAAAGTGATTGATAAGTTATTTAGTTTTTGGAATGAAGAAAATGATCAAATTGGTGGATTTTCAGGGTGTAATGAAGAATACCAGTTACCCCATTTAGCTGCCACATTTGCAACTTTATTATCTTTATGTATAATAGTTTCCACAGACGATGATAAATTAAATAATAAAATTAAAATGTTTTTAAATTCAAATAAATTCAAAATTCATAATTGGTTATTATCACTAAAGCAAAAGAATGGTTCTTATATAATGCATACGAACGGTGAATGTGATATTCGTGCTGTTTATTGCGCTTTAACTATTATTAAATTATTAAATATTAATGATCCAAAATTAATAGATTCAACAAAAAGTTGGATTATAAGTTGTCAAAATTATGAAGGTGGATTTGGTGGTGATTTATTTAATGAAGTTCATGGTGGTTACACTTACTGTGGGTTTAATGCTTTAATGCTATTATCTAATGATAAACAAGAACTACTCGATTCCATTGATATTGAGCAATTAGCTAATTGGGTAGTTAAAAGACAATATAGTCCAGAAGGAGGACTATCGGGCCGCAGTAATAAACTAGTTGATGGTTGTTACTCGACATGGATTGGTTCTTTATCTCCTTCTTTAGAATGGTTACTCAATATAAATGAATTAATTAATAAAAATGCTTTAGAAGATTATATCATTTGTTGTTGCCAAGATCCAAAAGTAGGTGGATTAAGAGACAAACCTGGAAAGAACAGTGATTTTTATCACACTAATTATGTACTTTGTGGATTATCTATTTGCAGAAGTTTTTATAAATTTGATAAAGCATTGGCTGATAACTATGGAGTTGGATTTGGATTTGTCGATGGAAATGGAGGAAAAGAAGATGACGACGACATCGTAGCAGTGGTTGATCCAGTGCTTGCCGTTCCTATTGGTTCTCCTTTAAAATTCAAGAAATTGTTTATATAAGTACTTTTTTTTATACTTTTTAGTGGCTTACACTGATAACAAGCAAAAAAAAGAGAAAGTTGGCCGACTCGCTTACAAGAAAAGATCAAAACTTTTTCAAACTTTGACCAAGTTGAACAACATATCTACAACAAGACAGCACCAATACAACAAACATGACAAGACTTTCCAACAAAGAGGTATGTAAAATCCAACAGAATATTCCTTAATACAAATACTAACGCTCGTTCATCTTCATTACATTATTGCAGTTTCTTAAAGAAGCTGAATCTTTTTTAAATATAAATAAAGGTAAATCATCAGTTTATATCACTCAAAAACGACTCAATCCAATAGATGAAGTTGAAGGTACCAAAAAAGTTAATCCTACTGATATTTTATCGACGCTAGATGGAACTACTCCAAAGGATACTTCAAAATATCCACTTTTATTAAGATTTACAAATGGTAAGAAAAGTTTAAAATTGTCTACAGTTGTTGAAACAAATGATTTAACTCAGTTTTGGCAAGATTATACTAATGTTTTAAAATCAGGATTTATTGGATTGAAGAAAAAGAGTAAGAGTAAGAGTAAAGGAAAGAAAAAGAAATCAAAGAGCATAAAACAATAGATTTCAATGTTTAACGTGCTTTTCTCAACTTAATGTTTTAGTATATATATATATATATATATATAGAATATAAATTAG
Organism: Ambrosiozyma angophorae; assembly: GCA_030567475.1. NCBI lineage: Eukaryota > Fungi > Ascomycota > Pichiomycetes > Pichiales > Pichiaceae > Ambrosiozyma > Ambrosiozyma angophorae. The sequence continues at coordinate 351,873 of JAJLSH010000201.1, read as the reverse complement.
TCATCTAATTCCACAATTAAATTACCACTTGGACTTAAATTTGGATTATCTCCAATACAAGTATTAGAGTCAATAGGTATCATTTCCCTTGGAAATGTTGTAAATATCTTAAATTTATACTGGTAATCAAATCCTAAAGGTCTAGTATAAGTTTCATTTTCATTAATTTCAACATCATTTAAATAATTACATTCAATATAGGCATAAATTTCTTCAATCTTACAATCATTTCTAAAATTAAATTGAACTCGCGTATTATTTGGTAACATTATTGCAATTCTTGAAGTTTCTCGTCTAATTGTTGATTCAGATTTTAAAATTGATTTTCTCCATTTTAACCAATCTTCTTTGAATTTAGCTTGTTGTAATTCCATTTGTTTTTTCAATTTTTTTGCTTTATCTTGTTGTAGTGATCTTTGATATGCAGCATCTTGTGATTCTCTCATTCTTCTACTTTCTAAATCTCTTTCAATTTCAGCTCTGATGTTAATTAAATTTGGATTATACTTTTCAAAACTTCTATTTAATTTATTCATAATTAAATCTAGAGATTGATAACCTTGTATTTTACAAACTAAAGACATTAATGGAACAGAATTTGAAACGCCTGATGCAGTTGGAGTTTGATTTTGTGTTAAACATAATAAACCTAAAAATGGTAGCTTATTAATTTTAAATTGATTACAGATTTGAAATGATTCAGATTCTTTAAAATCACCACCCCAACATAAAATTTCTCTATCTTTTATAAATTTTAATAATCTTGGATTAATTACAATATTATTAATAAAATCATTTGAATGTTCATGATTTTCAGAATCAATAAATATTAATAACCATCTTGCACTTTTTTTAACATAAAATAAAGCTTGTGAATATGCACATTCTAAAAAGTCGGGTCTATCAATTGACAAATTTGTATCTTGAGCAATTAAATTCTCTGAACTAAAGGAATACTCATTATGATGATTATCCATATTAGATATAGGTGCTATATTATGAGTTGAAGAAAATGAGTTTCCAATTACTTCATCAAATCTTATAATAAATCTTCTTGCAACATCAGTTGGATCATTATTTTTTTTGACAACTTTATAACCAAATGGATTTTGACCAATTAAAGTTAAAGATAATGTTAAAAATAAAGCTGCTATATAACCAACAATTTTATATAGTAAGTATAATGGAACCAATATAATATTTACTAAAATTTTAACAGAAGTATTAATAAGGTTATTAAAATATCGATGTAACTTAGAAGGCTGTCTAACAGGAGGTTCATCAACAGGAAATGCGCCAGGCATTGAACGAGTAGTATTCATAATTTCATCACTGGGACTAGATCCAATACCAAAAAGCCTTAAGAATGGATTGGAGGTATTAATGTTTGTGGTATTATTACTCATATTATTAACTGTAATCTGTGGATGTGTTTCGTAATAGTGAAGTAGTGAGCGCTCCAAATCCCAGTCAAATGATCTTAATAAATTGATTTGTTCTGGTTCTGATATTTCTAAATTAGGAATGACCCGTTGAAACTGTTGTAGAATGTCTTCTTGCCAGCTTTCCATGATATCTGTTCGAGTAAATTGTCTATTGATACCACTTCATTATGAGTATGGCGCCTGGCGGAAATAAGGTGACTAAAGTTTCTCAGTCCCGTATTCACGTGGCGCAGTAATATTAATTGTCCGAAATATCGACAACAGGTCAAAAAAAGCAGAGATAGAATTTGTCGACAGAAACGTATAGACAAAAATTTACAACTTAGAATCCTTTACATCTTCTTTAAACCATTCGATTTCAGCTAAATCAGGAAATGTATCACCGACTCTCCAATTACAGTCAGTAGGATCAAACAATTTAGAACTTCGGAATTTCCATTTTTCTCTCCAAGTTGATTCTAGCTTTCCTTCAAGTCTTTTGGTAATGTACTTTCCAATAATTGGAAAGAATTTGTAGGCATGACCTGAATCACCAGATGCAACATATAATCCTTCAAAATTAGGAACTTCATCAATAATGAAGTTTGAATCATATGTATCTGCAATCCAACAAATCTTTGAATTAAATAGTTTGTGATAACTTAGTCGTGGAAGATATTTGACCAATAGGTCTTTAACCTGTTTAACAGAATCAATTGGGATTGTATCTTTTGGGTTTTCATTATGAAATCTAGGCAATGAAATCTTTGTTGAATCGTTATACGGACTTGAAACATAATTGGAGGTTCCTGAGCCAGGTAAAGCAATTTTTAGAATTCTTGTTTCAGGGTCTGGTGGGAAGAAATATCCCATTTCTGCATCAAAAAGAATAGGTAAATCTTTATAAAAACTAAATTCGTTAGAAGTGAGTTTAATGTGAGTAACAAATAAGCCAGTTGCAGATTGAAGATTGTTTAAATTTAATAATCTTCCAGTATTAGCACCCATAGAAATTAAAACTTTATTGGCAGTATACATTGAGCCATCTTTTGTCTTCACATAGGTCTTCAGTCCAATTTTTTTGATTGATGCAGCTTCTCCAGCTCCTCCGAAAAAAAACTTAACTTTCAGCTCTTTACATTTGTTATAAACCGAGTTTAAAGAATTGAACCCATGACCTAAACCAGATTCAGGATTAAATTTCAAAATTTCATCAATTTGGCAATCACTGTTTTTACCCCAATATTTGAATAACGGACTATCTTTGGTAATTTCATTTGAACCTTTGAAAAACTTATACTTTAATCCAGTACCTAATGAATTCAAATTCTTTATTCCAAGTTGTTCGAATTTTTCTCTGCCTAAATGATGCTTTGGTGATATTAAAACTCTACCACATTCATTATAAATTGACTTTTGATTAAACAAGGGATTCTTTCTCCATTCATCGATTGCTTCAACAGAAAGTTTTGTATAATCAATATCAGTATATTCTGCTCTAATGATTTTATTAAAATCACAAGCTGCTGACCACGGTGATGGTGGTTCGTACCTATCAATTGCGGTGACATCGTAACCTTTTTCTGAAAGTTCCAAAGCTGTAGATAACCCGAAGATCCCACACCCCACGATTAGTACGGAGTCTTTTGATGGCATAATGTGTAGTATCAATTACTTCAATTTACAGAATCCCGGCGATAAGAAATCCAGTGAACCTCCTCATTTTTACTTCAAAACCATGCCGTTTTATTTTTTTTTGTTTATTTGCGGCGTACTCATAAATTAAAGTTTTCATTTTGATTTAAAAACAAAAAAATATACACTATATAGAAGAAGTAAAAAAAAAAACACAAACACACATACAGACTACTATGACGATGAGAAGAAAAGAGTGAAACATATTTTAAAGGTTTATTTTAATTCGGAGAAGTTGGAGTATTAGCTGAAGTACTTGGAGTAGATTCTTTCTCTAAAAACTCTGTCCACAAAGATACAAATGACCCTGAGCTATTCCGTTGTCCATTCAAATGTGGGACATTCAAAATACTGCTAGATCTTGTTTTTGTAGGATTTGATGCAATTAAACCAGCATGTCTCTTCTTTTCATCATCCCAATTTAAAAAGTTTGATATTAAACTCAAAACTTCAAATTTCTTTGTATCGGCTCGAGGTATTTGTAGGAAAGATATAAATAAATTAGAAATTAATTCTCTATCGACAGTTTCAGATGAAGATTCCTTTTTAATTAATTTCATTGCTTTTGTTAGATGCTCATTTAAAACAATATTATCATGTCTTAATTTACCTATTAATAGTTGTTTTGATTTTAATTCCTGCTCCAGAGTTGTAAGTTTATTAATTTTCTCAGTATTATCGATAATCACTTTATTTAATTCATCAATTTTGGATTGTAAATTAATTCCTTCTGTAACTTTTTCTTCGATTTGAAAATTCAATTCAGTTTTCTCAGATTCGTGTTGTTTCTTTAATTGTTCTATCGTATCATTTAAATTATCAATCTCTTTGTTTAAATCGGAAGTCTTTGATTCCAAATTATCCTTATCAAGAGTTAAATTATTTAATTTTGAATTCAATTCATTCAACTCATGAGATAAGTTTAACTTCATCTTTTGTTCTTCATTTGCCAATATAACATACTCTTCTCTTTCATTTTTTAAACTTTTTATATCGTTCGTTAACTTCTTATTTATTAATTCATAGTGATCTAGACTATTTTCTAATTCTTCAATTCTTGATTGAGAACTTTTCTTTAATTCTTGATTTTCGTTAGTCAATTTATCACATTCGCTATTTAAATTAGTGATTTCTAAAGTTAACATTGATATTTGAGAATCTTTAGCTGTTAAATCATTTTTAACAATTTCAAGTTCATTTTCAGCTTCTTTCATTTTTTTAAAGACATTTCTCATTGCAGAGACTTTACCTAGTAATGCTTGATAATCGGCTTGATGTTTTTCACTTTCTTGAGTTTTTTGGCTCAACTGTAGTTTTAATGACTCTATCTCTTTTGAATTATCCCCTTCAATGACTTTATTGATACCATCATTAACTGGTGTTTCATCGACTTTCACTTCCTCTACCTGTTTTTGTTCTGAGTTTACAACTTCATCGTTTATTTCTTCTGTGTGCAACTGTTTATCATCATCAACTTCCTGTCCCTGCTTCTGTATGTTCTTTTGACTCTTTTTCTTTGCCATTCTTGATATTTCGGCCCACTACTTTGCACTCCAACAAACTATGCCTGAATCTTCTAAACCTGAAAATGGTTCAACGTTTCCTCTTGGGCTCGCGCCCCACTTGACGTGTCCAAACAACTGTTTGATTGAAGTTTATTAAAAAGATTAAGCCATCATACTACAATTCCAAGTCTATTATGGGTGCTTCTTTTACCGATTACCGATTGGTATTGGCCATCAGTTTCTTTTCAAGATTGATTATACCCACACTTGTACCTAGCATTACTTCGGTTTTAGATCAAAGTGTCTTGTTTTCAACACCTGTTAATTCATATAGATCATTACAAGAAGGTTTATTTTTAATAAGAAATAACTTGAATCCTTATAAAGAAGGTGAAATTTTACATCAACCACCATTAATATTGTTATATTTTATTTTCATTCAAAACAATGAATTTTTAATTAATTTAACTTATTCATTGATTGATACATTAATTGGGTTTGGATTAATTAGACTTAACCAAAATTATAATAAGAAATATGATTATAATAATAAAAGATATTCCGATTTAATTATTTCATTATTTTATTTATTTAATCCATTATCAATTTTATCAACATTTTCAAAAAATACAAATCAATTTAATAATTTGATAATAATATCTTTACTAAATACTTTATTATTGGATAATATATCTTTAAGTTTATCATTGTTAACCATTTCAGGATATTTAGATTATCATAGTTGGTTTTTAATTATTCCTGTATTCACATGGTTTTATCAATCAACAGAAAAATCAAAAAAATCATTATTGATTTTAAAATGTTTATCACATATATTGATTTTAAGTTCAGTTTTATTATTTATAAGTTATAAATTATCATCAAATTCATTAAATTTTTTGAAATTAAATTATGAATCAATAATCATGTTTAAAAAAATTACACCAAATTTAGGTGTTTGGTGGTATTTTTTTACAGAAATATTTGAATTTTTTGATAAATTTTATTTAGTTGTTTTTAATTTATATTCAATTATTTTTTTAATTCCAGTTACAATTAAATTTTCAAAAGATTTAATATTTGGGATTTTTATAATAATTGGAATTATCAATTTTTCAAATCAATATCCAATTATTTCAGATTTAAATTTATTTTATTCAATTTTAATTATATTTAAAAAATATTTTAATAAATTAAGATTTAGTCCATTAATTGATTACATGATTTTATATATTATATTATTTTTATTACCAATTTTTTATAGAGTTTGGATGATTTTAAATTCAGGTAATGCCAATTTCTTTTATGCAATTGGATTAGTTTTAAGTGTTGTTCAATTAATTATATTAAGTGATTTTATATGGTCAAGAATTCAAATGGATTGGTATTTAGAAAATAATGTTAAAGTTGAAGAAAACGTTAAACTTACACAGATCTAAAGATAGTTTATGTATATATATATATGTGTATGTGTGTGTGTATGTATGTATGTATGTATGTGTATAACTAATGAATTCTTATGACGTATAGATAAAAGGAAGGGGGGAGAGGTAAGGGGTGGGGAAAAAAGGAAAACTTAAAGGAATAAAATAATCTTAAATCAATAATCAAAACATATTTGTAATTGATAGAGGTGGAATACGGAATTGTTTTTTTTCATACACTTTATAGAATTTGGAGAGTTTTACATTCAAAAGAATTAAATAATCATTATTAAAATAAACAGCGATATTACTTTCTCCATTTCAAGTAAAAGAAAAAAAAAAAAAAGAAAAGTAATTGAATACTTTAGGATGAAGATCTGGAATGTCAATTAGAAAAACAAAAACAAATTATTGAAAGAGGGAGTAAAATACTATTAATTTTTTGAATATTAAGAGAAATAAATCCTTGAGATCTGATCCTAGACAAACATCGGAAACTTAAAATCAAAACAAAGTATCATATTATTGAATGTTTTGCAGATTTTTAGGAAGACTAATGGCCGTATGATATGGATTACCATATGGGCTACCGTAGAACCAAGGATGATGCATCATACTTTGTTTTTGTTTATACATACATACATAGATACATACATACTTAAAAGTTGTACCGACAGCAGCCAAAAATTCTAGCCTTAATCTCAGTGTTCATGCATGAATCGGTTCAATACAATTAAAGTTGTTACTTTCACGAGATCATTTAAAAAAAAAAAAAAAAAAATGAAAAATGAAAAATGAAAAATGAAAACAACAAAGAAAATCATAACCTTTATTTCCAGTTTTTTTCAGTTTTTTTTCCGAGGCCTAGAACATTTTGGAACTCGCCGCTCCGGCTAAATCAGAAAAACATTTCCGTATCCGGCCAGCAATCGGAGATCTCTACCTCAAAAGAAGAAGAAAGCGCAGATCTACGCGCACACAACAAGAAACAGCAAGCTAAATTTAGACATTCAGAGGCTTGCCCCATCGCCCTTCCCGATTAGGACGATCTGCAGCTTTTGCAGAGTGCCCCTTCCTAATTGGGTTGTTTGGGGTTCTACTTTTGGTTGTTGTTGTGAGTCTTTTGCTTCAAAGGACTTCCTATAAAATGTAGCAAACATCCTCCGTTCTTACAGGGATTTCTATTTTATTTTTTTCTTCTTTATACAAAACTATCCCTTTAGTATTTCCTATCTTAATATAAACATACCAAAAATGCAATACTCCTCCGTCGTCTTATTCGCTGCTTCTGCTTACGCTTACGCTTCTGCTTACGAAACCGTTACTGATGTTTCCACTGAAATTGACACTATCACTTCTTGTGCTTCCACCGTCACTGACTGTCCAGCTGCTACCTCTACTGCTTCAAACTCCACCACATCTATCTCTACTTATGAAGGTGCTGCCGCTGCCGGTTTCGGTTCTTTATACACTGCTGGTGCCGCTGCTTTAGCCGCTGCCGCTTTATTATTATAAGCTTGTTAGAAATTTTTAGTGATACCAACAATCTTTTCTTTTAATTTTTTAAAAAATTAAAAGAAAAATTTCAAAATTTTCTATGATTAATTAGATTATCTATCTTTCATTTCAACGTTGTTTTATTATATTTTTTTTTATTGCCTTGAAGGTTTTAAAAAAACTTTATTATGCTTAATCAGTCGGTTTAACAATTAGCTTCATTAATTTACTCTTCTTATCATGTTTTCTGTTTTCCTTTTTTCTTTTTTTTGTTTTTTTTTGTTTTGAATATTTATTGGAACAGTTTGTTTATTCTAATAGATTTTGTTATAACTTTAGTGTAACAGAGTCATTAGTATTTACAAGCTCGTAGGCCATATTTACTACTACCTCTGTGTACTTTTATTAATTTCGATATTATCATTTCCATTACTATCAAAATATAACTTATCAAGTTTATTGATAACGAACATTATTTAGTTCTCTACATATTGCCACAATGTACGCTTATGTCAACTTAACCGAGGAGAAAATTTCAACGGTGGCTACCCGGCTTTTATGCAAAGAAAGCATGTCAGTCATTTTTTTTTTTTCTTTTTTGGTTTCACTGGATTTTGTATTGAGACTGTGTGGACATATAATCACACGACCAACTAACTAACTCTCTGTCTCTGTCTTTCTCGATAAACTTCTCCACATAAATTAATTCCAACTCAGATGAAGAAAAGACATGATCTTAAAATCTCTTCAAATAAGATTATTACAACATCAAAAACCAATAAGGAACAATAAATAGATGTGATTTCAAGTGGCTTTAAGTCAGGGAAGGATGCAAGTTTTCGTTCCCCCGCCATCCTCCGCAAACCCGTGCACAGGATTGATAAGCGAAGACCGACCAATTAGGAAGGTGTAACTCTGGGTGTGAAGGCGCACCGATAGACTATCATAGTCCGAGTGGTGAAAGTTTGTCACTGATAAGAAAAGAATTTTAAGGAAATGAGATGTATAAAAAGTTTGAGATACCCAACTTGGTATTGATTAAATTTTCTTTTTTTTTATTTTTTTTTTTTTTTTTTCAACAACAAAATCTGTAGATCAATAATTAAACATGTCTTCAAAGAGTTCATCTGTTTCACCCAACGTGGAGCCTGTTCGATCTGTAGTGTCAATCATATCTCCAAGAAATACTCATGTTTTATCTGCCCTTGGTTCAAAAAAAGTTGTTATGGATCATGAAGTTAATGACGATGAAGCTGTTATTTTGGCCTTAGGTTATAAAGCTGAATTTAAGAGAGAATTTTCATTATTCACTTCTTTTGGTGTTTCATTTTCTGTTTTAGGCTTATTACCATCTATTGCTTCAACCCTTTGGTATTCTATATGTTATGCTGGTACTGCTGCTATTACTTGGGCATTTTTAATTTCAATGATTGGTGTTATGTGTGTTGCACTTTCAATGGGTGAAATTAGTTCTGCTTTCCCAACTTCTGGTGGATTATATTACTCAACTGCTCAACTTTCTCCTCCAAAATATAAAGCAATTTTATCATGGAGTGTTGGTTGGTCAAATTATATTGTTCAAGTTACTGGGGCGCCATCTGTTGGATATGGTTGTGCTGCAATGATTCTTTCATTAAAACAATTAACTGATGCAAGTTATGTTTATCAAAATTGGCATTGCTTTTTATTAACAAGTGGAATAACATTTGTTTGTGCTATAGTTGCTTCTGCTCCAACAAAGTGGATTGCTTGGATTAATTCTGTTTCAACAATTATTAATTTAATTTTTATTTTTATTAGTTGGATTATTATTTTAGCTGTTAATAGAAGAGTTGAATTAGGTTATCCAAAATTTAATGATAATTCCGTTGCATGGGGTATTACTAATTATACTGAATGGCCTGATGGAATTGCTATTTTAATGAGTTTTATGGCAACTATCTGGACTATGTCAGGTTATGATTCTCCATTCCATTTAGCTGAAGAATGTTCAAATGCTCAGATAGCAACACCACGTGCAATTGTTTTAACTGCAAGTGTTGGTGGTATATTAGCATTTGCTTTCCAACTTGCCATGGCCTATACCATTTTAGATTTAGATGGAGTTGTTAATGATGAATTAGCTCAACCTTATGTTTCATATTTAAATCAAATTTTAGATTTACCAAAATGTTTAGCATTATCATCAATGGCAATTATTACAGCATTTGCAATGGCATTTTCTTGTATGATTTCAGCTTCAAGAGTTTTATTTTCTTATTCAAGAGATGGATGTTTCCCATTCTCCAAAATTTGGTGTGCAGTTAATCCAATTACAAAGACTCCAGTTAATGCAGTTTGGGCAAATTGGGTTTTAGGTGAATTATTATGTTGTTTAATGTTTGGTGGTGTTGCAATTGATGCAATTTTTTCAGTGGGTGCAATCGGTTCTTTTATTTCATTTACAGTTCCAACATTTTTAAAGATTACTTATGCAAGAAAGACTTTTATACCAGGTCCATGGAATTTAGGCTGGTTTTCAGTTCCATCTGGTATTATTGCTTGTTCATTTGTTTTATTGATGATTCCAATTTTAAATTTCCCACAATATAGAGGAGCTGATAATACACCGGAATATATGAATTGGACAGTTTTAGTTTATTGGGCTTCAATGTTTATTGCAATTTCATGGTTTTTTATTTATGCACATAAATTTTTCACTGGACCAAAATCTAATATTGATCCAAGTAATTTAATTGAGGAATCAGAAGAAGGTCAAGTTATTGAAGCGATCGTTACAACAGGATCAAAACTTCAATATGGATCAAATGATGAAAAATTAAGGGTTTAAAAAAAAAAAACCCCCAGACAATTAATTTTAATTTATTTCCTTTATTCTTTCCGCTTTATTCTTTATCTTTACTCTTATTAATTATTATTATTATTATTATTATTATTTAGAGATTCTATTCAATTCTCTGTTTACAATCGGGTATTTCATGCTTTTTTTTTCATTTTTTCATTTTAGTTTTTTAAATGTCAGTTTTCTTATTAAATATAGTGCATCTATGTAATCTAATTTAATTTAGAGTTTTCGTTGAAACATTTTTACTTCATCTAACAAGATATCAACTAACTCTCTCATCTAAAGTCTGGCGCTTAGATAAGTGAATAAAAGGAGTGAGATCTTATCTCTCTACTGGAAGCATATTACCGACAGTTCCGCAGATATGACGAGGAACTTTAATATAAAACTTGATGAATTTATTAGTATCGGTCGGTATATTAAGGCTCAAAGTTCTTTAAATGGACATATGTCTCTTTCCCGCCAATATTTGGTCTACTGATAAAGGTTTTCACTTGTTATCATAAATTTGAGAAAGATAAAAGATAAGAAGGTATTTCATTAAATTAGTAGTTGTCAGTATTAGATCAAGTTTCATCCAAGAATTGCTACCGTAAGAAAATAAAAAAATTTAATTAAATTATTCAATTTAGTAAGTATACACTATATATATATATATATATATATATGCAAAATATATTTAAGAGTGCCTCTATGGTTTTGTAGGTTATTGATAGATATTTACACAATCAAGTTCTTCTCTTTTTAGATAATAAACCATTTCTTGAATAATTCACATATCCAGCTCTATCTCGTGATCTTGATGTACTGATTATAAAATTTGATGAAGAATTTGAAGATGTTTCATTATCTGTATTATTATTTGAAGTATTATTTAAATTCTTGCGAATTGGTTTGATTATTATTTTACCGTTTGATGAAGTTAAATCGTTTAATTTCTTTAGTATTGAATGTAATTGATCTACTAATGTTTCGTTCTCTGTTATACTTGAATTTAATTGATCGTTTGTAACAGTAGTGCTATCTTTATGTATAGTAGGGATAACTTCAGGGATTGAAATATTTGTAGTAAGATCAGTTGTTGATGTATTTAAATTTATTTCTTCGATTTTCTTATTTGATTCATTAATTGATTCCTCAGCAGTTTTAATCTCATTTAAAATAAATGATTTTTCAGTAGTTATTAAATTTAATTTATTTTTTAAATCTTTTAAATTTTTATTTAATTTAAATTTAATTAATGAATAATTAATTTTTTTAATCTTAAATTTATTAAAATTAATTAATTTTTTATTTAATTTTAAAATTTTTTTCTTTTTAACATTTATTAATTCATTTAATTTTAATGTTGAATTTTGAAAATTAATTAATTCTTTATTAATATTTGATAATTCAATTTTTTTTTCATTATAATAATTTAAGATTTCTTCTTCTCTTATTTTATTACAATTATTATTCCAATCATTAAATTTAATTAAATTTAATAAATTTAAATTAAATTCATACATTAAATAATGAGTTAAAGTTTCATTTTGATTAATTTTTTTTGAAATACCAGTTAAATATTGATAATTATCTTTATTTAAAGGATTATTCAAATAATCTTTATTTAATCTTTTTGAATCATAATAATTTAATTTTTTAGTTGAATTTGAATCATTAATAAATCTTGGTTGAATAATATGACTAATCATTTTAGTATTTTTCCCACCATTTGAATTAATATCATCATCATCACCATTAAATTTAAAATTTAATTGAATTTGATTTTTTTGATTAGTTGAATTATTATTTTTTTTTCTTTTATCATTTGTTGATAATTCTTCTTTAATAAAATCATCATTATTAAAATTAAATTTAACTTCTGTTAATAATGATTTTTCAACATCTTTTGAATAAAAACTTTGAATTTTATTTAAATTTGGTAATGGCCAATAATTTAAATTTGAATTTTGAATCCAATCATTTAAAAATATTAAATGTTTATTATAGATTGGTCTTAATTCACTTGGTAATACACCAACCTTATCTCTCATTATAACTAATGGAGCAATAATTGATTTTAGATTTTCATTTCTTTTTTCATCTAATGGATAATATAATAATATATGTTCAATTGAATTAATTGGTATTAATCTTATAATTTTTGTAAAATTTAGATTAATAAATTTTGATAAATATAATTTATTTAATTTAATTTCATTTAATTTAAAATTAAATGAAGAATCAAATATAATTAAAAATTTAATTAATGGTTTTTCATCATTTTTATTTTCATTTTTATATATTTCATTTAAATCATTATCATTAGATGGAAGTAAATGAATAAATATATTTGAATTATTTAAATTTAAATATTGATTATTATTGCTGGCATTATTATTATTATTATTGGCATTATTATTATTGGCATTATTATTGTTATTACTTTTCTTCTTACTATTAACTTTATTACCAGAATATCTTATAACATTACATTTAATTCCACATAACATAGCATCAATTAAATCCAAACATTTGGAACCATTCACCACAATTCCAACATGAGTTTCTTCATTTAAAAGATCAACAAATCTATTTAAAACATCCCTTAATACTTGGAATTTACCAGAAGTTTCAGCAAGTCTATCAGGTATACCTTTAACAATTAATGATTTTGGAAAATAATGATCAATTAATAAATAAGGATGTGAACAAACCAATTTAACATTTTTTAATAAAGTTTCTAAAGAATCTAAAACAATTGATTTAGTTGAATTTGAATCTGTTGAAAAAAATTTTAAAATATCAGAATAATGTAATGAGATAACTTGATCAAGTAATTCTCTTTGAAAATCACTTAAAGGAGTTGCTAATCGATAATCATTACATTCAGAATATTCTTGATCCAATGAGAATTGTGAAGAATCAATAAATTGTGGATCAGGCTTTGCATCTAAGATTCTTAATAAATCCATTTTTTTTTTAATCTTTTTTTAAATAATAATAATAATAATAATAATGAAAAAAAAGAACACACACACAATTCAATTTACATATAATATAAATATATATCCATCCATTCATCATTCATTATTATTATTATTATTAAAAAATTTCGCGTAACTTTTTACAAAAAAAAAAAAAAAAAAGTTATTTAAATTCAAAATGTTATTCTTTTTTTTTTTTATTTATTTATTTATTTATTTAAAAGAAAAAATCTATTTGAATAACAAAACAACATAAATGACAACTACAACAACACCAATTGATATTCCACAAGATGAAATCAATTTATATGATAGACAAATTAGATTATGGGGTATGGAAGCACAACAAAAATTAAGAAATTCTAAAATTTGTATAATCAATTTAAACTCGGTGGCGCAGGAGGCGGTGAAAAATCTGACGCTGGCTGGTGTGGCGCAGATTGTGGTGGTGGATTCTTCTAAAGTGGCGCAGTCGGATTTAAATTCGTCAATTTTTTTTTCAAATGATGATATTAATAAATGTAAAATATCAAATTCAATATTAAATAGAATTAATGAATTAAATCCACATGTTGAAATTATTGGGATTGAAAAATCAGTAGAAGAATTAAATTTGGATTGGTTTAAAGAACAAAAATTTAATTTGATTATGGGATCGAATTTAAATTTAAATGAAATTATTAAATTAAATAATATTTCAAGAGAATTAAATATACCAATTTATTTTTTTGGAGAACATGGATTATATGGATATTTATTTATTGATTGTTGTGGTAATGATTATAAACAATTTAATAAGGATTTAATAATTAATAATGAATTAAAATTAAAAATTAAAAATTTTAGTAATAAAAAGAAAAAACAAATTTCATTAATTTTACCAATAATTTTATCATTATTTGATGATAAAATTAATGAATTTAATGAAATTAAAGATAAAACTTTTGAAATCATTAAGGAGTTAGGATTATTAGAAGTTGATGATGAATTAATTAAGAAATTAATTTCACAAAAAAATTGTCAATTTGGTCCAATTAGTGCAATATTAGGTGGTACAGTTTCACAAGAAATTATATCAAATCTTGGTAGTAATAAAAATAATATTAATAATTTTTTAATACTTGATGGATATAAAAGTGAAATGCCAATATATAAATTATGAAGAAGGAGTATATAATCTAATCATTCTATCCCAACCACCACAAATAATTTTATTATTTTTATAATCACAATCTAATAATTTTGTATTTGTTTTAAATTTTTGAATTAAATTCCAAGTATTATAATCGATTAAACTTAAAGTATTATCATAAGAAGTAGTTAATAAAAAATCATTTTCAAGTTTAATATTTGTAATTAAATTTGAATTTATAAATAAATTTTCACAATTTAATAAATTTGATCTTAAATCCCATAATTTTAACATTGAATCAGCTCCACCACTTAATAATTCATAACCATTTAATAAAAATTTATTACTATATATACCATCTATATGATCAGTTTTAATATTAATAATATTTTTACCAATTCTTAAATCCCAAATTTTAATTAAATTATCAAGATCACAAGTTGAAACAAGTGAACCATCAATATGTGAATGTAAATTTAATATTTTTTTAAAATGACCTTCTTGATAAAATAATTGTTTTTCTTTAACTAAATTCCAAAATCTAAAAGTTAAATCATATGATGAAGTTAATAAATAATCACCAATTGGATGATAATCAATACAAGATATTCTATCATTATGGCCAATTAAATTAATAAATTTTTTATCAATTGTATTATATATTCTTAATAAACCTGATTGAGTACCAATTGATAATAAATTATTATTATTTGGATCCCAATTCATTGAAGTTATTGGTTCATTTACATTAATTGTTTTTTTTAAATTTAATTCATTATCTAATAAATAAAATTTCCCATCCCATGAACTTATTGCAATTTCACCAAGATTATTAAATTTAATTTTAGATATTAATCTATCAGTTAAAGTATCAGTTACTTTATTTAAACTATATGATTTTAATTGTTTTATATTTAACCTTTTTTTATTTAATTCATTTATAATTAAATCAAAATTATCCAAATTATCAAAATTATTATTATTATTATTATTATTATTATTATTATTATTAAATTTTTTAAAATTATTATATTCATTATCTATTCTAATTTTTGCATTTTTAAGTGAATAATTTGAAATTTGAATTCTTGAATTATATAAATCTATATCACCAGGAGTATAAAATTCATCATCATCATCATCATCATCATCATAATCTGATTCAAAATCTGATTGTTTATTATTAATTTCCATTTAAAACTTTTTTTAATAAAAAGAGTATTGGAATTAATTAATTAATTATTTAATTTAATTTAATTTTTTTTTTTTTTTTTAAAGTGCGTAAAAAGTATATAGTCATATAGTCATATAGTCATATAAGTTATGTATAAGTAAAGTAAAGTAAAGATGTATATAAATAAAATTATTAAGAACAAAAAATAAAAAAATAAAAAATAAAAAGTAATTATTTTTTCCAATATTTTATATAAATTAAACCAAATATTGAACCAAGGAAAGCAAATAAATAACAACCAATTAATAAAGTAATTGGCCATTCTTGCCAATCTCTATCCCAATCTAATGGAATTGGTAAAACACCAAACCAAGTACCAATTATTGCAAATAAAGAAGAAAAATGAATAATTGTAAAATTTTTTGGTAAAATTTTAAAAGAATTTTTAATTTTATTAAAATTTAATTTATAATAAATTAAAATTGGGAAAAAAATTAATAAAGATAAATGTAATGATAAATAAATTAATTTTAAATTATAAAACAAAGTTGAAGTTGATTGAGTTGAATCATCAATTACTGAACTACCCATTAAAATTAATATTAAATTTAATGGAATTGATAATATAATTGAAATTACAATTGTAATTGAAACTAATAAAAAATCAATTGGAGTTGGACCAGTTGAAGTTGAATTTGGTGAAGATTGAATTATAATTATACCATAAATTGATTGCATTACAATTAAACCAATAAAAGAATTTAACATTGCTTCATGAATTGTTTCAAGTATATTAAAATATTGAAAAAGTGATAATAATTGTAATGGATAATGAAATGGAATTAACATTAAAGAAGAACCATTGTTTGTATTTATAAGTTTTGATGATGTAACCGAAGTAGAAGTTGAAATAGAAGCAACATCATCTTTAGTATTAGCATTAGCATTAGCATTAGCATTATTATCATCAAATGATACTTTCTTTTTTGACATTGTTATTTATATTGATTAAATAGAATTTATGTTACAAGATTAAAAGCAATAAGCAGTAAGCAAGATTAAAAAAACAAAAAAAAAAAAAAAAAGTCTTGCGAAATATCTTTTTTTTACTATTTACAAGTAAGTCAGTAAGTAAGTATATATATATATATATATAAAAGAAAATAACAAAAAATTAATTTTAATCTTTTGCTATTAACCACCTTTGTACAAAGGATAATTCATCAACACTAAGAGTATCTTGAGGACGTTTTGCTACAATCATCCAAGTAGTACCTAAATGAGCTCTTTCTTCAGAAACAATATCCAACCCACTACGATCAACAATCTCACCAATATCTAAATTCCAACGACAACCCCATTGCTTCGAATGACCATGAGCTCTTTTATTCAACAACTTGTTGATAAACTCATAACTTCCTAATCCATGCTCCAATAAAACAACTCGACCTCCAGGTTTCAATAACTTTAACATATTTCTAACCGCAGCTTCCGGATCCTCGTGCGAACACAGCCCAAACGTTTCAATAATCGTGTCATATTTGACAGAGTCCTTTGCCATCTCAGCCAATTGTTCAGCTTTACCAACGACAAATTTCGTTTTAAATGAGGCGCCGGTTGGGAAATCAATGTCGAATTTGTCGGCGGCGCGTTGTAACATTTGTGGCGAAGCATCGAGGAACGTGTACGACGTCACGTGGTCGGAGTTGTCGGCGTTGTCGACAGAATGTAAATAACCAATATTACGACCAGTTCCAGCAGCAATTTCTAAAACGTCACCTTTAATATGGGATATAACCCATTTTCTTTTACTTCCCATTCCACTTAATATTTCTTCCATGTTGATATCACTATCATAATTGGATGCCAATTTATTATAGAATTCTGTCAAATCTTGTGGGGGTTCAATATATGATTCTTCTTCTTTTCTTGTTCTTTCAACTTCATCTGAAATTTCTTTTGCTTCAGGTTGAAATTCAATCATTGCATTAGAATTTGGATGAGTTTTAATCCATTCACGACGTAATCTATGATATGCCTGTAAATATCTCATATCTTTAGATCTAATTCTTGAACCTTCTAATTCTCTTAATCTTAATTTTTGCCATTCTGTTAATTCATCAACTTTATTAATCTTTCTTAAATATTTTAATTCTTCTTCATTTTCATGTAATTGATACATAAATTTTAATCCAAATCCAACAAATATAATATACATTAATAAATAATATTTTGTCATTTTTTTTTGAAATTTATATGATTTAAATAATAATCCAGTTTTTTTTAAAAATGATTTATTTTCTTTTTTTAATTTTTCTTCAATTTCTTTTTCTTTTGATAATTTTAATTTTAATCCTGTTGTTTGAATTCTTGAAACATATTTAAAATTTGGTGATTTATTATTTAATAATATATTTGATGAAAATAATCTATTAAATCTAATTAATTTATTAATATCATTATTTTTATAATTATTTATATTTCTTATATTACTTCCAATATTTTTAATTATTGATATCATCATTATATATATAGATATATATATATAGTATATATAAAAGAAAAGAAAAAACAAAAAAAGTTATTGATATATATTTTTTTTTCTCTTTTTTCTCGCTCACAACAACAACAAAAAATTGAAATATAAAATAAAATATATAAAAATCTCATTCTCACATTTTCAAAAAAAAAAACATTCATTTGTTGCCCCGTTTTGGTGTATTTTAATAAAATTCGCCACCAAACAAATAACTTATTCCTCTTTCACGTTTACCCACTCCCAGTCCCGTTTTCCCTCCACCCTCCATCTCATTCAATCACATCCATACCAACATGGATGAAAACATCATCCGTATAGTTTCATCTCTAGAACTTATCTATTCCCCAACTTCCTCAAATGATGATAGGCATAAAGCTCAATCCTATCTTGATTCAATTAAAAAAAATCCACAAATTCCATTCTTTGGATATCAATTATCTTTACCTGAAAATAAATATAATTTTATAATTAAACATTTTGGTTTAAATCTATTATTAAATTCAATAGTTAATGATTATTATAATTGGGATAATAATCAAAAATTAATTGTTAGAAATTGGATTATTCAATTATCTTTATTAATAGATTTAAATGATCCAAATTATATTAAAGAAAAAATTGCTTTTATTTGGTGTGAATTAGCAAAAAGATCTTGGGGTCTTTGTTTAACAAGTCAAACTAATCAAATCTTTAATAATGATGATAAATTAAATTCTTGGTGTGAAATGGATAATGATTTATTAAATTTATGGAATAAAAATTTATATACAAGAGATTTATCTTTAATTATCTTAAAAACTTTATTTGAAGATATTTATTTATTGGATGATCCAATTGTTTCTCAAAGATCTTCTATTTTATCTTCTTTATGTCCTGAAATCGTTGTTAGTGAAGAAATTTTATTATTACAATATGAACAAAATCAATCAATTAGAAATTTCGCTTCAAATAATGAAGGTTGGTTAATTAAATGGTTAAATTTCTTAGATGAATGTTTAATTAATTTAAATGATGATTATAATTATAAAATTCAATTAATTTGTAAAATTTTAAAAGTTTTAAAAACTTGTTTATATTGGTTATTACCAATTTCATTTAGATCAATTAATATTTTGGAAAAATTATTTCAATTAATTTTAATTGAAAATATTGATATTAATATTAAAATCTTAACAGTTGATTGTTTTCAAATCTTATTTACAAGAAATTATTCAAATATGGAAGATTTCAATTATGTAATTGGAAATATCTTTAAAACTGATGGATTGAAAATCCTATTTAATTTATATACATCAATTGATTTAAATAGTAAATCAAATTTAATTATTGATGAAAATCAATATAGTTTAATGAAAAAAGTTGTTGAAATGATTGTTGGATTATCTGAATATTTACAAATAAGTAAAAAGAAATCTATTGATAATAAAAATCATGAAAATAATAATGAAGGAATTGATAAGATAACAATAACAACGACAACTACTACAATAACTAATAATAATAATAATAATAATAATAATAATAATAATAATAATAATAGTAATAATAATAACAACATTAACAATAATACTGGTACTGCTAATAATAACAATAATAATAATAATAATAATAATAATAATAATAATAATAATTATAATAATAATAATAATGATGATGATGATGATGATGAATTATCTTTAAAATTTGATTTACCAAAAGATTCAGATATTTTAAATTATTTTAAATTGGTTTTAGAAACAACAAAACATAATTCTTTAGTAATTTCAAGTTTATCTTTACAATTTTGGTGTTCAATGTTAAGAATTGATGAATTATCCGAAACTGAAAATTTTCAATTAATTATGCCTGATTTATTAGAAATCTCTTCAAAAAGATTAATTAATTATCAAGATTATGAATTTGATTCTTCATTAGATAAATTAAATTCAAATATTTTTTTAGAGATTGATTTTGAAAATTCAAATTTAGAATTAAATAATTTTTTAAATAATTTTAAAAAATTAAATGAAGATATTGTTAGAATTATTGTTTGTAAAAAACCTTTAAATGGTTTACAATGGTTATTTAATGAATTATCAAATTATTTTAATACTGAAATTGGTTTAAATTCTTTAAATAGTTCAAAATTAATTTATAAAGGGAAAAATTCAGATTCATTTATTTTCACTTATTGTCAATTTAATATAATTGAAGCTTGTGTTAAAGGTATATCAAGATGGTTAATTTGGTATAATGAACCAGATATAAATGAAAAAAAAATTATTTTAATTGAAAAAGTTAATGAATTATGTAATTTATTATTAAATTTAAAAATTAATGATCCAATGTTATTAAGAAAATTTATTCAAACTTTAGTTCAATTTACTCCTCTATTAAAAAATAATAAAGATACAATGTTTAAAGTTTTATCAAAAGTTATTGAATCTTGTACATTTGATTATCCTCCAAATTTAAATGATGATGAAAAAGAATTAATAAGAGATTTAAGAACAAGTGGTGGAACTGAATTAAATAGATTAGCTTATTTAATGCCTGAATCATTAAAAGATATTTTAGATGAATTAGAAAATGTTATATCTAATTTATTACAATCAAAAAAATTATCTGATCATGAATGTGTTGCTTTTAAATCTTTTTTGTTGGTTGTTTCACAAAGATCATCAATTAATAATAAAGAAGAACGATTTTCTTTAATTGTCGATAATGAATTAAGTGCTTGGTCTGACCCAAAAACTGAAAAAGGTTTATTAGAATTACATTGGTTTATGGAAAGATTAGGTATTGTTAAAATTGCTGAATATTTTAAATCAAGAAATATTACTCCAAATACAAATTTATTAGAAACAAATATTGATAGTGAAGGTTTATTATTGAAAAAAACTTTAAAAGATCATTGGTCATCTGTTTTCCCAATTAGAGCAACAAGAATTTTCATTCAATATACAATCGAAAGATTGGATCATAAATCAATAACGTATCAAAATTTATTAAAATTATGGAAACCAAGAATTAAACCAATTTTACCACATATATTACAATTAATTTATCAAATTCAAGCTTATCATAATCCAAAAAATTGGATTGATTTACCAATTGAAGTCCAATCATTTGTTAAATATTCTTGTCAAGAAAGATTTTGGCAACAAGGTGTTTCAATTCAATCAAAAGAATCTTTTATGGATGAATCCGTTAAAGCAATGAATACTTTAAGAGATTTTGCGGATTCTGTTGGTCATATCATTAGATATACAAGAGAATATGCTTATTTAACAATTAGTTCAATATCTGAATTAGAAGAAACCTTATATGAAATTCCAAATATTTCAACTTTATTATGGAAAGCTTTAACAAATGAATCAATTGGTATTACATTACATTCATGGAGACATATGATTAATTTAGTTGTTAGAAATGTTATTAGAAATTGTCCATTAACACATTTAAATCCATTTATAAATGAATTTATTCCGCAAGTTTTAAATACAATTGATGAATTATTATTGGAAAAATGGGAAATTGTTTATAAAAAAGGTATTCAATTAGAAGGTAACGAAAGCGATGAACAAATGAGTGAAGAAATGATGGAAGAACATATGTTAAGACAATTAACTGCTGTTGTTGATAGAATGTTAATTGATTTAATTGGTCAACATAGTAAATCGAATTTAAATGAAAGACAATTAAAAACAAGAGAAATTATATTTAATGATTTAAATATTTTAGCACCATTATTAAAAATTTTAAGTCATTTAATATTATTTAAAGATAGTCGATGTTCATTTAATTCAATATTATTAGTTAAACATATGATTCAAGATTTAATTTCATTAAATAACGAATTAATTGATAATTATTTAATTGAAAACTTTTTGGAAACTTTAATCAAAATTATAAATGATAAATTTTTTCAAGATGTTCATCCTGAAGCAGGTTATACAATAACAATAATGTATATGGGATTGAGATATAAATCAACTTATCCTTCTTTAATTTTACAAAGATTATTAAATATTGAATCAAATCAAGAAATTCTAGATTTTGATTGTTTATTAATGAATTGTAAAAAACTAAGAGATAGAAGAAATTTATTTATTCAATTTATACAATCATCAAAAAGAAATTATAGAAAAAAATTAAAAGAACAAAAAAAATTACAAAAAATTAATGAAATTACAAAAGATAGTATTGATGTTGATGTTGATGATATTGATGATGATAATGACGACGATGATAATGAAGAAGCAAAATTGAAAAATAGAGAAAAACAAATTGAATTGAATTCAATTAATAAAAGAATTAAAAAATTAACATCAACCGAAGACCCATTAGATAATGATGGTATCTTAATGAATAATTTATTTGGTTAAAAGAAAAGAAAGACAAAAAAAAAAAATCTTGTATATATATATATATCGTTTCTTTCATTTATTCGTTCATTTGTCTTTTTTCTTTTTTCTTTTTTCATTGTTATTGTTGTTGTGTCATTTTTTTATCATCATCATTTTTTATTAAATTATCAATTGTAGATTCTGCTTGTTTTTGTATATTTTCATCCCATTTACTATAGATTTGTTTCAAATAATTAATAAAACGAGATTTTGTAAATTCAGTAATTGATCTATTACCTAAACTTAAAATTAATAGATTATCATCAATTGAATTATTTAATTTTAAGTTTCTACCTTTTGTTGATTGTTTTGAAATATCCACTTGATTTAAATATTCAAATTTAATTAAATCATTTAAATAATTATTAATTGACTGATTATTTAATGTTTTATAAACTTTAAAATCATCAATTAAATGATTTGCTTCTCCTCCTTCATCATCATCATCATCATCATCATCAATGTTACGATGAATACCTGCATTTCCAGAGAAATTAATTTTAAATTTATTATTTAATATTGAAAATAACCTAAATCTAGATATTTTATTCTCATTAATTAAAACAATTGAAATAACTAACATCTTAAATCCATTAGATGCAATAATAGATTTCGGATTGGGTAGTTTTTTCAAATTTTCATTTCCTGGGGTAGTAAAATCATCTAACATTCTATACGTTTGTAACTTCAAAACTGGATTCAAAGTACTTATATGAATATAACCACTATTTGAATCATTGGTAGACTGATTATTAAAATTATTTAATTCTATAAGATCTAATCCAAATATATCTGTTAATTGACTTCTAATCAATGGTAACAAATCTTTTTTGAATCGAATTCCTGATGTATTATTATTATTATTATTATTAGGATCATCAGTTAATGAATCATTTTCAGACTTTAATATTTTTAAAATTAATGTCTTTGTCAATATTTTGAAATTGAATTCAAATTGTAATAATGTTCTAATGAATGATTTAACTAATCTTTCAATTTTTTGATCTTTTAAACTTTTTTTAACAGCTGTTGGAGAGTCATCATCATCATCATCACCACCAAAATCAACGTATTCATCCCCATCTTCATAGTTTTCCTCTCGTTCTTCTTCTTCTCTATCATTTTCCTCGTTTTGTTGTCGACTTGTATTTTCTCCGTTTTCGTGATTTATGCTATTGCTGCTCACTGAACGATCAGTCCTTTTCCTAGATGACCGACTCACGACTATTCCTTCGTACGAGTCTTCATCATCTGATTCTATCTGTCTCTTTCTTCTAGCCATGCTATGTGTTGATGATGTTTTACCTGTTTTTACTTATTTTACATGTTTTTACGTGTTTTACGTCGTGTTTTCCATTCATTTGTTGAAGTGAAATCAAGTTTCGCTTCCTTTTGCTTATTGGCGTTCCGACAACTTAGCAATTGACAATTTTTGCATCTTCTTTTTCTTCTTTTTCTTTTTATTCCAAATCATGTCGGTGCTCAGGCTCAAGTTGGTTTCTCTAGCGTTTTCTACGTTGGTGGCTCTTGCTGCTGGAACTCCTTACTTGTATGGAATATATTCACCACAATTGATAGCTAGATGTAATTTCACCATATCGGATTCTTCATTACTTTCATTTTCTTCCAATATTGGATCATCAATTGGAGGGTTTTTCGCAGGATTAATAATTGATTCTTATGGTGTTAAAGTTTCAATTTATTTAGGTTCGGTGTTAGAATGTTTAGGGTTTTTAATATTATATTTAAATTTCAAATATAAAATTAATAATATAATTTATTTAATATTTGCGATGATTAATGTTGGATTTGGATCAGTTTTAGCATTTTTTTCTACTATTAAAGTATCGACAGTCAACTTTAAACATAATAGAGGTGCTGCAAATTCTTGTAACGTTTCAGCTTATGGATTAGCTGCTCTGTTTTATTCTGCTATTTCAATGGTTTTTTTTAATGGGAATACTCAAGGTTTGTTGTTATTTATTTCCTTGTTTACTGGAATCATTATTGGTATTGGTGGACTATTTATAAATATTTATGAAGATGAAGACGAAGATGAACATCAACATGAAGATGATCATCTTAATGATGAAGAAATGGCAATCGAAACTAACGAAGAAGAAGAAAATTTAGCATTTAAATATCTTTTAAAAGGTCATAGAGGATCTTTTGCTCAGGTTAATCTTATTAATGATAATATTAATCAATCTTCTGCTTCTTTATTTTCTGTGGCAACTGATTCAACTGATTTAAATTCACTTTCAAGATCTTCTTCAACAAGTTCCTTTATATCCGGTGATTCTAGTATGTCTTCTACGAATGGCCCTTCTGCCATTTCAATTAATTCACAACAGCTGCCGAAACAACAACAATATATACAACCACCATTTCCACCTCAACCACATCTTAAAAGTAGTACATCACATTCAAAATTAAGTTCTGGATTACTTCGTTCACATGGTTCTAATTCTCCTTCTGGCCAATTGACCATGTCAACTTCCCCAATCACAAGAACTATGTTAGCAAGAACAAATTCTTATAGACATATGTCTTCAGTAAGTAACTCAGCTCCAAGAATTGGTTTAATTACTCCTTTTGGTTCTGTTCCAAACAGGAGAACCACTACTGGCGCAACAAATAATTCAAATATTGGTGAAGAAGAAGTTATTCTTGATGATGATAATTTTAATAATGTTGGATATGGTAGTACATCAACAACTTCAAGAAATATTAATTCATCACCTATTTCAAAATCAATTAATTTCACAATGTCTGATGATGATCCAATAATACCAAATAATAATGAATCTTTATCAGATTCGTCATCTTCCAATTCGTCATTTCACCAATATAATAATAATAATAATAATAATTACAATAGTTTCAATACTTCAATAACAGCCGAAAGCCTACAGAAACAAGTTAAGAATAAAACAAGTAATAAAAAAAAGAAAAATAAAGAGAAAATTACATCAAAAGAGCATTTAAAAAGTTTAATAAAAAGTGATACATTTAAATCATTATTTATAATGAATGCATTTTATTGTTCAATAGGACAAATTTATATTTTTTCAATCGGATTTATAGTTAAAGCGCAACTAAACAATCAAAATCTAAATCCAATATTAATAAAAATCTTAAATAATCCAATAATTAATCCATTTAATAAAGCCGATGAAGATTTATCATCATCATATCAGGCATTGCAGGTTTCAGTTATATCATTCTCAAATTTCCTAGGTAGATTAATCTCAGGTCCTTTATCAGATTTATTTCATAAGCATTTCAAATTTCAGAGATTATGGGTTATCTTAATCTTAATGATATTTTTGATACTGGGACAAGTTTTATTAATTTTAATGAATAATATTAATTCATTAACTTTAATATCTTTTCTAATTGGAACGTCATATGGTTCAGTCTATGCAACTTTACCGGGGGTAATCGTTGATATATTTGGTTTAAGAAATTTTGCAACAACGTGGGCTTTTATTGGTACTGGACCAATATTAATTTTTTTAATTTTAAGTAAATATTTTGGTAAGGTTTATGACTCTCATAGTGATTTGATTAATGATCATGATACCAATAAATTAATTAAAGTTTGTTTGAAAGGTTCTCTATGTTATCAAGATGTTTTCAAGTTAACTAGTGGTGCATCTTGTTTTGTCCTTTTATTATGCTGTTTTATTATTTATTCTAAAAGAAGAAAATGAATCAAATTTTGTTGTATAGATTTTAGTCATTAAATAAAATATTAAATAAAGTATTAAATAAAAGTTAGAAAGCAAAAAAGTAGGCAAAAAAAATAAAGGAAAACATAAAACTGTAAATAGAATATAAAGCCAGGTTCACAAGTCAATCAAACTTGGAACCTTAGAATCCGAATTTGGCGTCTTTCCCGTTGGAGTAGTACTTTTAGTTGACGCTACCGAATGTGGAATTATTTTATGATTTGAAGAGATTCTTCTATTTGAATTCTTTCGACTTATTGAAGAACTACGTATCAAAACATCATCTTGAGTAATCATCGTTTTTTTATAAAAACTTGAAACATCCGCAGTTATATCAGGAACTAGGCTTTGTGGAATATGATCTAAACCAGTGGAAGTAGGCTTCATTGATGATCTGTGACTACTTTTTCTTTGAATTGATTTGGATCTGAATAACAGCCTTTCATTATTGTTACTTAAAGTACTCACATTACTACTTGAACAAAGTAATGATGGTGGACTCGATTTCGTTTTCACTATTGGTAAATTTCCTTGACTTGAAATTGGCAATGATAAATTTCTAGTTTTTTCCACTTTAATGTTAGCTGCTGATTCAATAAAATCTGCAAATTCGTCATCATCATCATTGGTTTGAGGACTCTTAGGTAGATGGACCTTTGAAGGTTCAGCAAAATCATTAAAGTCACCGTCATCATCATCATCATCATCATCATCATCATCATTGGTTTGAGAACTCTTAGGTAGACGGACCTTTGAAGGTTCAGCAAAATCATTAAAGTCACCGTCATCATCATCATCATCATCATCACCATCGCCATCAATTATTGGTAAGTTTGAATCATCAATTACCCGATCAACTAAAGTTGTCGTTTTTGTCATTGATTGGTTTCCTAAAGCAGGACTTGTAATTCTGATTGGGGTTGAAGCTCTTTTAGGGTCAACAATTTTCTTTATTATCTTGGAAGAATCATATAGAGTATCAGAATCATTATTAGATTTTTGTTCCAGAGTTGGCTGTATTGAAAGATTAGAGGACATATTTTCGGATTCTACAACTGACGCAATAGGTGATTTCACTTGACCATTTTTTATAAGAGTAGTTGAATCAACTATATTACCATATAGAGAACTAATACTTTTCTTATGAGAACGTATTGTATCCAATGGTTGTAAGAATTCATTATCATTATCATTATCATTCTGATCAATTGATTTATCAGGATCTTCACCAAGCCGATTATAACCACCAATTTCATCTTCGGAACCGTCAGAATCAAAATCACCAAACTTGTCATTTTCATTAACGTCTTGATCATTATTTGAATAGGAATTTAATTGACTTAAAAAGTCTTGATCAGCATCATTATCATCATCTTCTTCTTCTTCAGCATGAGTGCGACCACCATCTTTGTCCGCAATTTCCAAATTTGTATCTGATTTGATCTGTAAATGAGAGAAATTATCTTTTGCAATTTTTGATTTACCAGAACCAAATAATGAACCAAAAAACGTGGTTTTATTAGATTTTTCTGTAGTAGATGATGGAATATATTTCCTATTAATTTGTTCCTTCATTTCTTTATTTTTCTTTAATCTTAATTCTTTTTCTTTTCTTTCATTTTTCAATTTTGATTGCAATTTTAATTGTTCCTCTTGTCTTTTATCAATAATCTTTTTAACTTCATTATAAGAAATTTTTAATAATTTTTGATTGACCAATTGTCTTTTAGTTTCTTTAACTTTTTCATTATTATTTGTATTACTATCATTTCCGTCATCAAAATTAGTTGACCATTGAAAAACATTGAATGAGGAAAACTTGTCTTTTTCATTATTTGCGCTTTTGAAGGAAATGCCCTTTTCTTGTTTTGCCCAATCTTGGGATATAGTTA
Source organism: Ambrosiozyma angophorae (assembly GCA_030567475.1). NCBI lineage: Eukaryota > Fungi > Ascomycota > Pichiomycetes > Pichiales > Pichiaceae > Ambrosiozyma > Ambrosiozyma angophorae. The sequence goes on along the minus strand of JAJLSH010000201.1, from coordinate 323,655 downwards.
AAATCTGATCATTAATTTGAGAATTTTTAATATAATTTCTTGATCTAAATAATGAAATTGGAATTTCTGGATATTTTAAATTTCTATGGATTGAAGTTAATTTACTATAAATATCATTTGAATTTCTATCTAAAAGAGATTTCTTATTTGAAATGGTTATTGGTTGTGTATGTATTAAAGTTAAAAGTATGTTGTCAATTGAATCTGGAAATTCAATTGGTGATTTAGGCATCTCTTCAACACTTTCAAAAGATCCAAAGTCATCATCATCATCGTCATCTGAACCCTCTGAGACTAATTCAACGACAGGCCCCAGTTCAGGTTCCACCGGCTCTACTTTCAGATGGCAGTCAAATTCAGTAGTTAGATTCTCATCAAGTGACGGTATCATGACTTCTTGTTTTGGTTCCTCAGGAATTATTGATTCCAAATTATCTTCGGCAGTTATCTGCATATCTGTATTTGAACTTCCTGAAGATATATTATCAAAGCTAGATAATTCAGGTACCGGAGTTGGTTCTGTTATTGGATCCTCTGGAGACACCAGATTAGTTTTGACGATATCTTGAAATGGATTTTCATCATATAATACAGTTGAACGACTCTTTGATTTGGGAGATTCAGGATTACTCCACGAAGGATCATTGGGGAGTATAGGATTTGTCAGAGCTGTAGGGAGAGTAGGAATTGTAGGAACTGTACTAACAGAGGAGCCCGGACCATCTAAATGGCTAGCTATAGGGGTTTCAGTAAGATCGTTAGAGGTAGTTGAATCAGTAGTCCAAAGGTTTGACTGATTATTATTCGTAGACCATAGATTGTAAGCGTTGCCTAGAATGCTCTGTTTGGGTAAGTCAGGGGAGGTTGACGTAGTGACTGAATCAGATCCGTCCCCAGTCAACCAAGGGTTGGGGTCCATAGTAATTGAAGTGGTTGGAGCAGAGGAATAGTCGTTGTGGACCTTTCCCCTTTCCATTACGTTGCCCTTTTTCAGCGAACCAAGTTGAACTTGCTCGTTACTATAAACTATAAACATCCTATACTATATACAGTGTTGGGTCTCTAGTGACCTCTCTTATTGTTGATGTTGGGGTTGTAGTCATAGTACCACACCTGTCTAGGAGGAAAATCACTAGGGATTCTTAATTCTAATGGGAATCTCTTACCATAGTCTTTGACATTGGCTAACTCATATAACTCTGGAGAAACCGCCTTCAACTCACTGCAAGCAAGTTCCATTGAGTCTAACTGTGCTTGCAGTTGCTTTCTATTTTCTGCTTGTCTTTTCTTCTGTATATCCAACCAAGCTCTCTTAACTATTTCATTTTTCACGAAATCTTCATTTGAAAGTTTCAACAATCTTGGTTGTTTTCTACGGGCACTTATAACCGACAAGTGCGTCACCAGCCTCTGGACTTCCGGTCTTAGAGTTGAGGTCGCCTTGTAACGGACAAACTGCTTGGAGAAGGAGAGAAGGGAACGAGACATGAGTGGATGTGGAACTGGTTGAAGTTGAAGTTGAAGTTGAAGTGTTTGCGAAGTTCAACAGAAGAAAAAAAACGAAAACCAGGCAGTGAGATAACTAAGCTATTACTCTATGCCCCTTTCTTTTATCAACATGTTTTGTTACAACTTGCTGGATGAATATAGAAGGAATAATCTATCTAGTCTCTGAGATATCTAATACAAAGTAGCTACTGGGTAAACTAGTTCAACATTTGCGGGGTTCAATGGTAGCTCTCATGACTGCGCTTTTAGTTCAAACATGTTTAGTAACATCACAATGGTAATTACCAAATTGTAGTGAATTGGCGATTGTCCTGGGCAGGTGAAGAATCAAAAAAAAAAAAGAGAAGATGCCCAAGAAAATATACAAGGGAACAAGGGCACTCAAAATTATTATCCACTCAGATATAGTTCAAATAAAAATTTAAAAGTTTGTTTAGACCAAGGAAAGTTTCCATTACCGAGTAACCTTGTTTTATGCTTCTTTATTATCTTTTGTTTACTTGAGTGTTTTAATGATATTTTCTAAATAAATTAAATTTGGGCTTATTTTAAACTAGACAAGCCATACGTACGTCAAATCTACTTTTTTGGGAGGTATTTTGTAGGTTTTTAGTTGAATCGAAGTTTGTTGATCGCAAGAGCGAGATGTCTTCCTTAACTGAGCATATTCTCAAAAAAGTCACCATTAACGATAATATGACGGAAGAAGAGGAGCCAGAAATCATAATCTACTATTCTTCTCAATCAGGCACTTCAGAACAGTGTGCAAACTTGCTAAACGACCAGCTGACTAAAGTGAATGTCAATTCCAGAGTCTCAAATCTAAATGAGGTTCACGACATTCAAACATTTAATAATCTATTTAGATTTAAATTAGTGATATTTTTGATTAGCTCATACGGAGAAGGAGAGCAATGTGATGCGGCTATCCAGTTTTACGATTATTTATCAAAAGCTGTTGAAGTTAATCCAGGGAAATATTGTATTTTTGGATTTGGAAGTTTATTGTACGAATTTTATCAAGGAGCTGCAATACAAATTAATGATGAATTGAATAGATTGAATTTCAAAATAATTGGAAAATTTGGATATGGCGATGATTCGAAAGATACATCTTTTGATGATTTTGATTCATGGATCGAAGAAACTATTCCTTTGATTTTCAAAGAATTAGGTATTGAATTACTCGTTGATGAAAGTCCTGAAGAACCTTTAATTAACTATTCAGTTGAATTGACACACGGTAAAGGGAGTTTATTAATGAATAAGTTTGCTACCTATATTGATTATGAAATTGATAAATCCCCCCCATACAATATATCAAAGCCATATTTTGTAAAAATTGAAAGTTTTCAAGAATTGTTTAAGTCGGATAGAAGTTGTTTTCATATTGAAATTAACGCTGGACCTTTGAAATATAAAACTGGGGATCATTTGGGTATTTATCCTGTCAATGATATAGAGTTGGCTGAAAATTCTTTAAAATTATATGGGTTATTTGAAGAAAAGGAAAGTTTTTTTAATATTCGATCTACAAGAAATAGAATTTGGTTTCCAAAAAGAATTAAATTAATTGAATTGTTCAAAAATTATTTAGATATTAACAAATTAATTAATAAGGAAATGATTAAAAAGATTATATATTATTCACCAAACGAAGAAATTAAACAAAAACTAAGACAATTCGACACATTACCTAAATGTAATTTACAAGAGTACTTAAGTCAATTTAACACATATTGGAATATTCCACTATCGATTCTAATTGAGATTTACCAGGATATCAAACCAAGATACTATTCAATCTCATCATCAAACCTAAAAGAACCAAATAAGATTAGTTTAACTGTTTTAATTGAAGAAAGAGGGACATGTTCTAAATTCTTACTGAATATTAAAAACAATTCAATTAGAAATAGAGTTGGAATATTTAGTAGACCTTCTAAGTTCAAGTTACCAACCAATCCTGATACACCAGTTGTTGTATTTTGTAACGGCACAGGCATTGCGCCAATACGTGGGTTCATCAGAGACAGACCCAATGGCAAAATGACAGTGTTCTATGGCTGCCGTAACGAGTCTGAACAACTGTATCAAGAAGAGTTCCGTAAGTCCAATACCCAACTGTTTCTTTCCTTTTCTAGAACTGAACCACATCAATATGTGCAGCAGAGCCTTTTGCAACACTCTGCGGTGGTGAACCCAGACAGCTATCTGTATGTTTGTGGCAGCATTGCAATGAGTAAGGGAGTCAAGAAAGCCTTGATTGACCTGCTGACAGATGATGTGTACCGGTCCCTAGTGGTTGGTGGTCGTGTGCTTGTGGATGTCTGGTAAAGGTGAATTTGAACCTCTGTGTTGAAGCAGAAACCGAAATGGAAATAAATTGCTTGCTGTTCAACTCGCCCGATTCCTCTTCTCCTGTAGTCCATCCACACATGTTTAAAGTCTTCAAGACCAACGGAATAGAAGGTAACTATACCATCTCAGCCAACCCCTTATTCACCTGTAACGGTTGCTGGTCAGTGTACCCTGCCAAACACAAGACAACCAAGAAGAAGTGCTCCGTTTGGCAGTTCAACAAGAAAGAGGCGGAAAACACTTTGATTAATAATGGGCTTTTAAATAAATCTAATAAACAGTTAATACAGTCCGATATCTATAACTCCATCAGGGACTATATAACCAATTTGGCTAAGTTTAAACATCCAAACTTCTTAATGGTTATCGAACCATTAGAGGACCATAAGAGTAGAATCTTATTTGTGACCGAATATGTTGTAAATGATTTAAGCACTTTAGATAAATCTCAATTGGATGAAATCATGATAACGAAAGGGTTATTACAAATATCTCAAGGTTTGAAGTTCTTACAACAAAGTTGTAATTACTCTCATTTAAATTTAAATCCATCGAGTATTTTAATTAATGAAAATTTTGATTGGAAAATTTCAGGTTTACAGTTTATTGAACAGCCAACAACCGTGGATAAATACATTGATACCATAGATTCAAGATTACCAAAATTTTTATCAATTGACTTCAAATTTACTTCTCCAAATCTATTATTAAAACATAATGTTGATTTTGTTGATGACTTGTTTTCTTTAGGTTGTTTAATTTACTATTTATTTAATGATAGTTATTTAAATGATTGTTCCAATTCTTCAATTTTAGATTATGAAAGGTGTATAAATAAATTGAATCATATATTAAATAATAGTAATAATTTAGCCAAAAATGAAAGATTTAAAAATATTCCAAAGAATTATATCGATATATTTTTACCCTTATTAAAAGATACCCAAGAATCTAAACGTGATGTTTTAGAATTAAGAAGTACTTTAACAATTGATACTATATTAGAATCTTCAATTTTCAATAACGAACTAATTAAAATATTAAATATAATTGATGATTTCCCAACTTTAACAAACAGAGATAAAATAAACTTTTTATCAGGTTTGAGAAATGAAATTAATAATTTTCCAAAAGTGTTACTGGTTAATAAATTCATACCAATCTTATCAAATGCAATCGGAGATCATTATTTACCAAAAAAGAAAAACAAAGGTGCTAAAAAGCCTACATTAGAATTAGAAGATGAACAATTAATTGTTCTGTTATTTGAAAATTTGTTATTATTGGGTAAAGATTTATCACAACTAACTTTCCATGAAAAGATCTTTAATTTATTAATAACAATATTAGATGAATTGGATTTCGATTTGTTTAAAATTTTGTTGATTAACAATTTAGTATTAATTAAAGATGGATTAAAAGCAACTGAATCTGAACAAAATAAATCGTCAATTGAGTTTCAAAAGTTTGCTTTAAATTTATTTGAAAAGTCATTTCAATCGCAAGATAATCAATTATATGAAAGATTATTAACTAATTTGGTTATTATTTTAAATTTTCAAACTTATATTGTGTTATCAAATCAAATATTTCCTTCAATTTGTAATTTATTTAAAACTACAACTTCATTAAAGATTAAAAACTTAACAATCCAGAATTTTATTTTAATGATCAATGGTATGAATGATAAAAACTTAGATAATTATGTAATTATTGAAAAATTATTACCTTTAATTCAAAATACTTCTGATGTTAATTTTAAAAATTCAAAATTATTATTAGGTATGATTAATTTGTATGATAATTTATTTTTGAAATTATCGAAAATTAAAAATGTTGTTGTTATTAATAAAATTGAAATTAATTTAAATGATTTAGTATTAGAATCAATTTATTTTCAATTGTGGAAATTAGTTAAGTTCATTAAAGTCAAAAATGATTTAGATACCGTGTTCAAGATTCTAAATAGAATTCAAGAGTTTTTAAATAAATCATATACTGAAAGTGTTGTCAAGATTCAAAGTGAAAGTGCAAGTAAATTCACTCATCAACAACTTTCAAAAGTTGACAATAACGATGGTGATGGCGATGGTGATGATCATGGCGATGAGGATGATGACTTCGATGATTTCCAAACATCAGAGGATGAACCAACAGTTATTTCCTCAGATCCTTATACAACCAAACCTTTAAAATTAAGAAGAGAACCAGCTAGTTCCCAACTTCAATTTGGCCAAACTTCGACTACTCCAAAGCATCAATTAATGAATACATTGCAACATCAGAATCAAAGCAATGGGTTATCCCAACTAAAGCCATCATTTACAGTGATGGAACCAACAAGTAAACCTTCAAGAACCGCTTCTCCAGCGTCTCCTTCTCCAATAACTCCGTCAGAATTCCCCGTTTCCAACCTGCCTCACCCTAAACCAAATAATCAACCTACACCCCCTCCAAGTAATACAGGAATAGATTGGACAAGTGCTTCAAGTCAAATGCCAACATCCACTCAACAAACATGGAGCCCATTATCTCCAACCCAAAATAATAATAGTTGGAATACAATGACTCCAATGAAGCCAGCTAACACGAGCAACAATACTACAGTTATCACTAATGGCTATTCAACACTTAATAAAGTTAGTGCGTCACCAGCTCAAACATACGGGTTTGCTCCCATCAAGCCAACAAAGAAGTTGAATCAATCAACTACAACAGCTAATGCTGCCACAAAAACGAATAATAGTAATAATGAGAAGTTAGGTACGCCTGACTTTTTCGATAGTTTAATATAATTTAGATTTTTTGGGTTTTTCTCTCTATGTCTTCAAATATTCTTTGAAATTTGGTAATGTTAAGGGGTTCTTTATCTTTTATTGTTATCGTAAACTTGTGAATACATCAGTAAATAGTAAATTTCACTTTATATATATTTATTATCAACAGGACTGTTTTTATAAAACGTCAGAAAAGTCCATATTTAAATAAGAGGGGTATACGTAGCAATTTTCCCTAAAAAAGTTTTGTAAAAGAAAAGAGTAATGCCAAAAAAAAGTTAGAATATGTGAATATAGGTAAACTCTATGAAGATGGATACTCATCAACAACGTAAATAAAGTGACGATCAGATAAACAAGATATTCTGAATAAATAAGACATACTTCTATAATAATAAATAGTGTTGATAAAATTTCTGCTTTAACAGAATGGCTTGATTGTTAAGCCTTTAATCAAATTTCAGAGTGCAACCAACATTTAGACTCTCTTTAGCATTTTCAACCTTATTTTCATAAATATTCAAATTTTCATTATCTTCCATTTCCATGCTTCTTAAGCAATCTTTAAAGATACTTAATTGTTTTGAAATATCACCTAGTTTGATTAAAACCTTTTCATTACCATCAATGAATCCATAAATTGAATACTTTAAGCCAGTTTCTTTACAAAAGTCCAAAACTAATGCTTGTGCCTTTCTAAAATTATGTCTAGGTAATCTAGGAAATAAATGATGCACAGCTTGAAATTGTAAACCACCATGGAAAAAGTCAAACCATTCAGGACAATCCACATCCATTGTTGTACGTAATTGCCTAGCGGGGAAGGATTCCGAAGAACCTAAATCAGAAGTTGACATTGCAAAATGACTTAAAGTGATCTGAACATGAACAATCATTGTAGTAACGTGCGAAGACATTATATAAGCAAACTTGTTCCATTTTGTATCAATCGAACCAACAGCTAAATAAAAATACCAATAAGTAAAGAATAATAAACCTGCAATTTCAAACCATCTAATCCACCAGCCTTTACCCTTTTTTGGGCCTTGTCCCTTTAGTAAATATTCCCAAGATAATCTATACAAATTAAATCTACCGAATGATAAAATTGGATAATATAATTTTTTTTGAAACTGTAATAAAAATTGGGCAAATTTATCAAACCATAAAAACCTTTCATAGTAAGTTGAATAAATATTATTGAATAATTTAGTAGAAACACAAAAAAATGGTAAATGCTGAATATCAGGATCATGTACGGGATCATTTGTAATTAAGTGATGAACATTATGATTTCTTTTCCACCAACCTAATGATAAGCCACCAATCCAATCTGAAATGAGACACCCAATCAAATTATCAACAAAATAGTTATGAGTGATTGCTATATGACCCGCATCATGTGCAATGAAGACAAGCTGTTGCCAAAATAAACCGAGAAAAATTCCAGAAATAGTGAAATATTGTAATTTATAAAAAGTAATTGAATACATCAACAAAGAAAAATTAATACAACCTTGTTTAAAATATTCAATGTAAGGGCAATCATATAATCCTGCAGCTTTAATACTTTCATGAAGTTCATTATATTTAATTGAAAGCCATTTTTGAGTACCATAATCTAAACTTGGTAAAGAATTTATATCCTGTTTAACTAAATCATTATCATAGTTTTCAATGATATCCTTTGGATCTCTAATGGCATTGACAATTGGAAATAATTTTTCGGCATCTTTTTGTAAAACAACAGTACCTTGAGGAACAGGGGGAATAATCTTAACAGGGACTTCACCGGCCAATTTAATATGTGTTTTTGAGTCAGAAACGTAGTCATCATAAACCCCACCTTGAATAGGAGGTAAAAGATTGATCCATTCATAGTCAATTATACCTATCGAGAAACGTTTGAAAGTATCCACGGTCTCATCACAGTGATAAGCATTCATTTCATCTGTTGCATCCCTGCCTATCATATGGTAAACAGCTTTGTCACCTCCGGGATGAAATTTTAACCAGTTATTAAGTCTTAGGACATGACTATTATAAATAACGATAGTGTCGCCTCTAGCAAGCAAGCCCTTGATCTCCTCGGGAGAGTATACTCTGCGTGATTTAGCCATGGTGTACAACTTGTGGAAAGAAGCAGTGGCACACGTACGAATAAACGAACTAAACGACGTCGAACCTCTTCTTCTTCTTCAACAACATTAACCCAGCCAGAAGCATGAAGAAACCTAGACAGAAAAAACAGTTTGCAAATGACCTCAAGGCTCTGCTTTACGCCTTTGGGGACAGTGCCACCCCCAACTTGGACACCATCCACGCCCTAGAGGACGTGTTGGTGGAGTACCTGACGGACCTGGTGGTGACGGCCAACAACCACAGACAACAACAGAACAGGACAAGACTCCGGGTCGGCGACCTAGAATCTGCTTTAAGACACGATCCTGTCAAGCTCGGCAGGGTGGTGGAGTTGGTGAAGCTAGACAAGGAGATCTCCAGTGCCAAACGGATGTTCGACACTTAATCACTTCTTTTCTTTATACTGTTTATAACATGAAACACCCCAAGAAGAGGACCAAAACCTTCACCGGCTGCTTTACCTGCCGCCGCCGTAAGATCGCCTGTGACCTGGCAAGACCTCACTGCAACAACTGTCTCAAGGCCGGCGTGGAGTGCCATGGCTACTTAGTTCACTTGCGGTGGTGTCCCATGGTTCAGTTCGACAAATATGGAACCCAACGTCAACAACAGCAACAACAGCAACAGCAACAGAAACAACAGCAACAGTTAAACAACCATCAGAGGAGAACGGTCGATAGAGTAGTTTATCCAGACAGCCAGGTCTATCTCTACTACAACGACATGGACGAGCATTTAGCCACTTTGCACTATCAACAGATGTCCCAGCTAGAGGACCATACCCGACTTCTCGGGCCCTTTGGTGTCTTCAGAGGGGTTGAGCTGACGGCAGATCACCGTAAGATGAACAGAACATCCAAGAAGGTGGCTGCGGTGAAGCCAGTTCAACAAGTTGAACAAGTTCCACAGGTACAACAGAGTCAATCATCAGAGCCGAATCCACAGTCTTCAGCCCCAGCTCTATCTACCGTTTTGGGTAACGAATGGTTAAGTTACGAACTACTCGATGCAGCCATGTTGACGGCATCTGCTTTAAACAATGACACACACTTTTTAGACCTGTTCAAACATGACGATGTGCCAGTCATCGACAGTACAGTGAACCCCGAGGTAGCTTCAACAAACCAACAGTTCTTTACGCAGCATGCACAGATTCAACAGCAGCAGCAACAGCAGCAGCAGCAGAACAAAAACCAAAACCAAAATAATAATAATCAACTAGAGAAAAGAGCAATTAATAATAATCAAAGTACCAATAATAATGATAATAATAATAATAACAATAACAACAATATTCAAGATCAAATGCTTCACTTGCTATTTCAAGGTCCTACCATTTCATCTACTCCATCGACTGGATTTCAGTCAAACTCTTCTGTCGCTTCTTCCCCTCTTAATCTGCAACAACAAAAGCAACCTTCATCCATTCCAAATACATCATCAAATTTGAATAATAGTTTGAATACTAACAATAGATATGTTAATCCTCAACGTAAATCGTTAACAACAAATGAAATCAATATTCACGCTGGTAGTAACTCTCGTATGCCCCAGCAAATCATGGAAATTCAAACAATGATGAATCCCTTACCACAATCTTTGGATATAGACAATTTTGGTATTCCCATAACTTCTTTAACCGTCCATCCAATGGCAAGATATTTACTTAACTATTATATCAGGGATGTTGCGGATGCAATGACTGTTATACCTTTAATAAAAAATCCGTGGAAGTTTATTTACTTTCCAAGAGCAATGCAAGCAATTGGTGAGTTGGCCTCGTTAGGTAAAACTTCAAATGCAAGAAATGCCTTACTAAATGCTTTATTAGCCGTCTCTGCTTTTAATTTACAAAGCAAATTCAAAAAAAATTCAAATGAAATGAAGTATTATGTTGATTTAGGGATTCAGTTAAGGCAACAAGCTACAAATTTTTTGAAAAAATGTTTAGAAGAAGATATATTAAAACAAAAGTATAAAGATGTCTTGGTTGCTGTTTTGTCGATGGTCACGATTGATGTTGTTTGGGGTACAATGTCTGGTTGTAAAATTCATTTAGATCATTGTGAAAAAATTATCGAAAAAAAAATGAAGGTTAAAAAGAAATTATCTCCCAAAGCAATAATATTACATCGTATTTTCAGTAATTTAAAGTTAATTCAAGATTCGACTGCTTTAGAAAATATTAAGAAGGAAGATATGTTTTTAAGTGAATTAAATTATAAACATTTTATTATTGGTGGTAATATTCAAACAAAAGAAGATTTAGAATTTTTTAATTTAAATTCAATGTTTAGAAATTCAAGAGGAAGAAAACCTTTAAAAAAAGATTTATTTTCAAAAAGTACTAATTCGGATAACTCAAATGGAATTCCTTCTACCCCAAATAATCATTATGGTGTTTATAATGAAAAAATTACTGATCAAGGTAAAGTTAGAATTGAATATATTGTTAATAATGAAGATTACGATATTAATTCTAGGTCCTATGTACCATCCTTGTCAACTCCATCGAAATCTTCAACTCCTTCATTACCCGCGTTCATAGATATTACAAGAAATTCATTTCAGCCTTCAAAAAATAAGTTGGATGATAAAATTATTTCTTCGGATGCAATTTATGGATTACCAAATTCACTAATTTTAATGTTTAGTGAAGTTGTTCATTTAACAAGATTCAAAAAATATCATGACGATAATAATTTACAATTGCCAGCATTTTTTGATGAGCTATCAATCCAAATGGAATTCAAGTTATTAACATGGAAATTAGAATGGGATTTAACATTAGATGAAGAAACAACAACTTCAACTGACTTCACTAATAATATTAATGTTAATGAAGATGAAATGGCGACAAATACTAAGTTCAAATCTCCTAGACATGAAGGAATTTATCATCATGTTTATTCATTTTATAATGGATTAATAATTTATTTTTATAAGTTAATTGAAGAAGTTAATCCAATGTATTTACAAGAAAGGGTTGAAAAGGTTTTATATCATCTAAATGAAATTCAATCAATTTTAAAAAAGAATTCGAATACTTTAATAATTCCATTGTTTTGGCAAGGCTTTATTGCAGGATCAGAGGCAATGACATTATTTTTACAAAATGGATTTAATTCTTGGGGTCAACAAATAGCAGAAACTGGTGTTGGAACTTACTGGAATGCAAGACAAATTATGCTCGAAGTTTGGAAAAGGAAGAACTTTAACGTTAAGAATAGTAGTTGGGTCGACGTTTTAAAAGGTTGGAAGACCAACGTCATGTTGTCGTAGGTATATTCATTGTTTATTTATTATTTATTTACTACTTATTTATTGCTGTATATTATCTTTTATATGCTTGCTAGGCTTCGTTTGTACAATATTTTCAAATGTTATTTGTATAAATTATGATTCGGAAACGCGTTTCCGGCCGCGTTACGTGGTACGTGTTTTAAAAAGAGATATATTTATTCATCAGATCAGTGGCAAAATTCGAGTTCTTTCCATCAGTATCATCTTTTTACTGGAAAGCCAAATATGAAAAATCCTCTATTGTTAGTGCCTATACTTCTCTCTGTCGTTTGTGCGGATGAATCTCCTTTGTTATTTGATGTTACCACAGATAAAAAGCCTAAACTAAATACCCAATCTGGCTTTGAAAATATTCATGATTTTACAAATACCCCATTTAGCACATGGGAGAGTTTTGTGAAGCAACATATTGAAGATTCTTTGAATGTTACTTTCGATAGAGTTAACAAAATTAATCAGAAAATAGTAGAAAAAAAATTATTAATTGATTTAATTCAGTCAAATGATAATGATTTTTTCAAAATATTTAGATTGAATCTTTATAAAGAGTGCCCATTTTGGTCTTCCAGTGAAGGATTCTGTATGGACAGATCCTGTGCTGTTGATACAATTGATGATTGGAAGAATTTGCCAGATATTTGGCAACCTGAAGCATTAGGTAAAATTGAAGGTATTCAAAGTGGTGGAAGTGCATCTGATGATGATAGTTGTATTGATTTCCAGAACAAGAGTGATAACGATTATTGTGAAATTGATGAATTAAATAATGATGTCGTTTATGTTAATCTAAATACCAACCCTGAGAGATTTACGGGCTATGGTGGCGACCAGTCATTTCAAATTTGGAGTAGTATTTATAAGGAAAACTGTTTTAATGTTGGTAATGATCAATGTTATGAAAAAGTTTTCTTTTATAAATTAGTTAGTGGGCTGCACTCATCAATTTCAACTCACCTAAGTAATGAATATTTAAATTTTGAAACCAAACAATATGAGCCAGATTTAAAGCAGTTTATGTTTAGAGTTGGAAATTTCCCTGATAGATTCGAAAATTTATATTTAAATTACGTTATCATTATGAAATCTTTAGTGAAACTGAATAATTTGAATTTTTTTGAAAAATTTGATTATTGTGATAATAAATCTCAAACATTAAAACTAAAAGAAAGTATAAAAAATTTACTGAATGAAATTAAAGAAGATTCTGGCGATACGTTGTTATTTAATGAAGATTTATTATTTCAAGATGCGGATTCAAAAATGATTAAAGACGAATTTAAAGAAAATTTCAAAAATGTTTCAAGAATAATGGATTGCGTTCATTGCGACAGATGTAGATTATGGGGGAAAGTGCAAACAACTGGTTATGGGTCTGCTTTGAAAATCTTATTTGATTTAAATGAAGATAATCTGGATTCAATTTCCAAAATGGAATTGATTGCTTTGATGAATACATTTGATAGAGTTTCCAGATCGGTTTCTTCAATCAATAATTTTAAAAAGTTATATGATGAAGCAATTGCTCAGGAAAATGGTGAAAGTGAAAGTGCATTAGAAATGGAAGAAACACAAGAAACAACAGTTATTGAAGAGGAAACACAATATAGCACTTCTTCTTCTTCTGAAGCACCTAAGTCACCAGTTTACGACGACATCAGGTTCCCATCGACAACTGAGCGTAACCTGTTTTTTGGCCCTGAAGGTTTTATTGGTTCCGTAAAGGAGGAGCTTGGAGTTGTGAAGCTTGCTCTTCAGTTCATGTGGGAGTCCTACTTCATTCTTCCCAAGATCATTTACAACTGGCTTTTGATCCGGTGTGTTTTCTACTGGAACCTATTTGTCGGCCGTGTGCGTGAGGACTTCGATGTTAACCGTTTATACCACGGGCAGTAGTTCTTTTAGCTCGTGCTGTGTATCCTTGTATATCAACTTATAATAGAAAGGTTAGAACTTCTTAGCCCCAATCATGGCTGCCTCTGACCTAATCCCATCCATCGTCATCACCGCCACTGGCCTCTCGAACTCGCAGCGTGACAGCCTCCATCAATACGCCAAAGTGAACAACAACACATCATTTAACAACGACTTGACTACGAGAACAAATGTGTTGGTGGTCGATCCAACCGTATCTGACAGTGGTAGCCTTCAGTGGTTTAATTCAAAGAAGTATCAGTATGTGGCACAACGACGTCCAGACGTTAAAATCGTTTCATATGAAGTGCTGACTAAAAGTACTGAAAACGTTAAACAAATGCCAACCTTACAAAATTTGATCATTACAACCGGAAGATTATCTAATGAATTAGAGAGTAGACTACACGATCTAATTGTCTCAAATGGAGGGGAGCATATGTCTTCCCTATCGTCAAATTCTACTGTCTTTATAACCGAAACCCCAGGAGGAGCAAGATACGAAAAAGCTTTGGAGTGGGGTATTCCTATAGTTGTTCCTGAATGGTGCATCGACAGTTGCAGGCGTGGTGCTGTTTTAAATATGGATTGTTATAATGGTAATAAAGAAAAGAGAAAAGAAGCTTGTGACTGGGATTTATTTGATAGATGGGTTCAAGAAAGAGAAGGGGGACCAGTTGATCGCTATAAAAGAAAGAGGGAGGAACTAACAGAAGAACAAGAAGAAGAACCCGCTGTTGATACTGGTCTTAAATATGCTGAAGATCTAGAAGAAGTGGAAATGAAAGTTGCAAAAGTGGATAAAAATAATTTACTGTGGAAAAGAGTCATGAAAGTTGTTTCATCAAGGGCTAAGAAAGCCAAAACAGTTAAAGAAGCTGATGAAGAACAAAGTTGGAATAATGAACAGTTACAAGAAGAGGGAGTTGAATCCACAACTTTTGTAAATGTGAAGTCTTTAGCGATTGAAGAAATATCAAACAACAAGAAAATATTTGATGGATTGTCATTCAGTTTGTCCAGTTACTCTTTAAAGCAGCAATTGATTCTAACCAAAGTGATTAAAAGTAACGGTGGTTCTGTCAATAATGACAGTTACGATTACAGATTATGCCACTCCGGAAGCACAATAGACAAACCAGACAATCGCACAGTGACAGAAGCCTTTATCGAGCGGTGCATATACTATCATAGATTATGTGAGGTGGACCACTGGAGTAGGCCGTTACCGGACTTGTCCAAGTTGACGGCGACCAAGTTTAGACATCTGCTAGGAGTGAGTGCTTCAACTGACAAGGTTAAACTTGCAATCACAGAGTTCCAAGGAGTGGAGTTGACCCATGTCGAGAAACTAATGAAGCGACTGTCTACTGTGGTGGACTTCCACGAGATGTTTAGTCGGGACTGTGACTTGCTCTTGGTGGGACCATCTCCTGCATCCTCCAACGACAAGCTCCGGCTTTGTTCACGATGGGGGGTAACTGTCTTGGGGGTGGAACAACTTCTGTCAAAGCTTTTTACTCTGTAAATTTGTTTGCGCAAACAATTTTTTTTGCTGAACTTTCACTTAGTGAGAGCTTCATAACTTGTATTCTTGTAAACACTTTACTACTGCTAATGCTTGCAGTTTCAACCTGCAGAAGGGCTCAAGCTAACGTTATTGGAACTTGCTTATCGATCCATGTTACCCAAGTGAGGCATGCTAGAATCAAGGGTTCTACTGACATTTTGATACAACATTTCGACAGGAAAGTAGGCAGTTTGTTGGATTATATTGTAAAGGTCACCGGTAAACCTCGAGGTGATCTATCTGGTCTAACTCCTTTAGAAAGATTTAGGTGGGAAAGGGTCATCAATCGTGGGAAGAGACCTAAAATTGAAATACAGGCCAAAGTGGGCACAGGCGAAACAAAGAAAAAACTAATAAGATTTAAGTCAAAATCTAAAACCCCTAAATTATCAACTATTCATAGAATGATTAACATTCCAACCCCCGAGGAAATTAGAACTAGTTTCAACAGGCAAGCTCAAGAGAAAGGGGTAGAGCTTCCCGAGGAATTCATCGCTCAAGAGATAGCTGCAAATGAAGAGAGAAAAAAATTGATAGAAAAAGCATATAGCGTTGATAGAAAAACACTCCAAAAGAAAATATTTGATCGTTACAAAAGTGAGACATTACGTGCTGTAGATGATGCGATTTCAGCGGCAGAAAGAGCTAATGAGGATTATAGAGGTAGCCACTTTAAAAGTCGATCTAATTCGAACGAAAAGGTTGTGCAACCCAAAAAAAAGATATTTCAAAAAGCTAACTTAAATGCCGATAAAGATCCTTACGAAGCTTTACTCCATCAATTAGAGACTTTGAATCGTTCAGCTCGCCTAAAACAATTAGCGGTGGTCCCCTTAACTTATATTAATAGGGCTTTAGAAGCTGGTATTAACATGCCTGAAGATCCGGTTCCAATAAGATCTAAAATTATTTTAATCGCTGGAGATATATTAGTTCGTGCTAGGTTCGGACTTGATGAAGGTAAAGAACTAGAGTATATCATTAGCTTGGTTCAGAACAACAGAATCTTGGATGGCGAAGTTATTTATGAAAGAAGAATTAAAGAACATGGTAAGGTTTCAAGAAAATGGCATGAGGTTGGTTTAGCTCTTTACTTATCTGGTAATAAAATGGAAGATGCCGAAATGGTTTATGAAACAATAAAAAAGGAAACAAATTCAATATATATATTTCCACATATGGTATTAGTGTTCATCAACCTTTATTTGAAAATGGGAAAAATTGAAAAAGCCGATAGTTGGTATTCAGTACTTGAAAAATTAATGGATCAATTCGGGTTAGTAAAAACTGAAACAAAAGTGTTACCCCCTTTATATGTAAAAGGAAGCGATGAATATCTAAACTACATGAACAGAATTAGGCCAGCCACATATGAAATGGTTGTAGAGGTTATTTTAGAATACTTTTCAGTAAAAGAGTATTCAAGAGGGTTGCAAATTATGCAAGAGCTTCCTTCAAAAGATGGGAAATTTACAGGCTTAATTACTCATATTCTTAATAGACTTAATTTTTTGGATAAAGAAATAATTCGTCATACATTAAAACAACAGCCCGAATCAGTGGTGTCAAGATATATTTTAAGTCAAAGTCATGAAACTGATGTATTTAAAAATGTTAGAACTAAATCAATTCAACAAGCAATTTTATTACAAAACTGTGGTATGTTGTTTGAACAAATAACCCAGGAGGTTAAAATTCCTGAAAAGTTAGTGAAGCAAGTAGAGGAAGTTAAGAAATGTCTAGTTTATGGGCATCCTTTAAGCAATTGGGAAACCTCACTTATCATTTACTTTATGTTGAAAAAGTACTCAATAAGGGGATTCGGTTTATCTAGATCTTTAATAAAAGAATTGAAAGAAAACTTATTTTTTCATACTCAAGACCCTAAACCGAAGCCAGAATTAACAGAACTTGACGAGGAAGCCATTAGTTTTTTACCCGACTTAAGTAACAAAGAATATCTTACCTTACTCAGAGAAATCAAAACATCTGGAAAAGCCAATTTTGCATTTATCCCGGATATGATTTATGAAATTAAAACTCTTGGATTTTTCAATGATACCATCTTATCCATGGAGATCCTTTCGTATTATCAACGTTTCAACCTTTATACAAATGCCATTTCAATGATTAATGAATTACTTGCCGATCCTAAGTTTAATCCACACATTCTTTTTATTGTGCACTCCCTATCAACATTTACGGAAGCTTTGAAAAATGACCGCAAATTGCCTGCTACTGGACGACTTTTACACCATAAAGACTGCAAGAGGTCTTTGAGAAAGTTAATGAAAATTTTATTTAAAAGAATTGGGACAAATAAGGAAGCTAGAGTCAACATAAGCAACGCCATGTATACTACACTAATGGCAACCCTAACTTATAACGATATTGCAGGAGCAATTGTTGCTTTACAATTCTATGGCGATGTGATAAAACGGCAAATTGATCCTAGAGTGTTCATATATATTAGAAAACGAATTCAAGGATCAATTGACAAAATGCAAGCAAACGTCTCAATGGAAGAAAGATCGAGCAAATCATTTGTTGATTTAGTGGATGAAATTGAGCATACACTTGTTTTACGTAGAAAAAAGCCAGTGTTTGTGAAACCTATTAAGAAGGTGAAAGATGCCTTTGTCAACTGGAAAGATGTGGCTATGTTACTAATTAGATACACGGAGATATTTAATTATAAGCCATCGCCTTTTTCTTTAGTTCATCATGGTGACATTGGAACGATACCGGAGGATAAGTTAGTGATTGATAAAGAGGCCTTTTTAAATGAAATTGCCGAATTGCAAGATTTACTAGGTTTGGAACGTCTGAAAGTTGAAGATATAAAGAAGATGTCTCGCATTCCTGATTATATATAGTTTATATGCCTGTAAATAGTAGTGCCTGTAATTATAATGAATACTTGACTGATTACAAACTTCTTGATATCTTCGTATCGATTGCACGTGGATAAGCTGAAAAGTTTTTACCGGCTGCGGCGGTGATAAAAGTTTTCTATAAAATTTTTTTGTTTTTTTTTATGCATTTTCCCTTCTGATCGCTTTTTCCTGATAAAGATCTAATTCCAAAGGTTTATCCCCTAGCTTCTATCCTGAAATGCCTCCTAAGTTTGATCCTAAAGCGTCTTCTTTTTCTCCCGCTGGGAATTGGGGCAACGACACTCCTTCATCTGGTTATCAAGGGTATAATGGTAACGGATATCAGAATAATATAAATAACAACAGAAGAAGTTATAGCAATAATAACAGATCATACAGCCACAATAGCATCAACAATATATCCAAATCAAATAAACAGGCCATGTCTTACGATGATTATTTAAGAGCGCAATCGGGAGCGTCTACTCCAACTAGATCTAAGACTCCAGATGTCTTATCCTCCAATGTGTCCCAAACTTCGTCGGGTGTTTCTACACCAATCTCCTTAAAGATGAATTCTGGTTTGGCTTCTTCCTCAACTGCTTCTTTAACTTCTTTGAATGCGTCTTTGAAAAAATTATCATTTTCACCAATTACTGAAAATGTAGAATTAATCAAGAAGGCAACTAAACTATCTGAGGTTCGTCCTGAATGTCAGAAGATTGCAGACACTTTATTTGATGCTAAAAATATGAAATTAATCAATGAATGGAATTTACCTGAAATTTTTAAAACTTTTTCAAAGCAAAAAAATTCAAATTTAATCAGAGAATCCTCAATGATTTTATTACAATCTTTAAGTTCAAAGTTTGCCGGATTCACTCCCTTTGAAAGTTATTTCATTGACCTTTTACAATTTCCATTGGATGCTTTGCCTGATAAAGAGATTACTGTGAGAAGATCAGCTCATTCTACAATTGATGCTATTTACGGTATGTTTCCGAATGAAGCAAAGGCAAGTTTTGTTTTGGATTTTCTACTAAAGTATTTGAAGTCAGGTGCTAAATGGCAGTCAAAAGTCGGTGCTTTAAAATTAGTTCAAAAGATCATTGAAGAATCTCCAAATGACTTACTAGAATTGAAATTTTATGACGTTATCCCCGTCCTAACAGATTCTGCAACCGATTTCAAACCGGAATTAGCTAAAGAAGGTTTATTCACATTAAGTAATTTTATTAAAGTCTTGGATAATTTGGATTTATCTCCACGTTATGATGTCATCGTTGAAACTTTAGCAGACCCATCCAAAGTTCCAAACTGTATAAAATCATTTTCATCTGTTACATTTGTTGCAGAAGTTACTGAACCTGCCTTATCGTTATTAGTTCCAATTTTAGATAAATCATTGAAAATGTCTTCTTCATCTCAGGAACAATTAAGACAAACTGTCAAAGTCACTGAAAATTTAACTAGATTAGTTAATAATAAACGTGAAATTGAAAAGTTCATTCCTGTTTTATTACCTGGTATTAAGAAGGTGGTGGATACTGCCTCATTGCCTGAAGTCAGAGGGATGGCCACTGAAGCAATGAACGTTTTATTAGATGCTGAATCAGAGCAAACTGATGGTAAATTTCATGGTAGACTACATAAGGATAAAGCTGTTGAACTACTAGCGGATATCAAAGACAAAATTAATGATGATTTAATTTTTGACTATCTAGTCGTTATTCTTAAATCTGATGCCAACGTCAACGATTGGGCTTCATTAAGCGAATATTTATCGATGGGTCTAGAACCTTATTTTGAAGATGATGAAGAGGCCAAAACTAAATATATTAATTCCTTGATTCATAAGCTAAAAGAATTATTCACTCCTGATGCCGTTGACGAATCAACTGATGACGGTATTATTATTGTCAATACCGATTTTTCGTTAGCATATGGTTCAAGAATGTTATTAAATAAGACTCATTTGAAATTAGTTAAAGGGCATAGATATGGTTTATGTGGTAGAAATGGTGCAGGTAAATCAACTTTAATGAGAGCAATTGCAAATGGTCAGTTGGAAGGTTTTCCAGATCAATCTGAATTAAGAACATGTTTTGTTGAACATAAATTACAGGGAGAAGAGGCTGATATGGATTTAGTTTCTTTCATTGCTTCTGATAAAGACTTGGCTAGTAGTTCTAAGGAAGATATTGCTGCCACTTTAGAATCTGTCGGATTCAATGATGAAAGAAGAAGTCAAAAAGTGGGTTCTCTATCAGGTGGTTGGAAAATGAAATTAGAATTAGCGAGAGCGATGTTAATGAAAGCTGATGTTTTATTATTAGATGAACCTACCAATCATTTGGATGTTGGAAATGTTAAATGGTTAGAAGATTATTTATTAGAACATACTAACATCACCTCGTTAATTGTTTCCCATGATTCTACCTTCTTAGATATTGTTTGTACTGATATCATCCATTATGAAAACAAGAAGCTTGCATACTATAAGGGTAATTTGTCAGACTTTGTTCAACAAAAACCTGAGGCTAAATCATACTATACTTTGACTGATTCTAACGTTCAAATGCACTTCCCACCTCCAGGCATATTGACTGGTGTGAAATCAAACACAAGATCTGTTGCGAGAATGACTGATGTTACATTTACTTATCCAGGTTCTTCAAAACCTTCCTTGTCTAATGTTTCCTGTTCGTTATCACTTTCATCTAGAGTTGCCGTCTTAGGTCCAAATGGTGCAGGTAAGTCAACTTTGATCAAACTATTAACCGGTGAAATGATTCCAGATAAGGGTACGGTTGAAAAGCATCCAAACTTAAGAATTGGTTATATTGCTCAACATGCTTTGAAACACGTTAATGAGCATAAGGAAAAGACGGCAAATGAATACTTACAATGGAGATACAGATTTGGTGATGATAGAGAAGTTTTGTTAAAAGATTCACGTAAAATTTCTAATGAACAAGAGAGATTAATGTATGAAAAAGAAATTGATATTAAGGATGGCAGGGGTCCTAGACAAATTGAAGTTTTGGTTGGTAGACAAAAGTTAAAGAAATCCTTCCAATATGAAGTCAAATGGAAATTCTGGTTACCTAAATTCAATTCTTGGGTTCCAAGAGATGTTTTAATCAAGGAAGGTTTTGAAAAGTTAGTTCAAAAATTTGATGATCATGAAGCATCCAGAGAGGGTTTGGGTTATAGACAGTTGATTCCATCTGTTATTACCAAACACTTTGAAGGTGTTGGTTTAGATGGTGAAATTGCTGATCACACTCCGTTAGGTTCTTTGTCCGGTGGTCAGTTGGTCAAGGTTGTTATCGCTGGTGCTATGTGGAACAATCCTCATTTATTAGTGTTGGACGAACCTACCAATTATTTGGATAGAGATTCTCTTGGTGGTTTAGCTGTTGCTATTAGAGAATGGACTGGTGGTGTTGTTATGATCTCACATAACAATGAATTCGTTGGTGCTTTGTGTCCTGAGCAATGGATTGTTGAAAATGGTACTATGGTTACTAAAGGTTTCCAAGAAATCGATCAATCTAGATTTGAAGATGATGGTGGTAGTTCTGAACAAGCTAAAGCTGCTGCTGAAATGGCAAAGAAATCTGCATTAGCAAGTTCATTGGCAAGTAGTGCGAAGAAGAGCCACGATGACGATTCACCAGCAAACATCAAAGTTAAAAAGAAGAAGAAGAAAATGACTAGAAATGACAAAAAGCTTCAAGAAGAAAGAAGAAGATTGAGACATCTTGAATGGTTAAGTTCGCCAAAGGGTACCCCGCATCCAAAGGATACCGACGATGAAGACGAAGATTAGGTCGGTTTGTGTTTTGTTCGCATTATCCGTTAATATATTTCTTGTTTCTGCTCTTATATTTGTTTTCTTTTATTGTAGATATACCGTTTTAATCAAACCAACCTTTTAATAGCATTTTTTTTTATTTTTGTAGCTAAAAAACAAAAGAAATATGGACTGTATACAAGTTACAAAATTATTTATTATTTTTGTTCATGATAAAATAAAACAACCAAGTAATTCAATATAAAATCAAAGAGCAAATTAAACAATAACCAACTTAAGAAAAACAGCATTTTTGGTTGAAAAACAGTCCAAATAAATAAGTGAAATCTAAAATTGAAACAACTTAATATTAAGAAAAATCCAGTGATTGAATAGAAGAGTAAATTTAAAATTAACTTACCAAACAAATTATCCATCAAAGCCTTCTTAGGTTCACCAACTGAATTCACTGAAACAAGTGATAACTTGAGGAATGAGATTGACCAAAAAATTGGTCCTGCCCAGTTGGTCATAAACGTTAGAATGCCAGAATAAACAATATTATAACTAGACAATCCATTAAACGAGTTAGTCAAATCAATCGTCGACAAAGTATTTGTAGAACCAAATAAAAAAAAAGTTAAATTCTGTAGGAAAATCACCAAAAGCGACAACGCATTGATCGATATTGGGCTGTCTTTATTATTATTGAAAACTCTTTCCAAACTCAGCATCATAATAAATAAAATAAAGAATATTGGAACGTTTATAAAATTTGTCTGATTTATCAACAATATTGAAGTAATTGATAGTATGTTATTCAAATACCGCTTAATTGGAGTTGGAAGTATGAATGGTTTTAAGATAAAGTATGTTAAAGCAATAAAAAAAACAGGATAAAAGCTCTTAAACAAACCATGGATTAAATTCTGGTAATCATATTCGTTCATTGTAAGTTGTAGATATTGTGTATAATCTTTAGACCATTTTGGAAGCTCTAGTGAAGTATCATTCAAATCAAAGGTTTCATTCAAATACGATAGGAATTTAATCGTACACGAAATGCAGTATAATAACGAAACTAATAGAAAGTCTACCACCCCTGCAATGGATTGGTCTTTTGAATTATATGATAACAAAATCAACGGGAATCCGGTAACAATTAATAAAGCTGCCATATAAACCGGTCCTGAATTTGAATCCAGATTCTTAAGCAAAGTTGATATTTTGATATTTGAAACTAGGTTAAACTTAACACCTGTATTGTTCCAAGCTTTTAAAAGTCTTAGACATAAGCAACTTAGCATTATAAAAACAGAATTAGCCGAAGAAGTTTTGTATAATGAGTTCACAAAATAAATAACTATAAAATTTATAGTGAAAAACCACCAAATATGATATTCTTCTTCAATCATTGAAGATCCAAAATATGAGAATGCGTATATCACAAAAGATGACATGTAAACGCTAAACTGAATCAAATTTTCCTTGTAGTAAGAATAAACCCAAAAGCATGCAATCAGGGAAACAACTGATTCCAATAGTATTCCAAAATATATCAAATTGTAGTTATAAGCTGATGAATTCTGGGATAAGGCTTCTTTTGAAGATTTTAAATATGAAGTTAAAGTTTGCACATCACTTATATCAACCACCTCTTCTAACGTACTTAAATGCCCCATTGATTTGTCTAGTAAAACTTTTAATTGTAAAGCATTTTTTACTAAAACACTCTTATAGGTATCGGGAGTATATAAAAAAGATAACTTCTCAATAAAAGTACCCAAATTATTAACTGGTATATCCAAACCGAAGAGAGTTGAAATAGTAGGAACTAAATCAATTTGGTCGATTTCAGTGAGGTATTTAAATTCATCATTCCATTGAATTGGCAACAACTTGTCATTCCAACTGAACCCTTGTTTAGAGATATCTTTGAACTTGGTAGAAAACATTGCCAAAGCAGGGGAAACTTCCCCGTTGGATGAACCCCCATGATTACCAACATCATTCATGCCATGATCACCTAACACAATTAACAATGACTGGGGGTCGTTTAGAACAACCTCTTCAAAAACTCTTTTAATTATTCCATCCATTTCAATTTGCTTCGAAGGCATATTTGAGCTTGTTGGCCCACCCTTATGACCAATATGGTCCAATCCTAAATAATGAAGAATTAGGCAATCCCATTGTTCCTTACCATCTTCACTTAATTCAAGATCCAAGTGACGGGTAACATTGTTATCAACTTCAGTAAAATCGTTAACAAAAAAGCTTGCAGTTCCTTCCGATTTGGAAAAACTAGTGGGAAAGAGCTTGTGCCAAGTGTCATCACCGAATTGATGTATCTTCAATCCTTGAGAAGCCATCTGTTCAATCCAAGTATTTGAGCTGGTTGTCCCTTCATCAACATTACCGACGCCTTCCATAACATTTAGGACTGCATCGATGAAAATTGGAGTTGAACCTGAAGTTATTCCTTTTAGCCGAGGAAGTGTTACAGTTGGAGGATGAGCATAAGCAGTGAATCCAATACCATAGTTATCATTAAGCAGCTTTTGTGAATATGACATACTGGACATGTTTGAAAACATAAAATCTGACCTCATTGCATCAACAACTATGAATACAAGCTTATTGAACACAGGTTGAGGACTTGAATATGAATTTGGGGGAGACGTGTGGTAGATGGATAGATCTGTTGGTGATAGCATCACTTTGACTGGAAAAAATCCAGCACAAAAAACCAGCAGAGCTCCTAACTGGGCTAGCAACAGTAGGAAAAGACGAGAGAACCTAAGCATTTTGGAAATAACCACAGATCAACTGAGCTTTGAGAGGAAACAAACGTGTATTTGTGCGAAAAACTCGCGGTTTTGGCATAAGTTGAAGTTGCCTGGTGGGTTCGTTGCTCTTTTTCCCAATACCAAAAAAAATGTTTTCCATCATAACTAAAACCTCCAAGAAAAGCATCACAGCTAGACAGAATGTGTTGATTTTATCGAGATCTTTCCAAAGAGCCCCTGCCGGCCCTCCAAAGTTAGCCAAAGAAGACCAAGAAGAGTTCGAAAAGTTGATTCAGAGGGCAAACACTCAAATGACGATTGAAGAATACAACGAATCTATCGGCTATGCTAACGACGAGGCCCAAAAAGAAGGCCCAAGAATTGCTCAAGCTAACGATACCATTTCCGAGAATATGAACATGTTCAAGATTATCCCAGAGTTCGAAGGAAATGTCAATCCAAAAACTGGCGAAGTTAACGGACCAAAACAAGATCCATTAAGACACAAAGCTGACTGGAGTTACAACGGCAGAGTGGTTGATTTTTAACTGTTCTTAAACGTTTACACCCATTTATTCATGTACAGAAATACTATATATAGTTTTTAACAAAAAAAAAAGATCTGTTATTCAATACTAGGTATTTGCCTAATCAACAAATCCTTAAGCTTATCGTTGGCTTCAGCCTGTTTTTTAAACTGTTTTAGGATTTTCGAATATCCAGCATTATTGATATGATCTTCACCATCAGTTAACCTTTTGGTGAGCAACGCTTCTTTGTCTATTTTCTTATATTCTTCAATCATATGCTTGATGTCATTATAATGAGTTTCATTTATCTTTAAAGCTTCTAATGATTTATTGATTTCTTGGATAAACTTTGCCTCTTCACTCGTTAGACTATCTTCTCTAATTTGAGTCATTGATGCTTTTCCAAGTTGGTTCATACTTTCCGTTAACTTCAAACATCTTTTATTAATTTTTTCTTGTCTATCTTTAACCTTTAAAATACGTTCCCTATTGTCAGCATTTTCTTTCTGACTCTTTTGTTTCATTTTAATTAACTTTAAAGTTGTAATTTCATTCATAAACTCCTGTTTCATCAAACTTAATCTTCTGTTAACGCTTTCTAAAACCTTATAAACTTCAATGATACACAAGCCGATTAATTCTGTGATAATTTGTAATGTTTTTAGACTTTCAACAGAGGAAATATCAATAATTTTAGTGGCAGAATTTAGTGTTAGCAATTTATTCGTTGTTTTAGTAATGTAAATCTGACATTTTTCAATAACATTGGTAACTTGTTCTTTATATGTACCTCTCAATTTGCATACATATTCAAAATCATCTTCTGCTTCCCGTTCCACTTCATTTTGTTGTACATTCTTCAATAATTTTGGCTCGTTGATGTCGGTATTTGAAGATAATTCATGGAGCTGGCAATCGCCTGGGCCCGCTACAATAATAGCATAAGAAGAAAATTCATCCCAAGAAAGCCAAACTTTATTCTTATTTCTCGCTAAGGGAACTTCAAAATCGGTTTCATCTTTTGTGATTGCCAAAGCTGATGTTTGAATACTTCCTAGATTTGAAATGGTAGTATTTAAGCTGCCTAAGTCTTTGATGAAATCTGTTAAGTTGTTAGCTTTGATGCTCTCTTCCAAAGTTTTCATCCAATTAGAAAATTCCACCTGAACAACGCTGGGCTTATCAGTAGTTAACAAAATTGATCCATAAGTAAAAGGTTGCAAAAGTGCAAATTGAATACCAGCATTATTAAAGTTAACCATTTCGATAATATTTAAAGATTGCACTTCATATTCTAATCTATTATCTTCAAAAATCATTGGACCAAATGAATCATCAAGTAGGGACAAAACTGAGTGATTTGTAACGATCACTAAGACATCGTTGAGTAAAGGAATTAACAATAACGAATCAGCATCATATAAGTCATCCGTAAAAGGTTTAATATTTAAAGGACCAATAATTTTACCTTTCTGGAAATTACTTGGTAATTCATCTTTAATTTTGAAATCACCATCGGTTTCTGATATTAAAGCTGAGAACTTTAAAGTTGGAATAAATTTGACTTGAGATAATGAATCTTCATCAGTGGCGGAATTATATGATATTGAACAAAGATCAAATAATTTATCAAGCCAATCCCTTGAAACATCTAATTCAGAAGGCAAAAATGGATAGATTCTGTACAATGCGGTATCTGAAGCTAAGATAAATAAAGTTAGATCGCCCCTTGGATTTAATTCATCAACTGAATCAGCTGGCCCCGATTCACATTTACCAAAACAAATTGAAACTGGATCAGTTAAGGCTAATTCATCCAAAGATAAATCAAAATGAACTTTTGATGAATCATCATTAAATTTATAAAATTCAATACACTCTTTTAAACTTTCATTAAGATTATAGCATCTAATTCCAATATTTGTTAAAACAACAATCTCAGATTGATATTTGGATATATTATTAAAAATAACTTGAATGACCTTTTCATTTTCTTCAAAATTTAATTCAATTTTATAATTTGAGCAATGTTTAATTCTTGAATTAGTTTTATTCAAGGAAAATAGTTCGATATGAGATTCATCGTACAAACACATCAACTCTTCACATTTATTGACAGTTAATGAAGTTGGATCAAAATTTAACTCAATATTCAAATAAAAAACTGAATATTTAGGGTCGGTAACATTGATATCGGTAACTCTAATTCTTCGATTTAAGATAGTGTACACCTCTGATCCATTGTTTCTTGTAAAAGTTAAAAAACCTGGGGTGGAAGTTGTAAAATCTTTAACCCGACTAGCAACTTGTGTTTGAAAATAGTTCATCGTTGGTAGGCAGATGGAGTTTTCCTAAATTTCGCCTCCAAGTCAAACACTATTCAAGTTGATTAACCTAAGAACACTGAATACAAAAAACTCATTTTGTGGCGCAGCGCACAGAGTGGCGCGGCTGCTTAGAGTATATAAATACACAACTACAAACCTTTTAGTTGGGTTATACCTATCAGTATTCTATTCAGTTTATCGAGATTATCGTTAGGCATATCATCGATCTTGTAGTTTTGCTTAATTAAATCAAAGTCAATGCCCTTCTGTAAATTCACATCATTTAATTCAGTTAATTGGCCATCAATTAAATTGTTTAAATGATTCAAGCTTGATTCAAATACATCACTACTTTCATTATCCTTGAATATCTTAAGAACTATCAAGTTCTTTGAATCTCCAGAAACACCAAATTTATTCAAACAATCATTGATATTCTTTTGTGACGATAAATTAAAAATTAACTCAGTATGCATTGAATTTGATTTCATTTTTTCATTATGTAGATCAATTAAAGTTTTATATATTATGCTATATATCTGTTCTAATGAGATTATATTATCTGCATTTATAAAGGAAAAGTCATAGTCTTTACTACGTTCTTTGTTGCTTTTGATTATTTGATCTTTTAAAAGCTTGGGATTCTTAATATCAATAAAATAAGCAGCAAAAATCTGATAGTCTGGATATTGAGGTATACTGAGTATTTTATAAGACATACTGGGAAATGAAACTGATGATAGTGGGGTACAGGTATTATCGTTCTCTTTGAAGCTTCTTATTCAAAACTTTTCTGTGTGAGTGGTGAATGCGCCACAGAATACCGTTTTTTTCATTCTTGTGGCTGTTAGTTACAATGAGGAACATATTTAATTGGAGTAAAGGGAGTTTATTATACATAGCAAAAGTACAGTTCATAGGTTGGATATATAAGTATACTAAGAAAAGAAAAGTAAAGAAAAGAAAAGAAGAATTATATCATGTGTTTACATGATTGAACATTTAGAATCTTTAGATTCGTTAGGTTTTGGTTTGTTATAATTTTGAAGTAAATCTTCGTTTCCTTGACTTTGATTTTCTGATTGTCTTTGCCTTTTAGTTTTCTTTCGTTTTTTTGAATTAAGCTGTTTTTGTAAGATTCTCGAATAATCTGCGTCTTCTTGTTCTTGTAACTGTTTTGCTAGCAAAAGATCGGCATTATTCAAATCATTTGTGTTGGAAAATGGATCATCCTCCTGTTCTAAAGTATAATCGCTGTAATCAAGTGTTTTACTGGAAGGATGTTCCGAAGATGATTGTGTTGGGTTATTTTGTCTTCGTTCGATTTCAGGTAATTCGAAAGAACCATTTAAAAATGGATTTTCTCCACCAATTGAAGACAACTGTTCCCAAATGATATCCGTTTCATTTTCATACCCAATATCATTAACTAGTAAGAAAACCTTTTTATTGAATTTGTACATTGTATTAAAATGGTCATTTCTAAAGAATATACAAGTCTGATTATTTAATAATAATTCATCATTATTCTGAATATTTGATAAGCCCATAAGGGATAATTGAGTCATATTTGAATTTAAAAATTCTTTAATTTTTAAATATTTCAATAGTTTAAGTTTTTCAGATTCATCAATTTTCTCATTTATAAAGTACTCATTAATTGTATCAACTGTTAGATTATTAATTTGTATACTTTTTGATTGAAATTCTTCTGAAGTCATAGCACAATAATCTCGGCATTGATCAACAGTTTCAACATTTTGATATTTAACTATATCATAATCAATCAAACCATGAATCATTTTAACTCCGAAGAGTGACAGTAACTCATTTATGGGAACAGACAAATCACCAAAATCTTTAACAATTTCATCATCTAATTTTAAAGAAACGTTTAAACCTGAAGTTAAATATGGAAGAGTATTGAATATTCCTGTAATATCAATTTTATTTGTATTATTTTCATTGATCGTGATCATCAAACTAGATAATTCATTTAATAAAGCATCAGAAGATACAGTTCTAGAAACTAACAATTGTTTCAAAGATATTAGATAATCTGGATTCAAATTATCTGATAACTCAGAAGCTAAAATTAAGGTATTGATAAACGAAATAACAAAGCAAGGCCCATTATTGGATTGTAGTAGTATTCTATTCATATGGTATCCATGTGTAGCATCCACCCATGAAACAGTTTTTGTTTTAAATGACAACATCTAGTGATATTGAAGGGATTAAGCAATGGGTGTGTAAAAAAGAGTATACAATCAATCAGCCTACAAGACTCCCCAGAGATTAGATCAGCCTGGTTTAAGTGGGGTCGACCGACGCAATCGACCGGCTGACGTAATCGGCCTCAGAAACAGCCGTGTCTTTACCGGAGCACACGGAGCAACAAGGCAGTAAGTACACTCAATTGGCAGCCAAAGATACGGATCTGGAGGGATGCTTATAAAGGGCATCAACACTTCACTACTTCTTTTTCTTCTTCTTCTTCTTCCCTTGGCTTTATTACAATCGTATATTCTTGTTTGATCCATACCTTGCTGTAATTTCTCTCCCGTTATCTACATCTCGGCTTTAATTCGCATCTTTTTTAAACTCTCTCCTCAAGACAAACAAAATGTCCTTTTTAACTTCAAATGAAAAGATCCCCTTAAATTCGGTTGAATACTATCAAGCTTGTGCTATTGGTGGTATCATTGCATGTGCTCCAACTCATTCTCTAATTTTACCTCTTGATTTGGTTAAATGTCGTGTGCAAGTTAATCCAGCTTTATATTCTTCAATTCCTGCTGGTATTGCATCAATTATTAAAAAAGAAGGTTTTTTCAAGATTTATAAAGGTTTTGGTGTTACCTTTATTGGTTATGGTTTACAAGGTATGGGTAAATATGGATTTTATGAATATTTCAAAAAGACTTATTCTGATTTAATTGGTTCTGAAAATGTTTTTGTTCATTTAGGTGCTTCAGCTAGTGCTGAATTCTTAGCTGATTTAATGTTATGTCCATTTGAAGCAATGAAAGTTAAAATTCAAACAACTATACCTCCAAATCAAATTAAGAATTTAACATCAAATTTATATTCTGGTTTAGTTCCTTTATGGTTTAGACAAATTCCTTACACTATGGTCAAATTTACTTCATTTGAAGCAATTGTTAATCAAATTTATTCTAGATTCTTAACAAAGCCAAAAGAAGAATATACTAAAATACAACAAACTGGTGTTTCATTTTTAGGTGGTTATATTGCAGGTATCTTTTGTGCAGTTGCTTCTCATCCAGCTGATGTTATGGTTTCTTTAATCAATAATTCTAAACTACCTGAAGAATCAATGGGCCAAGCTGTTACAAGAATGTATAAAAAAATTGGATTTGCAGGTTTATGGAATGGTTTAGGTGTTAGAATTGTTATGATTGGTACTTTAACAGGTTTCCAATGGTTGATTTATGATTCATTTAAGGTTTCTGTTGGTTTACCAACAACCGGTCATTAGAGTGTCAACAACTATATTATTCTGGGGTGATTCTTTTTGTTTTTTGGAGTGGAATTTAAATTTTTTGCCAAATGTCTTTTTATGAATTTATCTTTATTATCGGTTATCTTTCTTTATACTTTTTCTATTCTTCTTTTTCCATCGCTTTAAAGATTTATATACAATTTTTTCAGGTAATTGATTTATTTAGTTTTATTAATTTATCTATATAACAACCTTGACAGTTAATTTCAAAAGTTTAATTCTCTAAAGCACCTTTTATTGAATTTCTTTCATTCTTTAGAGTGCTGTTACATTCAAATTGCGTTGCATGGATGTATTTTATTTTATATGTAGATAATAGAGTGATCTATAAACTTAAATGGATCGGAAGCTCGCAAAAGATTAAAAAAACAAAAAAGATTGCGAGGTTTACGGCAGTTCAAACGGTGCTAGGGGGCGTGGTGGTAGTGGTAGGTGGGTGAGGTTGCTAACAAAAAATGACTTCAGTTAGATTAGCAAATCCCCAAATAAAAATTGGGTTCGAGTGATCCTTTTGATGAATGTATACATATTTGAAATAAGAGTAGTCATATAGCATACAGTGGTTTATAGTAATGCAAAAATAAAACCAAACTGTTAATTAGAATTGAAAAAAAGAACAAATTAAACAAAAAAAAAAAAATTCAAAATATTTTATAATGCAAACACTAAAGAAAAAGAGAAAGAATCATACAAAACGATATAAAAATAAAACTAATAATTTAATAAAATAATAATAGTATAATAATAATATAATATAAATAATTTAGAATTGGAAAACGGATGGTTTCAAAAATAAAAACAATAAACGAGAAAATTCTGTTTTATTAATCAATATCAATATGAACGAAGTATTATTAAAGGGTATAGGTATGTTTTTGTCTCTGATATTATTGAGATATCAAATCTGACCATTTTGTCCTCTGTAAATTTATAAATACAACTAATGCTAATAACATACAAAGTATCAATAAAGAGGAGGAACGTCGTAATAAAAATGGTAAATTTTCAGATATCGACTCATTTTCAATTTCATTTTTTAATTTGTTCTTTTTAGTTGATTTCTTTGAAAAATCACCATTCTTTTTCTTCTTCGTCTTTTTCTTTTTCTTAGTTGCTGTATAAGTTGGATCCGAAAGATAACCAGAAGATTCAGAATTCATTATATCGTAGTCATTAATTTTTTTATGTATAGCAGAACTTGATTTTCTCATTGGTGAAGAGTTATTTATAGTAATTTGATCATCATCAATATCATTATGCCATGTTATAATTGTACTGGTTTTACCATTAGGTATTGAATAATTCATTGGAGCTAAATCACCAACGTATAAAGGTTGTAACATTTCTAAAGCAGATGTTGAATGTGAAACATCATTAAATGAAGCAGTTGCATCAACTCCAGCACAATCAAACAAAACTTCAGAACCACCAGGATGAGAATCTATTATACTTGTTGCATCATAAACTTTATTATCTATAATCATCCATAAATCATTCTTAGAAACATGTTTTAAAACCTCTTCAGATGTTATTAAAGGGACTGGATTCATATTTTGTTCTTCTTTTTCGAAAGTTTTTGTCTTTGAATTATTTGGAGTCAATGATACCAATCTTTTTATGAACGGAATCGTCGTTATTGAGGTTGATTTCGGGTCTTTAGATAGATTGAATGGCATTATATACATTAATGATAAAATATGTTTGAATTTCTAGAGTTTGTTAATTAAAAAAAGGGTGCTAACAAAGGGATGAGAGATAAACACCGGGCTAACAAAAAAAAAAACGAGCAATTGAAGTCAAGTTGAGGTTGTTGTGTAAAGGCAATACAAAAATATTAAAAGAAATTGAAAGGTTTCCACTTCAAGTATAGAAATTGACAAACAGAAAGAAAATAATAAACCTGAAATGAAGATGCTCCTGTTGAGAATGACCACAATATGAGAAGAAAAGGCAAAAGTGTCCTTAAAAACGACAAAATTTATCTAGAAATTAAAATCAAATGCGGTCGTGCGCCAACATCCAAATTAAGCGAGACCAGGCCGCTTCTGCCGCAGCCTGGTGCAGCTAACGCGGCGCAGTGGCACATAGGGACTTTGCAACCGTCGTTGTCTCTCGTATATATTTGTCTTAACTGTCAATAAATGTAACTTTCTAGGACATAATAAAAGCAAATATAAAAGCGTGATAAATTGTTCATGTTACTCGCTTTAATTATTTACACCATATATAAAAGTAAAAAAGTTTCTCAGTTGATATAGGGGACTGTAGAATATACAGTGTGAGTTTCGGATCTCGGATTATAGCTTCCATTTTTTTTTTTTTTTTTGGTTTTTTTTTTGCCTCTGAAAAACTGATCGATCGGCGCGTCGATCTGGTGCTTCATTTCATTTTCAAGCTTTCCATTTTACGAAGGAGAACTATCGTTTATTCTAATTCTCGTTCATCCCTGTCCAATAATGTTTAAAACCATACTTGCATCCCCTATTAGAAGATCCATTCTTTTATCTGTTAGATTCAACTCTACTACTCCTAGCGATGCTTATAACACTGTAGTTAAATCCATTAGAATTGATTTAAAAGAAAGTATGAGAAACAAATCA
This sequence comes from Ambrosiozyma angophorae, assembly GCA_030567475.1. Lineage (NCBI taxonomy): Eukaryota > Fungi > Ascomycota > Pichiomycetes > Pichiales > Pichiaceae > Ambrosiozyma > Ambrosiozyma angophorae. The sequence continues at coordinate 289,635 of JAJLSH010000201.1, read as the reverse complement.
CCTAAAAAAACAGTTATTAGAGGTGTCTTAAATGAAATTAAAAATATGGAAATTGAAAATCATGGTAAGCCCAAAGATGAATTTTTATTATATGATTTATTTTCAAAATTAATCAAACAAAGAAAATCAACAGCTGCTGAATATTTAAAGGATGATGCTTCTGATAAGTTTAAAGAACTTGGTTTAAATGAATTAAAAGAAGCTGAGATAATACAAGATTATTTAAATAAAGTTCCAGTTGCATCTCCCGATGAAGTTGATGCGTATGTTACAGAAATTGCCCAATCGTTGAAAAAGGATCAATTATTGAATAAAGAATCTGATCTATTTAAAATAATTCCATGGGCAACTATTAAAGTTGATTGGAAAGCTTCACGTTCTGCAACCGCTGCTAGTGTTAAAAGAGTTTTTGAAAAAGTTAGCAAGGAATAGATTATTAGATTACTATATGTATATTATAAATTTTACATAAAAATAAAAGAAAAAACTTGTACATAAATTTTATGATTTATTTCCAACTTGTTGAACTAAATCTAAGAATTTCTCTTTGGATATTTCGGTCATTAATTCTTTCTTTCTGGTAGTTCCAATAACTTGAGTTTTATTTAATTCATGCACTGTTTGAGTTTGTGTACCTAAAATTGCATTGAATAATTTGATAACACCTCTTTGCGCAACCTTTTTATATTTTCTCTCTTTTTCTAAAATTTCCCTTGCGTTTGAATCATCAGCGTTTGGTAATAAATTACTGTTTCTACTTTGTGTTAATTTGGCTCTCTTTTCATTTAGTAATACTCTTTTTGCTTTTAATTCTAGCTTATCACTTTCAAATTTTTTTAATTGTTTTTTTGATCTTGCTAAAATTGGATCTTTTCTGTCATAAGCCTTTAATCTTGTATCTAACAAAGCATTCATTGCTTCTGAGAATTTTTCTGATCCATCATTATTTTTCACACCCTTCTTCTTTTTCAATGTAGGTAAATTTTCATCTGCATCTGAATCTAGTTCATCATCATCTTCTTCTTCTTCTTCTTCTTCTTCTTCTTCTTCTTCTTCTTCTTCTTC
>JAJLSH010000201.1:169031-288560 GCA_030567475.1 Ambrosiozyma angophorae | reverse complement strand
TCTTCTTCTTCTTCTTCTTCTTCTTCTTCTTCTTCTTCTTCTTCTTCTTCTTCACTACTGCTGTCATCTTCAGTTTCCCTATCACTATCACTCTCTTTCTTACTTATCACTACTTTTTTCTTTTGAACTTGTTGTGTTGGTTTAGTATCATCTAAATCTAGTTCTTCACCACTTGAGCTATCTTCACTTTCGGAGTCTTGTTCATACTTTCTTTTCTTTGAGAATTGGACCTTCTTAGGACTACTTTTCGTTGACTTGGATATTCTAATAGAACCTTTTGAATTTATAGACTTCGTAGACATTGTATGTTCATATATTTGTATCGTTCAATTTGTATATTAAGCTCAAGCAGGTGTAACCAAATCAAAGTCAAAATCAAAAAAAAAAAAAAAAATATTCCCAAATCCGGAAACTCCGGAAACTCCGGAAACAATACTTATCCGGTTCGGTGTGCCACCTGAGCCGCAAATTGCTGGGAATGACTCACTTCTGTACCGCCACAAAAACTCAAAGAGAAAAATTTTCACTATAAAAAGCGCCTCGCTTGCCGTTCTGTCTTTGCTTGTTTGTCATCACTTTTGTTTCCATCTCAACAAGACATTAAAGGACGAACTACAAAAAAAAAAAAAATTACTCTATTCTACTCTACTCTACTCAGTTACTACTACTATTTTACCCTTTACACTCCTGAAATTATCTTTGCCTATCAAATAAATTTCAAAATGTCCATTTAAACCTTCCGTTTAATTACTAAAATTTCGGTTTTTTAATTTTGTTACGTACTACTTACACAAATTAAAGAATTTTAACAAGTTCCTTTATTAAGTCTTTCAAAAGCTTTTCCCCTTATAATCTATTACAATGTCCCCGTGAAAATATAATCAAGCCCACCCCGTCCATCATGACGCCGTCGTTTTTACAATCTTTAAAAGTTTACTGAGAAATCAAATTATTCATTTATATTTTTTAAATTAATCCTTATTTACTTCAAACTACTCCTTTGTCTACCATATTAAATACTATATCGCCTCCAATTACAACTACTATTACTACTACTTCCAAAATGTTATTAGGTGAATCTGTCTTTTCTCAATTTGCTACAAATAAGCAAAATACCGAATTAGCTGAAGCTGATTCGGTACTCGTTCCAAGATTTTTTGATTCTTTCTTAGCCGAAGAACCATTAGATACTAAAGCTACCACTTCCGGTCTTGACCTTGCCACTGTTTCTCCATTAGAAGTTCATGCTGGTTCGATTGATTCATTATTTGAATCCGATTCTGCAATGTTTGCTATGGATGATTGTCAAACTATGTGGGAGCCATTAATTACTGAAGATGCTGAACCAATCATTAAAACTGAACCAAATTTAGATGATGATTTTTTTAAAATTGATTCGTCTGTAAAGCCTGAGTTAGGTATTGATGGAGCTTTGTTAAAGTTGTTAGCTGAACCTATTGCTGAAAAGGTCCAGGTTGAACAAAAACAAGCTTCTGTTAAACAAACTGTCGCGGCTGATTCCCTTTTGGTTGAAAGCAAGAAAAGAAAGTTATCAGATGCTGCCGATGTTAGTAAGTCCTCTAAAAAAGATAAACTTGGATGTACACCATATGCTAGAAAGAATAGAAGTGCACCTTTGACACCTGTTGTTCCGGCAGACGGTGAAGTTACCTCTTTAAAGAGAGCTAGAAATACTGAAGCTGCAAGAAGATCCAGAGCTAGAAAACTAGAGAGAATGTCACAATTAGAAAACAAGTGTGAAGAATTAATCAAGGAAAACGATGACCTTAAAGCGGAAGTTGCGAGATTGAAATCTCTTCTTGGTTAAGCCCTTTTGCATTTGTTTTAATTTGAGTATTTTCTCAAATTTACCCTTTTGTGTTAAATTTTAGATTTTTTTTTTTATGTTCTTTGTTTTATATATATATTAATGCTAGTTATTATCTGGAAACTTTCAAATACATTCATCGTCACATCCTAAGAACCTACAATACATTATTTGAAATCTGTGGTCTTCATGGGATATCTGGTAAGTAATTTTTGTTAGTGTAATTGTAATCTGAATGACTAAGTCTATCAGAATCCTGAAACGTTGGGTTTGGTTTAAAACGCTAGGAAGTAAAGAAACTACATAAGCCGTTACAAAAATTCTAAGGGGGCACAAAAAAAAAGGAATCAAGTACTATTTAATCTTAAAAGATTTCAAGTTATGACCCCTTGTTTTCGGAACTCCGAAAATCTTTATCCTCAACTATCTTTTTTTTTGGAACAACATATAAAAAGATTAGTCAATACCATTCCCGTTGTTGACGAATTGTTGAAATTAATAATCAAAATATAAAGTGCACAAACTCGTTGGGGTTAAAGTCCGGCCAAGATTCTTAAAAAAGAATGCGCAAGCCCGGAATCGAACCGGGGGCCCAACGATGGCAACGTTGGATTTTACCACTAAACCACTTGCGCTTATATATTGTTTGTAAGGATTCTGATATTTGACTATATGAAGTATGATAAAACAAAAGTTCCTCTTTATCTAATACTTCACATAGTCAAATATCCGAATCCTTACATTCTTTGCAAAGAAACAAATGGATCACGTTTTAATAGCTGTTTTGTTTGTAGTCTGTGACCTGCCAACTTGGTAGCTGCAACTATCGTCGCCGTGTAGCTTCCAGGCACACTGGTAGTCAGATGTAAAGTTACTGATTCAGGTTTATAGACTACATACTCTTTTGTAGAAGCTAGCTAAAGTTGAATCAAAAAAGCTTTATAGTATTTGTGGATATTTTTTATTTGCCTATGTGGAGTATTAGAAAAAAAAGCTTTCTAATTCAAAAGTATCCTTTGATCCTAAGCTTTTCTTCAACGGAAATATACAAAATTATATATAGTTGAGTCTAAGAACAAATAAAAACAACTGAAGGATAATAAGTTTAAGATAATAAAATGCTTCATAAGAGATAAAGACAAAGACAAATCACGGAAAAAGATAAAGATAATAATAATAATAATAAAATGTAAAGGAGTTTAAAGAGATAGATAACAAAAAATGACCTAACGCGACCAACTTTCAGCAGAAGTTCCATGAACTAGCTTGATTTCCTACAGATGTCTTAAAAATTATGCTTAACTTAACAAGATAGTCGTTGCAATTAAGAGTGACAAAAGGTTACTGTTAAATGACATCAACATTTTACAGCAAAAGCCAGCCTTCAGAGCACTCCTGGCAGCTTGAGTTGACAAGTAATCTCACCTACTTCCATTGAATACATCTTCTATATACTAAATTATATCCCTCGAGAAGTTGTTGTTGAGAACTATTTACTTTATTACTGAGTTTGTTCAGAATAATTATCCTTTATCAAGTTTCAAATATCGCTATTTATCACTACTACAATATTTTATACATCAATATTTCCAGTGATAATGGCTAATTTAGATTTACCTGCAGAACTTACTTTCCTTGTGCTTTTCGTTGAAAATTTACTGTTTCTTGAGTGATTTTGGAATTTCCGTTTTCTTTTGTTTAATTCTGTGTGACTTATTTGGCTGACATTTGGTTCAGATTTTCAACCAACTACTAAACCTATTTAATGAAATTGTACGAGCCTCAAGTCAGCTTGATAAATAACTAATTTTCCATCGATTTTGTAACTTTGTCCATAATTCAATAATTTTTAAATAAACAAACTAGCTAAAGTTTCAAATATATAAAACATACAGCAAGCTACAAATTTATAATATTACATAACGATAAGAAAACACTAGATCTTGATTTGACTATATCAAGCGTTTTATTATTGGCGTTTTTAATATATCCATTCAAACCAATGCAGACGTTGTATATTGGAATTCCAACAAAAAGAGGCAAGCATTAACTTAAAAAGAATCGAAAAATAAGGATTGGAGAGCTGAACTTTAGAATTTCGCATTTCATTGTAAATCAGCTCATGAGCCCAAGTAATAATTAACCCCGAAGCAAAGCAAGAGACTAGATTGTCCTTAAACTATTTTTACTTCATCAAAATTATTATTGCCAGTCCGATGTTGTTATTTGGGTTGACCTATTATTTGTTGAATCTGAAGATTTATATCTGTTCTTCCCGTTATTGATGAATAAGGTGGCAGAAGTCTTTTTTTGTGCTTCTGCCCGTGCTCTGTGGCGTAAGAAACACATGCGGCGGTGCACAATTGATCTTTCCATATTGGGCAATTCTATTTCACAGCTGAATCTTTTGCAGCAGAACCACAACTGGTAAAATCAACTGAAACCCATTTGAATGGTATTTAAATGTCTCAGGGGTAACCACTAATCTCATTCGACACTTACTTCAATTTGCTATTCCCAGTTTAAATATCTTTTTGCCTGTACCCCACTTACTCCAAAATGACTTTCCCAAAAATTAAAACTACCCAATCTAAGATATCACCAACTGTAGTCTTTTTGGCTAATGCTGATAAGGCCACTCTATCTAGTTTCATGGTAAAGAACCCAATTGATCAAATTGCTCTTACATCCCTTATCCTTGGGATAGTCCTTGGGGTAGCGATCGCTCTACTACCATACTTATCTTTCTCACCAATCTTATTTTACCTAATTTCATTATCATTATTTCATTTTTTAGAATTCTATATAACCTCAATTTATCAAATTTCGAAATCATCTACTGATTCTTTTTTGATTTTCTCAAATGGTTCTGAATACTTAATATGTCATTCAATTGCATTATTCGAAACATTAATTGAATTAATATTTTTTAAGAATTTTAAATTGACATCAAATTTCAGTTCAAGCACTACCACAATTTTGAGAACCATAAAATTAATTGGTTTTGTTTTTGTTCTTCTAGGCCAACTTCTGAGATCATGGGCAATGATTTCTGCTGGTGAATCTTTCTCTCATATCATTGCCGTTAATAAAAGGGAAAATCATAAGCTAGTCACCACTGGAGTTTATTCTATAAGTAGGCATCCCTCCTATGCTGGATTTTTTTATTGGGCTGTTGGCACTCAAATGATGCTACTGAATCCAGTTTCGTTGGTTTTGTTTACTGGCATATTAATTCGTTTTTTTAGTCTGAGAATTAAATATGAAGAATTTAAATTGGTGGAGTTTTTTGGTGAAGATTACACAACCTATAAAAAGTCAACACACGTTGGTATTCCGTTTGTTTATTAGATAGCTGTATTTTAATTATTTGATTATATGTGTTAATGCTTTCAATTTTTGTACTCATTAATTTAGTAAATTTACATAATTAACAAAGTAATTAATTGAAAAAACATAATTAGTCTATAAATCAAAAAAAAAAAAAAAAAACATTGACAAAATATAAATATAAAACATGTGAGAATTATTACATATCAAATTAAACAAAAAATCAGGAATACTTAAATTAGAAAAATGTCGTATTTAGTATTTTTTTCCAGATGGCTTTCCAAAAAAGGGATTAGATTTTAGTGCTCTGGCAAGTAAGGTTGCTGTTGGTGTATTAGGAGTATTTGGATTTACAATTGATGAATTTTCAACATCAGCGGTTTCTGGTTGTTGAACATTAGGTGAACTTACTGTTTCAACTGAAGAAGAATTATAATTTTCATTATTAACCAAAGGTGAATTGCTTAAAGCACTTTTAAAAAATCCAGGAGGGAGCAAAGCTAACGGTTTATTCGATTCTTGTTTATATTCTGAAGTAGATGATAATTTCTCAGCAAGATTACCCCATTGGTTTCCTGAATCTATTGAAGGCAAAGACCTTTTAACATTGCCATTATCAATAGATTCAATTTCCGATAGTTTTCTCTTTTTTGATCCATTACCATTACCATCAGTTGATTGATTAGATTCCAAATTTTTAATGGTAGGCACATTTTTACTCTTTTGTATTTCTTCTCTAACCTTACCTTCTAAGGCAAAGTTAGAGCGTCTTTCTTCTTCGGCTTTCTTCGTATTTTCCATTTGAAGAGGTGTATCATCTAATTCTAGTGTGGTTCTACATGCCTGGCTCTTCCGAACCTCTGAGTAGATATTTTTTTGAGATCCTAATTGCTTTGCTTTTCTATATTCAACTTCTGCCAAGTTTCTTCTATTTTCTTCTTCCTTTGTCTTTTGTGTTTCAACTTCTGCAGATTTCGTACTTTCCAATAACTTTAATTTTGTACCTATTTGAGCCTTCTTTGATTCAGCAATTTTTTTCGAATGTAATTCTTTTTCTCTTTGAATTCGCTTAGCCTCTTCGGCTTCTTTTAATCGCATTTCATTTTCAATTTGCTTTCTTTTAGATTCTTCAGCTTCTTTTAGTTCCAACTCTTTATGCTCCATTAATCTTCTTGATTCTTCGGCCTTCTTCAATCTTAACTCTTTTTCTCTTTTAAATTTTTGCATCTCTTCTTGCCTTTTTAACTTCAATGCACGTGCCATCTCTTCTTGCAAGGCAAACTTAGCTGCTTCTTTTTCATTTAGAATTCTAATCTCTTCTTGCTGTCTCTGTATGGTCAATTTGTCCACTTGTTGAGTTAGCAGTCTGCTTCTTTCAAGCTCGCCTTGCTTCCCTAATCTTTTTTCTTCCTCTTCCTTTTGCTTAACTTGATTTGTTTGTTTCAGTAGTGTGCCTCGCCTTTGCTTTTGCCATTCGCTTGATTTCGTTCGTTCTTGTTCTACTATGTTCTTCTGTTCTTCTATGTTCTTCTGTTCTTCTATGTTCTTCTGTTCTTCTATGTTCTTCTGTTCTTCCATCTTCTTCTGTTCTTCCATCTTCTTGTGTTCTTCCATCTTCTTATGTTCTTCTATGTTCTTGTGTTCTTCCATTTTCTTCTGTTCTTCTATGTTCTTGTGTTCTTCCACCTTCTTGTGTTCTTCCATCTTCTTGTGTTCTTCCATCTTCTTGTGTTCTTCCATCTTCTTCTCTTCTTCTATTTTCTTCTGTTCTTCTATTTTCTTCTGTTCTTCCTCTTCTCTTCTTTTAGGTTGGTCTTGGAATTCGGTGTTTCTTTCAAGAAGTTCAGTTTTACTTTGTTTCATCTCCTTATCTTCATCTTCAAGCCCACTCTCATGCTCCCTTAATATGTTGCGTCTTTCTTCTATTTTTCTCTTTGTAATATTTCTGTCTTCGTCTTCTGTTTGTTTATGCTTAACCGGCCTATCTTCCTTTTTGTCCGTCAATGCAGCCCTTACAACCTGTTCTTTCATCTCTCTTGGATAAAGTTCTTCCTGTTGCTTTCTGTTCATGTAGTCATCATCATCTTCCTTATTAGATTGTTCCTGATGAATCAAAGATTTAGCGATTCGAGGTGTCACAGCACCAGTGGTACTATTGCCACTTTCAGATCTAGGTATAATGATAATATCATTGTTAACTTTGGCTTCAACTTGAAGATTACTGTCAATAACAGGAGAAGACCCAGTGGCTAAGTTTGTAGTAGCTATATTAGCCCCACCAGTAGTAGGGAAAACTAAGGTACTAGTAGGATATCTTGATTCTGAAATCATTGTAGTTCTTGAACCTGCACTTAATGGTTGATTAACAGCACCATTATTAACAATCTGTGCTCGAGAAAAAGCAGCACCAGAAGGACCCTTGGATGAGGCAACACCAAGCGCAAAGTTGAAAGGTACACCACTGACCGACAAATCCACCTCAGCCCCGGAAATAATGTTTGAAGTAGTTGGCTTAGAATTAGAAATTTCATCTGAATTACTTGATACGGAATCATTTCCCTTTTCATTATTATGACCAACAACATGATTCAATTTTTTCTTAATATTTGATGATTTCCAAAATTTATCCCATTCTTTGTCATAATATAAAGATCGCAAAGTTGGGTTGTGTATATCCTCTTTATCAATGATAGGTTGATGAACTTTACTTTTCAGTCTTTGTGATAAAGTATTTTGTTTTTGTGAAATTGTGTTCGGAGTTTGCTGTTGTAGTGGCTGTGGATTTTGTAGGGGTTGTAGAGATTTCTGGGATATAGGCTTAGCTTGATGTATTTCGGTTGGAAATGGTTCTTGAGGAAAAGGTAAAGGAGAGAGAGAAGCAGTAAAAGGTGGCTGAACAGGAACCAGAGAATTGCCAATGGAAGAACTTTTTTCATGAAGAAGGAGAGAGGTAGAAGCTTTAAGTGGCTTCTTTTGAGATAGAACTAATTTTTCATTAGAATTCAATAACAATTGAGATTTTCTTTCACGATCTACAGATTTATTTTGACGTTCACGGGCAAACCATTCTTGTGGAACACCTGTTGAGCTTAATTCTTGCTCAATTTTCGTTTCTTCAGCTTCCAGAGCTTTATATAATTGAGATTTTTGTTTAATTGCAATTTGGACATCTTGAACCTTTTGCTTATGAGAACTATTATATTGAAGTGTCTTAATTGACCCATTGGCATAATTAGTTTCCAGAGATGCTAACTGATTATACAATTTAACCATGTCATCATCTAAAGACCTTTGGTGACGATGAATACTAATGTATTTATTAATTAGTTCTTGTTGAGGGGATGAAATAATATTAGATGATTCTGGTAAAACTGTTTCTGGTTCGGCAGGCTGAGATATTGGCGGAGGAACTTCTTGACACTTCTGAATGGGTTGTGGTAGATCTTCGTTAATTATTAATTGCTCTCTTTGTTCTGGTGAGACAGACTTTGTTAGACTGGAAAGTTGCAGTGGCTGCTGATGTTGAATTTGATGTTGATGTTGTTGATGTTGTTGATGTTGTTGTTGTTGTTGTTGTTGTTGTTGTTGTTGTTGTTGTTGTTGTAGTTGTTGTAGTTGATGTTGTAGTTGATGTTGATGTTGATGTTGTTGTTGTTGTAGATGATGATGATGATGATGTTGGTGTTGTTGTTGTTGTTGTAGTTGTTGTTGTTGTTGTAGTTGTTGTAGTTGTTGTAGTTGTTGTAGTGGTTGTAGTGGTTGTTGTGGTTGTTGTTGTGGTTGTTGTTGTTGTTGTTGTTGTTGTTGTTGTTGCCGCTGACGCTGGAACTGTTGTTGCTGATTTAGCATACGCTGTTGCATTTCTATTTGCTGCTGCTGTTGTAGTTGCAGATTTTGTTGTTGTTGCTGTTGAACTTGAAGTTGAAGTTGCTGTTGAATTTGCATCTGCTGTTGATGTTTTTGTTGAGAACGTTGTAACTGCAACTGTTCTAGTAGTTTTTTAGATTTAATCTGTTCATCAAAAGCAATGCTTAAGGTATGAATATCATTCAAAACCTGTCCAATATCATAATGAACAAATTCATTCAAAACCGCACTATTAACACTTCGAGTAGTAACAGGCAAATCAAAATTAAAACTCAAACCATGTCTAAGAAACTTAATATTAATAATATGAAATGCAATTTTATGGTAATCATCAAATCTCTGAGCACCAATGGCAACTTGACACAGTTTCACAGCCGCCATTAAAGTATCTTTATATAAAGAACTAACTTTACCATAAGCAAAGTTCTTTTTGCTAAGAGCACGTAATTTTTGAATATAACTTCCAACACATTGATAAGCTAAGACTAAAGAATTAAAAACACGACGTCTAAAAGCAGTCACATTATCAGTTATATTTAAATTATTAATCAGGTCTGCTTTCATATTCAAGGCCACTTCAGCAGATTGAGCAAACTGACATTCTTCATGAATGATTGCTGTGACTATCGATATTTCAATACATAATATATCATCAAAGAATGTATCAACCTTGCTCAACGAAGATTCACGTTGTTGTTGTAATAAGTTCATATAACTCTTTAGCTTAGGAGAATCTTTAATAGCTTGGGAGTTAGCCAATGCTGAAAATTTCTCAATTGCAAGGGCGGCATTGTTCATATGATTGATTGCCCCTTGTTCATAGGCCTTACCTAAATTAGCAAATCGATGAAAAGCGTTTTCCAAGGCATTATTTAAAGTGCCCTTATTCAAAGTTTCAAATACATTACTTCTAGGATTGGCTGATGGATTTGTGGAGGTATCAGACGGATTAGGGAAAGAGCCACCTGCAGAGGGAGCCACCGTGGGTTGAATTAACAAAGGAAAAGAAGTAAATAACTTTTGATGTGTATTTACCTCATTACTTGAAGGATTTTTAGCAGTAGGCAAGGATAATGCACTACCAGTAACTCTTGGAGTAGTCTTTTGGGTCAAAATGGCATTGTTATCACCATTCGTCAACAAATCTGATATTCCAGAATTTGCATTTTCGAGGGAATTTTCAGCTTGAGTGGGAAGCACAGGTGTATGGATATTCGCAGCTTGAGGGTACACAGGAGAAGTAACAACTGAACTACCAGAAATTGGTGAACTAACAGTAGAATTATTATTAACGATTTTTCTAACCTTGTGAACAGGTTCAGTAGTTAAAGAAGAAGATCTGATAATTGAAGATCGATTATGACCAAAAAGAGAATTTGGTAAGTCTGGAGAAGCTGCTGAACCTGCTTTACTAAGAGCTCTTGGATGTAAATGTAGAGGGATATCATCAATATTGGAATTAGAGGAATGCATAGTACTAACATCGGCAGCCCTAACGTTTCTGACGTTTTCGGTTAGCATGGCCTTATCCTTGCCTGAAGCATCATTTGTACCTGTAGTATGTGTAACCCCCGAAATTGAATTAGTGGTAGTATTTGAAGGAGAAGGTGCAATAACAAAAGCAGTAGGATGGGAAGCCTGAACAGAGGATGTCCCATGTATGACGGGCGACGAAGAGGTGAAGGAATCTGCATGCACAACAGAATTTGAAGCAGAAGTAAGCCCAACAGGAACACCCATGTTATCTTTCAGAAGAGGTGAGGCTGATTTAGATGAAGTAACATGAACACCAGGGACCGAAGTTGAACCGAAAATAACAGGTGACTCCATATTAATCCCCGAAGCAGATGGAATAGAAATGTTCACAATAGGGGTATGTACATCAGTCATTCTAGCAGGCGATGTAGGTCTAGCCGAATCAGTCAATGTTGAAGAAGTTCTAGATATGACCGCAGTAGAAACTTGAGGACTACTTCTTAAATTCCTATGTCTACTATTAAAAACGGGAACAGATGGTGGAGAAGGAGGATGCAAAGCAGAAGGAGCAGGAAGTGGAGGTTCATCATCATCTAAATCAGAAAGATCAATAACTTCAACACCCTCAGGTATAGCATTTGATTTGTTTTTTGAGGTATCTTTACCAGAAGTAACACCTGCAGGAGACGGTGGCGATGGAGGCGGCGGCGACAGAGGAGGTAGAGATGGCGGAGGTGGTGGTGGTGGAAATACAGATGGAGATAGAGATGAAGATGGAGGTGGAGATGGGGGAGGCGGTGGTGGAGGAGGTGATTGGGAATCCGGTAACCTTTTCGAGTTCGAATTCGGTCTTTTACTCAATGGAACAGGCTCATCGTCTTCATCTTCATCCGACAACAAATTAACAATCTGATTTCGATCATGATCTGTATTTCGCAAAACAATAGCCCCAGCATCCTCCATTTTAACCGGATAATAATCGTCTTTCTTTTTATGCAAAACATCTTCTCTTTTTTCAATTGAAGGTGTCCAATTACCGTCTTGATCAATTTCAACTTGTTCAATATCATCTGAAGTTTGATTTAAGATTTCTTGAAAATAATCATCCACCATTAAATGCTTCAATTTAATAAATTTAGAGCAAATTGGACACCTCCAAGTAGGAGCCTTGTCTTGAAGATTCAAGAATGAGTAAACATCAACACATTGAATGTGACTACATTTAACGGACCTTGCAGGATGAATCATTCTTGTAAAAGAACACGGACACTTTAATGACATAATTTCCTTTGAAGCGGAAAAATCATCTTCTTGATTCAATTTTTTTAGTAACTCTATTGTAGAATCTTTAGAAATATGTGGTTTCAAAACAACACTTTTTTCAATTTCAGATATTGGAATGATTTCAGCAATATAAAAATAAAATAAAAAATCGGAAACTGAATGAGCATATTTAATATCGATGTAATTCCTTTTCTTATCTTTTCTAATGAATTTAGTTAAATCTGCAGGTTTTGACGAACCTGGAATATTCTTGATACCTTTGAAACTAGTTGGTGAAATATCATTTGTATTACAAGTAATTTGTATGGGTCCAGTTGTAAATTCAATATCTTGTTCTAGCCCTGAACTAGACGTCTTTGTTTCATCAATTTTACCAGATAGCAAGTACAATCTCATTCTTTTATTTGATTTTAATAGCCTAACTTCATCATCCGTCAAGCTAAAATGAATTCTCGAAACCAAAGCTTTACCACCATCACAGGCTTTTCTAATTAAGACTGGATTATCATTACCATTCATAAAGAGTTTTCTCTTAACATTAAAAAAGGGGCTTCTTTTAAAATAAATAGACATTCCATCATCACTAGCAGCTGGTACACCACTTCCTAAAGTGGCATTAGTTTTCTTTCTTTCCTTTTCATAATTGGTTAATCTGGATTTGAATATTGAGCTCGCTGAACTATACGAAGGCAAAGCTTCGCCACGTTTGACCTTCACTATTATTTCCTTAACGGTATATAGTTTCACTTGATTGTCCAACTGTCTTGCAGTTGTAAAAAATTTATCAATACGATCTTGTAAATCTGTTTTTCTTCCAGCTCTAGATAATTCTAAACATCTACAAACACTTTTAAGTTGCTCCACTGACATTGACTTCATTGTTCTTATCGTGCTATTGAACATGTCAACCGACATGGCGTTCAGTTGATCCACACTCATGATTATATCCTAACGTGTATTAAGGGGAAGTTGATATGTAAAGAAGTATAGTGTGTATATACACTTAGTTTGCAGTTACAGCTAGAGCACTGAATTCTATAAATATCTGTGATTCAGATAAATCCAATTTCAGGGTATGATAATTTGAGGGAAATTGAAAGTTTTATGAGCGATAAAGGTGCTTAAGGTTGAAGTGCTTCTATGAAGATTGTACAACTTTTCTTGATAAAATAAAATCAAGTTTCCATCTACGCTAAATGGAGGAAAGTTCATAAAGTGGTTCCTGAATCCGGGACAGGCTGCTTAACTTAACAACTACAATATAAAGTATTTAGATTTTAAGCAAATCCAACATCGTCAATTAAAACAGCTTCCACAATTTTTTCTTCATCAATCACTCCTCTTCCACCGTTATCACTAGCGGCAGGCAAGCATAAAAATCCATTGGCACTCTTAAAAGAACCAATTCTACTGCTTCTTTGAAATCCGGTTAATTCAGCAAAATATTCATATTTATTCTCTTCTATAAACTTTTGATAAATAAAAGCACGTTGATATTCAGGTCTATATGGATCTAAATTAATTTGTGCTGTTAAACGTACTTTTATTGTTCGTAATGCCGGTAATTCATTGCCAGAGGAAGTGCTCCCTATACCTTGAAATTTTAAGAGTGATGGATATACAAAGAGATGGTAACAGACGACACCTGATGCTGGATTACCAGGCAAAGAAAATATTAGCTTCTTCTGATCCGCACCATTGATTGAGGATAATGTGGCTGTTGCAAAAGTAGTTGGTTTTCCAGGTTTAACATTGACCCTACCAAAATGGATTTTACCATTTGGTAAATCTCTTTCGAGAATTGGTTTTAGTAAATCTAATTCACCCATAGAAACACCACCTGTTGTGATTAAAAAATCAATCTTTTCAAAAGATTCTAAAATCGTTTTTGATAATTCAGATTTTTTATCTTTACCAATCCCCAAATCTAAAACATTAAATCCATGATTTTTAATTGTTGAAATCAATGTTGGCCTATTACTATCATATATTTCACCATATGCCAATTTCTTGTCGTTAATGTCTTTAAGCTCGTCACCAGTTGATAATACTCCAATCACAGGTTTTTTGAAAACTTCAATTTCATTTATGCCTACACTGGAAAGAAATCCGATTTCTCCAGCTGAACGTAATCGGTAACCTTTTGGAAACATCAACTCACCTTTTTGCAAATCAGAGCCAAGTTTTCTTACATTTTGATGGGGATGACTTTTAACTAATATTTCGACAAGCAATTCTTCTTGACCATCTTCTGTAGTTTTTATTAATTGTGTATCTTCAACCATGACAATCGAATCAGCCCCAAGAGGTATCGGAGCACCAGTGGTAATTCTTGCTATTTGACCTGGCTTCAATATATTAGTTGTAGCATCATTATCTTTAAAAGCACCGGCATTAGAAACAGTAACGACAGGATAAATACCCGGTGGATCACTTGCAATTGTCGCGTATCCATCAACTATACTTGCATTAAAATTAGGATGATTTAAAGGTGAATAGATATCTTGAGTTATAATTGAGTTGAGCAAGAGTGGATCATTGATTTGAAGAGTTGTAACGGTTGGTTTTGGTATTTGAGAGTTTATTAGATGAAATGCTTCCGTAATTGATATCATTGGATAAGGAGAACATCTGGATCTTTGGGTTAATGGCTTTGATAAATCGTTTGATATAGGTTGTTTATGATGATGTTCATCGTACATATAATTATGTATACATTGATGCGTATCATTTGAACTTTCTACATTATTTGAAGAATGCAATTCTCTTGAACTTTCACTGTCAAGTTGTTTTAAAGCGTGAGGTAATACTTCAATAATAGCGCTTAAATTTTCGATAGCACCTTTTGGTGAACCTGGCAATGTTATAATCAAAGAATGATTAATTATCCCGGCAACTGGTCTTGATAAAGAAGCAAATTGAGTGATTTTTATAGAACTTGATAGCATTAAATGAACTAAACCAGGTGCTTGCTTTTCAATTAGTGGTAATATTGATTCCGGAGTGATATCATTTTTTGTAAAGCCAGTTCCACCCGATACAATAATTAAATGCGGAGATATTTCTGATGCTGAAGTCCATTGTTTTATTGTAGTTTGTATTTCCTTAGCGTTGTCAGGAACGATCAAAGAGTTAATGATTACCGATGGAAAGGAGGACTTAGAGGAAAAGAAAGTTGATAGGGCCGGTGTTGTTTTATCTGAGAGAGGGTTTTTTGAACATGAGTCTGAAACCACAAGGATTGCCACTTTGAATCTCATTTGTATGCGCTATTGGTGTTTGATGAGTGTCTTTCTATAACGTTATCAGAGAAATCAAAGTATCAGTTGAAGAGCCGAAATCCGAAATCCGAAAGAAAAAGCCGAAAGACAAAGAAGACGATAGACGCGTCGATAACGGCTCTGTCGACGCGACTGCTTTTTTATCCCATTTTCTTCCGACATCGGCCCCGTCCGCGACTTTACCAGACCCGGAGACGTTCAACTTGTTCAACATCTAAGTCTTCACTGCTCTTACATAACCATTTTACAATCCCGTAGATAATTCTTATCATGTTGAGATCATTCCTCGCTTCTTCATCGTCCTCTTCTTCCCAAAGACTATTTATCAGATCAATGGCTACTACTTCTAAATTTTCAGGTCAATACTTAGGTCAAAAAAATGCAAAAGGTAACTACACCGTTACTTTAATTCCAGGTGATGGTATTGGTCCTGAAATTGCTGAACAAGTCCAAAAAATTTATAAAGCTGCTAAAGTCCCAATTGAATGGGAATCTGTCATTGTGACTCCTTCCCTAATTAATGGTAAAACTACTTTACCAAAACCTGCTGTTGATTCTATTAACAAGACTACAATTGCATTGAAAGGTCCATTAGCTACTCCAGTTGGTAAGGGTCATCAATCTATGAATTTAACCTTAAGAAGAACTTTTAATTTATACGCTAACGTTAGACCATGTCAATCTATCAAAGGTTATAAAACTCCATACGATGGTGTTGACACCGTTTTGATTAGAGAAAATACTGAAGGTGAATATTCTGGTATTGAACATGAAATTGTTCCAGGTGTTGTTCAATCAATCAAATTAATCACTAAAAAGGCTTCTGAACGTTGTATTAGATATGCTTTTGAATATGCTCAAAGACAAAATAGACCTGAAGTTTTAGTTGTCCATAAAGCTTCAATTATGAAATTATCTGATGGGTTATTCGTTGCAACAGCAAAGGAAGTTGCAAAAGATTATCCAAATATTAAATTAGGTTTTGAATCTTTAGATAATACTTCATTAAAGTTATGTTTAGATCCTTCCGATTATAAAAGATTAGTTATGGTTATGCCAAATTTGTATGGTGATATCATGTCTGATTTATCTTCTGGTTTAATTGGTGGTTTAGGCTTAACACCTTCTGGTAATATGGGTGAAAAAGTCGCTATATTTGAAGCTGTTCATGGTACTGCCCCAGATATTGCTGGTAAAGGTTTAGCTAATCCAACTGCTTTATTATTGTCTTCATGTATGATGTTAAGACATATGAATTTAAATGAATATGCTGATAAGATTGAAAAAGCTGTCTTAGAAACTATTGCTTCTGGTCCTGAAAATAGAACAGGGGATTTAAGAGGTACCTCTTCAACAAGTAATTTTGGTAATGAAGTTATCAAGAGATTATAAATTTTGATACTTTAAAATACTATCCTTTATTTATACTACTTCTATAATTTAGCTTACAAGTTATTATATACATTTTAAAATTATTTCATCTTCTATAGTTAGTCAAGACAGTTGAGTAAATATCGGACCCGAAAGGAGTACGGATTTTTCAACCTTCTTAATTACTTCAACAAAGGTAGATCTTTCGCTACAATGAATTTTCAGAAAGGCGAGCAACAACAACACTGGGAAAGGCAACAATCTAATCACATAACTACAATTCCTTCACAGTGTCTCTCAACTTACGGACACTACCATTGACAGTCTACAGTCTCCTTTTAATAACCATAATGTCTACATCAACTCCACGAAATTCATCTTCAGCTTCTATTAAATTAAATCAACAAATAATCAATAAAATTAACAGTTCAAAAATAAAAGCGGTACTGACATTTAGTTACAGTAATTTCATTTTTAAATATAAACTAAACTTATTACGCAATGGCTTTTTATTTAATTATCTAAATGAATTTTTAAAATTTCTTAATATATATATTGTGTTCAAATTGAATAATATTGAGGATGAAAAAGATCAGCCTGTTGATGATATTACGACTAATAACGAAGCTGGTACTCCAATAACGACAATAGAATCATGGAAATCATATTATCAAAAAATCCTTAGAAATATGAATAAAGTTTGGTTTGAAGTTGATGGTGTACCATTAAAATGGAACTTACCCATTGGCTTTAATTATGATATAACTACTATTAAAACTGAGTCTGAGTCAAAGACAGGGGGAGATCCTTGGCATCTAGACATTAAATTTGGCGATAATTATCCCATTGATTATATTATGCCCATTAATATATCAAGTAATGCTAAAGGCATGAATGTTTGTGAGACGATCGACACATTCATGAAAGATTATTGGATTAACAAAATGAAAGAAACGTGTTTTATATTAAATGGATCGTCAAACAAGTTCTTAAGTCTATCAAATATACAAACCACGAATTTTTTCAAAAGTACTATTGATTCATTGAATTACGAATTCGAAAAATATTTCAATCTAATTAAACCAACCGAGCCAAAGAATTTACCCATTAAAATATATTTACCTTTATTAAACAAAGTAATTCAACCAACTTTTGAAAACTTATTAAAATTAAATTATTTAAAAGGAATCAATAAATTGAATATTAAATATGAATTAACTCTAGGACAATTATTACAAATTTTATTACCTGAATTATTTCCATCAAATTTAATGTACACGATTGCATATCCGATATCACATGGAATAATTTTACCATTAAATTCTGAAATTATTGAACTTTATTATTTATTAAAATACGTAGATGGATTTTTACATATATCAATCAAAATGATCCCAAATACTTCATCTTCCAATCCAATTTTCAATATTACACCAACTGATCTTCTCCCTTCAGTTTGAAAACCCCCTGCACCCAGCATCTATACATTTTCAATTGCTTTTTTCTATTAACTAACAGTCTTCTATCAGTTGCCAGTTTTTCGATTGTGAATTTTTCTCCAAAGATTTCTGATAACTCATCTTCAGTGAAATAATAAACTCTTGTACCATCACCTCTAACATAGAAATTTTCATCTAAATATCTATCTTTTTTAAATCTAACTTGTGATAAATCATATCTACCATAATCTCTAAAATAAATTATCCCCCCTGGTTTCAATAGCTTTGCAACATTTGAAACTGCTTGTTTCCATTCTGAAGGTTGAATCGCACTGAATACAAATATCATGATTGCTATATCTACCGAACCAGGTTCCAATTCATCAGGAAATTCTGTTGAGGAAGTTAAATCCCAAACAGAAACCTTGCACTGACCTTTAAAAGTCGGCTCTATATATTCAGGTTTTGACTTAATCAAATCAATTGCAACTTTTGAATAGTCACTTCCATAAACAGTTAAATTTTCATTATTATTTAATTTTAAAATTGGAAAAATTGTATTACCAACACCACAACCAATTTCAAAGATAGTCTTTTTATCGGTTGTTGGGTTTGTTAATTCAAAAATTTTAGGAAATTCAATAACTAACCAGTTTCTATCTTTGAAAAAATTAATCTTATTATTATTATAGAAATTATTCCAGTACTTATCTGGTTTCTCATTAAATTTTGATTTATTTTCCTCATCAACTTTATTTTCTCTCTGTCTAGAAATCATTGATTGAAACTCTAAAAGTTGATTAGAATCAAATGAAACATTATCCCATGCATTTTGTTCAAACACTTTTGATTCATCAATCAAAAACCTTTGACCAAATTCAAATGGTTTATCACGCCCAACTCTAGTTGTAAAGTCTGTTTCATTAAGTCTATCTTCCAAAGATGGTTTTTTAATTTGTTTTTCTATAGATTCTGGATTTTTTTCTGGTAATTCAGCTGATATCGTCATATTTTTGATTCTATTATTGAAAAGTAATTTTTCTCTTCTTCTTTTTCTCAATAGGAAAATAAAAAATTAAAGATCTGCACTGCCATAAAACAAATCATGTGGCACAGCTTTTTTTTTAAAAACGTGGCGCGTGCCCTGATTCTGGTTCATCACGATAATCGGTTCTCTATTTTTCAGGATGAGAGGCCCCAGCCATTTCAAAGTTTATGCCCGCATGGTTCCATGGCTGGCCCCTGATCCTTCGAAAAAAAAGGCTTGTAACTTATTTAGACATCTCTTACAAACCAGCATGATTTCTACTATTGGATCATCCCTTTGTAGTGATATTTCTTGTCTTTGACCTCTGATCAATTTAGGATCTTAGTTTTAGGCATATACCTTTTCAAATCTTACTTTTCATAGCCACTTGTTACTTTTTTACTCTACGATTCTAGAAATTACTGAAATCACTGAATACATTTAAATAAAGATTTAGTTAATCATGGGAAGGTTCACTGGGAACATGGTCGTTTCTTCTCGTCGTGATATATTCAATATTGAAAATGACAATGCTAATGAAGTAATTATTTATCCTCCTTTACCAAAACAACGTACAAATATAAGTATCAATAATATCCAAAAGAATTTGCGACATTTATCAAATGAAAATGTCATGTATGAGTTACCTAATGAATACAAACAATCAAAACGAGAGAGACCCCTTTCAGGTAGAGTATCATCGACTGGTTCAATAAGTAATTATGCTTACAGGCCTCTTTTAGGAATACCAAATTCATCAGGTGTTAATGAGCAAGTTAGGGATGTTAAAAACGAGGTTCTCGAACGATACGAAGAAAGACAAAGGCTATTTGAAGATATTGTTGAAAAAAGAAGAATGAAAGACGAAAGAAAGAGATCCTTAAGTGGAATAAAGTTGAAGTCTGTTACGAGGACTTTTACTGATTCAATTTCGAATCTGAGTAAAAGTTTGGCTGAACCTTATCCAACCAATGGAAATGTTGAAGCTATAAAGTCTGCCAAGGTTAGTAAGTCTGTTGTGGTTGATGCAGATTATAGTAGTTCAAGTACTGAAGGTAGCATGTTGGCTTCAAAATCTACCAATACCACCCCAAATACTTCAACTGATACATTTTTTTCTGATAGAATTTCAGTTGATAGATTAGATGGTTTTGAAGACACCAAAATTCAGGAAGATTTAAGCTCAATTTTAAGTTTATATTCAGGCCAACCGAAGCAATTCCAACAAGTTGAAGAAGTTGCATTGACTAAACCACTAGATGGTAAAAAAAGTAGAAGAAGATCATTTAGTGAATTTGGGAGAACAATTGTACAAAAATTAGTCCATTGTACAACTATGGAAACAACTACATGCAATAGCGATGCAGAGGATTTTGATGACGACGGGGGTGATGATTTACCGCAGATGCAAATTCAAGGAATTTATGATCCAGTAGTTCCACAAAATAAAAGAAGGCAAAATCAATTACCAGTTTTGGATCCTACCATTAGAGGTAAAATTCAATCTTTTATACCATCACAAAGACCAAAGCTAAGGCCAAAAGAACACATTGATAGCAAGAATTTGTCTAATCTAGATTTTATTGATATTCCACCCCCAAGTCTGTTAGCTAAGAATCCATCATCTGAGATGAGATTGATCAATCCAGCTTTTTCAAATCCAAGTTTATCAAATTTAAGCAAAGAAACGTTAGGTAAATATTTAGTCTCAAATCCATCTTCGTTAACAATCTCCAACACAACTGCAAATGCTTCTTTACCGAGTGTGTATATTACATCTTCAAATCCAACTTTGGATCCAAAGGCTACCCCAACTTCAATAGGGAAACATAAAGTCGGGCAAAGTGAATTATTGGCTTCAAGCAAAAAGAAATCACCTCCATATCAACTACAACCATCAAATAATCCAAGTAGTCTAGATTATCTTCAATCATTAAATCCATCCCACCAACCTAAGAAAGCCACAGCAAATGGACTTTCCGTGTCAACGCAAAAATATGATTTTCCTAAATTATCACCAATTTTATCAATATCTACCGGTCACTCATCAATAAAATCAATAAGCTTATTATCATCCGATGCTTACGCGTCCAATAGGGCTTGTAAGAACTCTGATTCACCATTACCACCATTACCATTTGAAGTTTTAATTGCAAGATCGCAAACAAGCCAGCCATTACCAGTTGGCGATTCTTCATCCGAATCAGTTGGTACCAATAGTACCAAGATTTATCCAGCCGCTGTAAAAGGTAATTCCGGCAACAAGAATAGCTCAACCTCAGGAATCATTCAACCTTCAAAACAATCCAAGAATTTTCAGTTAAATCAGGCTTCATCAAGCCCATCTTCGGATTCATTGAAAGACACTATTTCTAATGCTACAAAAATGCCAACTGCAAGATTATCCACCAACAATATATCATCAACCTCGTTAGATTCATCAGTAGGACCAATAGCACATGTTCTGATGCCATCAACTAACCTAGCCTCTGTCGGTACTCCGGTACCTACTGGGTCTAGCATAGGGTCCTACAGTCCACTTGATGCTAATGCGTTGAGTCGAGTTATTTCTGAACCCATATCAGTTTATTCTGTTGGTTCTTCTAGCAAGTATTCTTCAATCAAAGGCGGTGGTAACAGGGTGAATTCAGATTCGACACTGACTAATGCTAGTGTACAGACTGCTGATAATATGGCTTTATCTAACTTCATTGGCAATTCATCATCTTTAAAATGCCAGTCTTCAGCAAATAAGTCTGAAGAGGATGATGATTTCATTCATGAATATTTAGCAGAAACTTATTCAGGTTTTGAAAATTATTCTAAAGAGGATTGCAGTAGAATGGATTGGGTTGATGATGAAGATTTCAATAGAGAAAAACAGTTTGATATCCAGGGTTATTCAGATGCGTCTGTTTCTTCAGATGGATTGAATTTAAGAATTCCAATTCCAGTTACACCAAAGAGAGTTAGTTCAAGTAGACCACCTGTTTCATTGTTATCATCATACAACACCAACGAGGAAGAAGATTATCCTAGACCACTACTAAAGTATTCTAGTTCACTCACATCTAATTCACTCTACAGCATAATTGATTCATATGATACCATTCCTAAAGCATATTCTACGAGAACCGAGCCACCGATGCTAGTTTACGGCAGTTTGACTAAGCATGCCTCTTCTCCCTCAAAATCATCAACAAAGTCAGCAAAATCAATTTCTATATTTTCAACAGAAAGTAGTGATAATCATTCAACAGATACATCGACTTCAGTTAATTCTGATTTAGTGAATAGGGATAGCGCAGAAGAAAGTTCAGGTTTATCAAGCTATGCTGGTGATGCTTCACCTGTTAAAAGACATGATTACGAAATTGAAGATGATACTAGAATTTCGGTTCCTTTGGTTACTGTGAAACCGAAAGTAAAGGGGTCGAAAGGAATAGATTATAATGGATTTAGAAGTGCAAGTGGAAGTTTTGATCCTAGTATCACTGTTGGGAATGAAACTTTATGTATTGGCGGTATGGTTAAGAAGGATAAGAGAAGAGTTAATAAAGATGATATTAAGGGGGCCGAAGCCAGTCCTGAATTCTACCAACTGAAGAAGTATTATAAGAGACAATTTAGATTACTTGAGTTAAGACAAGATGAGATGAAGAAAACCCAATATCATAATGATAATTTTTTTGATTTATTTTCCACAATTTCAAAGGATTCATTGGATACCGATTCCAGTAAAGAGACGTTGGGGTCACAAAAACAATTGTTAAACAAGGAGAAGCTTCACACAAAGATTTCTATGAAAAACAAAAAATCAAGTTCAAAAGGTGCAAAAGCCTGTAGTTCTGAAGTGCTTCATGTTGTTGACACTGTATACAAAGATGTTGTTTCTGATCTAGAAATGAGAAGAAAATCAAGAATGGCATTGAACGGGATTGAAAGCGATGTAGCAGAGAAAAGTCCAACAAGAGAAAGTAAAATGCAATTATCTAAACGATCACACAAAAGAGAAGAAGGAGTTAAATTAAAAGTTAAAAAAAGAAATGAGGTTTTACCCCCTAAATTTCGTGAAAGTCCAAAAGAATTAAAATCTAGAAAGACTGAAATACTAGATTGTAATAGCCATCAGTTAACTCCCGAAGACACCGGATTGAAGAAATGTTATCGGAAATCAGATTCTTATGATGATGGACATGACGTTGATAAAATTCGATTAGAAGCAGTCAGAGCTGCAAGAAGAAGATTATTTGAACAAATTAGACCAAGAAATTCGATTCCCTCTGAAGTTACAATTAGAAAAAAATCAAGTAAAACAAGAGCAGCTAACGAGAAACATAGAATTGCTTCTATGGAGTATTTAAAATGTGTTGGTATTCAGGCAGACATGTTAACTGGTTATACTTCATCTTCTGGCGTTGGTGAATCGTCATAACT
This sequence comes from Ambrosiozyma angophorae, assembly GCA_030567475.1. Lineage (NCBI taxonomy): Eukaryota > Fungi > Ascomycota > Pichiomycetes > Pichiales > Pichiaceae > Ambrosiozyma > Ambrosiozyma angophorae. The sequence goes on along the minus strand of JAJLSH010000201.1, from coordinate 265,220 downwards.
ATTCTATTTCTTTTGTTTGAATGTAATTATATGTGTGGCTTTTCTTTATAACTAACTGTCACTCCCTCTATATTTATTTATTTATCTTATTAGCTCTTACATTTTCCAGTTATGGCTCTTTGCGGTTCTTTTATACGCCTTTTGTTCTCTAAACGTTTACATTCTTCCTCTCTGCGTTTCCTTTTACCATTTTAATACTTTGGGTTTTTTGAACCAAAGATCCGACTAACTCTACTTTAATTCTGTTAAATTTTAGATAGGAATTGAATTCTAAATACTGTACTTTGGATTCAAGAAAGTTAATAGGATTGTTAAGTCCTTGGTTAAAATTCCTCAACGCCAGAAATTTTGTTACTTCTGTTCAAATAAAGATGTAGCTTACTCTGCTCGCCTACTTTAGTTGTTCAGGCAAAAGAGCCGAACAAGCGATTGTATTCAAAAAGTGGAGTTGGAAAGTATCTCCAAGGTATATTTAGATCAACTTTGTAGATACAGAGTTTAGCGATGGTATTTCAATTAGTTACATAGTAAGTAGACGATAGACTTATTACCAGAAAATGAATTGTCTTATATTAATCACTAAACTAATATCTAGCTAGTTAAAATGCACAGATGCTAAAAAAGCTAACTGAATAAGAAGATAACGCTATAATGCAAAAGTAATTAAATCCCTAAAGCAACTTTAATGGTGTAAGTAGTAGTGAAAGGTAAACAAACAACCAAACATATATAATGACTGATATAAACCAAAGCAAGCATATTCATCTGAATACTTTGCTTCTCTTGAACAGGAGCGTAAAAAGCAGTAAAATATAAAACAGCAGTAGCAGGGGGTAAGCAATAATTAATATTACAAATTAGATATAACAATTGATCATTATAAAACAATCCATCTGTTTTTAATTTTGAATTTAACGAACATCCGATTATAGGAAAGACAAATAATTTTAAAAAAGTAACAGCAACTGGCGTTTTCCATAAGCCATCTGGCAGATCACTGATTGATAATCTGCCAATTGTAGAACCTAGTAAAAGTAATCCTAATGGAACTTGTGCCTGGCCCAAGTATGTGGCAAAGTCCATTATGAATGATAGTGGTGGGTTATCATCTGGTGCGGCTGTTATATAGGCTTGATCTGAATCAACAAATAAAGCTTTCACCCATGGAATCATACAGATTGCTATACTTATAATAGTGACTAATGATCCTGGCTTTAATGTATTGGATATGAAGGTAGATAAGAAAGATTGAAATAACGTTTCCTCCTTTTTGTTCTCTTCTTTAATTTCAATATCAAGACTAGGAGGATTGCTGCTTGCAGAATTCTTGGTAGATTTGGCATGAGAATAAACTTTAACCAAATCATTTAATGTTTCTGTGGGCCTATTTTTATCTTCATTTTGAAAAATAGAGTTAATGTCGGTCGTATTGCCTGCAATAGAAGAGTGCCGTGATATTGTCAACTTTCGAGATATCGTATGTAGAATTGACGAATCTACTAGAGGTTGAACTGCATGATCATCATTACTGATGCTGTCTATTGATTCTAAAATTGAATCTATATCGGTTGCGTTATTTGATAAGCCAGCACTCTTTTGAGGATTAATCTGATCCTCTTCCTTCTCATTATTTGAATTCTCTAAATCACTATCATTTTTTTCTTTGTTAGCTTCATCACGTTTAAAATCTATTCCAACTAATCTAAACCCACCTAAATTAAACATGATAAAACTCTCAAAGGCACTAAACACGATGATATAGGAGACACCCAAATCTACATCATCAAAAATCCCAGCATCTTCAATGCCTTGCAAATAAGATATGGGTATATCACTGATATTCGGTAATAACCCGCACATGAAGAGTCCACCCCACCATCTTCTGGGGCATCCAACTAAAACACCAACAAGAAACGTTAACATCGCTTGACCTAATAGAATCATTACCGACGTCAATGCTATTGTGCCTATTTGTGGCATATATGAGTTATCAATGTTGGTAACAATCTTACTGAAAGTTAAAGCGGGGAATAAAACAGAAACAATTAAATAACTTATATTTTTTGTAGTTTCAATCGATATAATATTTTTTCTGGCTAAAAAGAAACCAACTCCAAGAATCATATAGATTCTGAATATTGGCTTCACAGCAATATAGATAACTGACCCAAGTGAAGCAGACATCTTATTTATTTGAACTACGGTATGTCTAACAGGGTTTAATTTTATTTCAATAAATATTTTATATATCAGTTGAAAAACAAATCTCCGCTTAGATCGCAATTAACTTAAATGGGATTGAATGCGGAGAACCGAGCAACTCCGTCTGCACCACAGCAGTCCAAGCTAAATCAAATTTTTTTTATGACAGTGGCGAAGTCTAGGCGGACGAGCGTTGATGTTCCGGATCAAGCCGGCGATGCAAGTGGCCGGGTGCAACATTAGTCGACAGTCGACAGCCCAATCTGCCGCGAACTCGCAAACAGAAGTTTTTTTCTCAACCCAACATGCCGCAAGTTGTCATGGAAACGACCTCTTCTCCTTCCATGTACCTTCATGGTGGTCGTTATGCAACCGGGAAATATATCCAGCAGACGGCTAACTTGGATATTCCAGCTTAAACGGTTCCATCTCATAGGTACACCAGCTGTACGCACCACGCCATGTTTACTGTAAGCATCGTTCGGCTGTGCTTAAGAATACTTTTGCTACATTAAAATTTGGTTGTAGAATCCCAATCTTGGCGTTTTCTTTTTGATTTTGTTAAAAAATTTCAAGTATCTTGTGGATCTCTCTACAAAGCCATTTCAAATGAGCAGCCTTGCTTTAGTGTCTGGATGCAACTTTTTGTCCCAAAAAACCTGCTTGCTTTGGCTCTCAGAAAGTAGCCGGAAATGACTGACACTTGGCTAAAAATCAACAGAAAGTAGATGGTAAACCTATATCATATATATGACATTGATCTAACGGATCTTTGTTAAGAATTTCAAATTTGCTATGTTATTTCCTCTTTTGACCGAGTGCTATACACCTTTTTTTTCTAAATTGCTCTAGCTAATTTTTTCAGAAGGGGAATGCAATTATGCTTTCCTAGTGGTGTACATTATATTACCCAAAGAATCTCAAACCCTATTTCAGTAGTCAAAAGTCTCTCTCCATACATGACTTCTAAGGAAATAGATGAAAATTCCCATCTGCCAAGTATTTCTCAACGAAGTACTGGGCTTCTGATCTTCTTTTCTGGGATCAGTTTTTTTTGTCGTCTTCAGGTTTAATATAAATTCTCTTAACCCTATTTAGTTATTTATCATATAGCCGCCCTAGACTTCACATCCCATAACAATATCTCTTTAAAAGTTACTATATGCCATTGCCATAATCTAGTTTAACTCTAAATCCTGTTTGAGTTTGGCCAAATCATCAATGAGGCAGAATAGGTTGTAGCAAAAATAAAACCAAAGAAAAGGTCACTTAACAAAGGACAAAACATAAATTATAACCAATTCTTAAAATAATAGAATACTAGAAAGTGTAGAAAATGGTCAGGAAAACAGAATTAAATAGCAGAGCATCACTGGAAATATAATATTAAAAAAAAAGAACAGGAAATTATGTTATCTTGGCAATATCTTTTACCAGCATAGGATAAAGCAAATTTTAAATATCTTTTCTTCCTTGAATGTGAACTGCATTCTTTAAAGGAATTCAAATTCACTGAACGTCAGAGGAACTCTTCTCACTTTGAATTCAGTCACTTTACTATTTAAAATTCTGTCTCTTCCGTCTCCAGTCATAAGAGTGGCATGTAATACGTTAGTATCATTAACCTAGCTATTAACTGATCTTTTTAGAACAGTGATATCATTAACTTCAATTTCTCAATAACCAAGTTCTTCTAGAGTAAGCACTAGTTAGCGAAGGCATGTTAAACTTTTGTGAAAGTTTTGATACTGAAAGTGGTTGCTGAGATTAAAAAAATTAAAATTGCAACGTTTTCGGAATTTGGGTTAGATTTCGTTAAACGAAGACTTAAAATGTATCGGTTTTAGTTGTTGTTGGGTAAGCTAAGGGTTAATTTTAAGGAAAACCGGCGATGCCGGAATTGTAAGAAGGGAACGACGGAAAAACTTTTGACTGGAGTAGACTGAACCACAGAGAAAAAAACGATGAGATGATGGATGTTACTAAAGGTGTTTTGATATTGCCTGGAATTTGGTGTCATAGTAGTGAAAGATTCAAAAAATGAATCATGTTCTTCATTATTAACTGAGTTTGAGGTATTGAGATAGGATGTGTCATCTCTCCTCTATTTCAGCGATGTTGTGGATCTGAATAGCATTGATAAAGATAATCATTCCTCTTATAGATTGTTACAGCATAAGTCAAAATTAAGGGATCATTGTAATTAACCAGATATCAACATATGCAGGCAATTATGACAGGGCACTTAAAAGAAGCAATACTAAAAAGGTAAAATCTATGGCACTGTATAGGTGACACCAGATATGGATGTTTGTACCAAATAATCTCTTACCCACACCACCAGATAGTTTGATAGTGTCTAGGTTATGGTTATGAATTTCACTTTTAGTATTGAGGAAGCATAAACTTCTATGTATGCAACTGTGATACAATAGCTACAAAATCTTTACTTTATACAGCCGTTTAACTGACCTTATTGATTTGTCCCTCATCCTGGATCTGACCGGCTGTACCAACGATCGACCTGAGTTTTTGCCCGTTTAACCGGCAATAGGCTGTGTCTGTAGAGTGTTGGGCTACAGTTCACTACAGGGCTCTATATCCGTTTCTACCACAGTTGTCCTTACAAAAATTTGGACAGCTATGCAAAGGTACCCTCTATCCTATGTAAACCTACAACCAGATAATCTGCTGGGAGTCTAACTAATTAATACTGTCATCCGTTTAGCTCTGAGAGGTCAGACAGCTCGGACCTTGCCAAGGACCGCCTTGTGATTCCCACATACTTCTCCTTCAGCCCAATCTTTCTTAATTCGTCGGTCACTAACTCCCCATTTATAGGCTGACGAAATCCGGCAGTCAACGCAGTCCAACTAATTCAGCCCTCTACTCATGAGGATGCAGAACATTGGAGGTTGCCAGCTCCCACCTTGATTGGTTCACACAGCTTTAAGAGCCCCCCCCCTAAACAACCAGAAAGTCTTTACCGGTGGTTTAAATCTTTAGAAATTCGTATCTTCCTTAAATTTGGCTTTTTTCAATGTTCCACTACTTAAGTTATAATATAACGCAACCTCTATTCCAGGTAAGTTCTATTATAATATCACTGGTACTACTTTCGAGATCTATTCGTTTGTTTTTTAACACATTATTTGAAACCTTTGACTTCCTTCTTTTAGAGAATTTAATTAAATAACGGATGAAAACCGTTTAATTAGATGAAACGTAAAAAATGACCAAAATTAGTACACCGAAATCAATTTACTGAAATAGTGAATTATTACCTCAAACCATGCTAGTTTGTCTTGGGCAACAATCGGATTAATTCCCTAAACGGCTTAACATTTCACTATATAGGGTACTGGTTGGTTAAATAGATTTTTACCTTAGACACGGGAACTTCACCGGATGTCAATTAAAACGGATGCTTGACTAGGAAATGATTAGATTCGAACTAGCGCCGGCGAATATCTTATTTTCAAAGGACCTCTGTGCGAGCGTTTACATAAGGAGTGCTCATGGTTACCCTAAACTTAAGTTAGCATAATTTTGTAGTTTTGTTAGGAATTCCTTTTTGGATAAGGTCATAGACTTTTTGTTTTGAATCTCCGTACCTTTTTCAGTTCCTATTGACCTTAAAAAACAGCAGACAGGACTTAAACTTCCCAAAATATTGATTATTGATATCTATTTATTCTTATATTTTAAAGGAAGTATAGCGGTTCTTAATATCAACTTTTCTAAAACTGAAGCGCAATGTATTAAAAATATTGAGTGCATCTTATTCAATACAAACTGTGGTTTTAAACTTCAAAAAGTGTTAATAAGAGGCTATACAAGCTACCAGGTCTGAACATGGGAATGCCATACTGCACATATCAGACTAATGGAGAGAACCATTAGACTTCGAAATTTCAATTTAATTAGCTAATTGTTGCAAGGGTTTAATCCTTTATATTATCTACCTTCTCTTTGAAAAAATTCTTTATATCTCTCATAGTAAAAGCACATCTCTTTAATTATCAAAGAAACACATACAGTTGTGCCATGTGCGTAGATTTGCACTAGAGGCAAAAGGTTAAAACGATGTGCGTGTGAAGGGAATCTGGCAGGTTCTCTCTTCGGACGAGCCCCCGGAAATGTAGCTGCATCAGCGAAGTCAATTAGGATCGCGAGAAGCGTGGAGGATCGATCTCCTTTGGAAATTAAGAATTAATTTGTTGCTGCCATTTGAATATGATATGAGAGCAAGATAAGGAAAAGCTTATACTCAGAAGTAACAACGCATACGGATTGAAAAGCTGACAGAATATTTTAATAATGTTAAGGGTTAAAGAAAGGTGTATTGTCCAAGTTTAGGAGAAAAGGCGGTTGTCAGCATATGGCACAGCCATGTAGTGACGAATCGTAACTAAGCCTGGTTTCACAGAGTTTCGCCTCCCCATAGAAGTTAATTATAGTTTATTATTTAGTTCTCTTGCATCTTATTTTGCTTCCTTTACTCAACTTACAAATTTTCATATTAAACTCACTACTTCAACTATGGCATACTGGCTTTACTGAAAATCGTAAAGCATGATCTGTTGGTGCAGCATCAAACTCAATGGGACCACATTTAACTGTATTTAAACTCCACAGTTTTGAGAAAACGTAAAAACGATAGACCATCCAGTGATAAATATAAAACTATTAATGCCAAGTTCTGCTTAAATAATTACAAAATTTAAGTGATTAGTTAGATTTAAGAAATTTCTACTATTTTTCATTTGAATAGCAATTGATTTATTCAAGTTAGGTTTCGTATTAGTAGTATTGGATACTGCAATTAAACCATCTTCAGCTAGCTATATTGGTAATAGCTTCATTTACTGGCTTTTCTTGATAGTAGGTTATCTCTCTAAGACCCCAACTAAAGTTGAAAATGCTTTAAGTAGACGAAGATTAAGGACTAAATCTTGAGCTACCATTGAAATAAAAGTTTCAAAATAAAACACTAGAGCAATTCTTTTTATTTAGTTGCTGATTTAACAACAAATCCAGAATTTACAGTTGGAATTTGTCGACTGAATTAAATGCTAAAATTAGGATAATCGAATTGCATAATGTGCTAGATGTCCACGACAAAAAGAGTCCATGGGCATAAAAAGTGTTTAAAAATGCCATTAAGGTAGATGGGTGACACTCGACTCTTCTTATAACAAATAAGGAAGAAAAAGAGGAAACTTTTAAACAGTAAATGCGGAAGAGCAGGGACTTTGGAATTTTTGAAAACTAAATCTATAATATTAAATGCCATTAAATGATTGGTCCGGAAATATACTGGATGTAACTTTCTAAGCCTATGAAGGTGATTTTCGCGGGAAAGTCAACAGTTCGGTAGGCATTAAGCTATTAGTTTAATCGCACATCAGTACACCAGTTATTACTGAGGCCGGGTAACGTCAAATTTTACTTCCCTCGAACTATCTATATTGTCTTACCATGAGAGTAAATTCCCTTTCGAGAAATGTAACAATATCCATATTTATATATGTGATAATTATACCCTATAAATTAGATACGTAAGGTTTAGAAGCTTTAGAAAAGTCGATTTTTTAATTTTCTCATGTACGCACTTGCGCGCAATACTGAACGTCCTTTATATTCCCTAAGCATGATCCGGTGTACAATTCAACAATTAAGAACTGGGTTAGAAATGGCGCCTATTTCACGAGCCTGTCCGAATGTTACTGGAACAACTCAAAATGATTATTTTTCGACAAGGTGATGTACTGAACAACAAGAGGCCCCCAAAAATTGCATTATCCTGGTATTATCGACTGATTAAAAAGTAAAGCATGCGCAAAGTGCAGATTTCGTTAAATATGATCTTCGTGGAACAGAATTGACGCATTTTCTCGGTTGCCATAAAATGCACTCGCCGATCCTCTAACAGACGATAATTCCTTGTTACCCTATAAGAGATATAAAGATGATTTGTAGATACTGCTCGATTACTAATGAAATTTGAAGCAAGAAAAGTTTCGTAACTGAAATTTTCACCGAATATCTAGATTGGGGGTTTTCTGGCCCTTGAGGCTATACCCAATCTTGACTTGAAGAGGGTGGGCCGGGTCGGTGGATGCTGCAAGTCTCAGGATATTTCAGATTTTACCGAACCCTCTAAAAAGTACTGTACGCTTAATCCGATATGGCTAAGCAATGGTGCATGCAGACACGCAGGCTGTGTGGTGCGGTTATTACATACATGCGCACAAGGAATAAAAGCTTATAGTTGTTGCAACTAATTTTAACTTTTTCTTAGCACATTTGATTTTCAGAATCTTATATATATAACCGATTATTCTCTCAAGCTACTTTATCATTTAGTGGTCGCATTTTTCTTTTAGATTTTATCAATTCAAATGAACCATAACAGTTCTCCAGAAGGAATGACTACGGAAATTCCAAGATTCCTTCAAGAACAACAACGAGCAGTTTCGTCTTTCGCTGTCAATTCAAATCCTACTAGCTATTATAGAAATCACCACAATCAATATTCTAACCCAACAACGCAGTATGATTATTACAATCAGATATCTAGCAGTAATGCTTCTGACAAGTACTTTCATTCACAGCCGTCTCAATATCTCCAAACAACGTTACCCCAACAAACTAGACACAATATTTATTCACCAACTACTCTGCCATTCCCGCAATCTCAACTTCAACCTCAACCTCAACCTCAATCTCAATCTCAATCTCAATCTCAAAAAAGTCCATATATAGCCAATCATAGCCCGTATCCATTACAGTATAACACTAGTAGCAGAACTTTATATTCAATGCCTACCCAACAGCCACTTGTCTCTGCTAACGTTTCACCTTCTCATGATACACGTTACACTATGCCAGGCCCATTGGCCTCATCAGTTATATCTCCATCTGCTTCTTTGACGACACTACTTAAAGAATCTACTGTTAATAATTTAGGAGACGAGCCATTGAAGAAGAGAAAGTCAAATGCTGGTCGTAAGCCAAAAAAGAGAATTGAATATCAACAGCCAACAAAGACTAAAGAAATAAGGGTGGTATGGTGGAACGAGGAAAGAATTCCATGTTATGAAATTGAAGTGAACGGTATTGGTGTACTGAGACGTACTGACAATAACTACGTTAATGCAACGAAGCTACTGAATGCTACTCAGATGACGAGAGGTAAGAGGGATGGCATACTAAAGAATGAAATGGAAAAGGTTATTGTTAGAAAAGGTCCAATGAAATATATGGGTATATGGCTTCCTCTCAAGAAAGCTGAAGAGCTAGCCAAACAAGAAAAGATAAATGAATTGCTATTTCCATTATTTGAACGCGATGTTGGAAAGCATTTACACGATGTTTGACTTTGATAACATGTCATACAGGATTATCTTTATTTGTTAGTCTACAAAATTACTTTTAAACTATTATTAATTGCTGTTACTTTTCTTTTTCAAATTGATTTCATTTTGTCTTATTTTATTTAATTTGTTCTTGAAATTTAATCATTGAATTCATTTCATTTTTGGCTTTTGCTGTGCTGATTTTCAATTCTAAATAAGGTTTTTACTTTTTACCCTTTTATTTTTCTTCAATTCTGTGATCTTTTTGATTTCCTGTATATTTTATTTTTGCCATTGGATAGATATATCCTCATTGCTAATGGGTCTTGATGACCACCACTAGATTCTTAATATATGCTTTAGTTATGCCTCAACACAATTTGCAGCTTTACTATCAGTTTATTAAAAAGAGGTTTTCTTTTTGCGTTGAGATAGTTCTAAATAAGTATACCATATTGTTCAAAGTGTCCCTCTGAATTTACTAACATAGCTTTTGATTTATCATTAGATATTACATGATTTAACATAAAAACTATTTTTTTTAAAGTATCCAAATGAGGCATGCTGTTAGTGTTGCAAACAACAAATCTTGTTATGATATACTAGCTTGAAATACCATAAATGTGCATCAATGTTTAGTATCTTTTAGCAAGATCTCGAGTAACTTCAATTTAATTACCTGTGAAAAAATAGAGCCCACGAGAATACGGAACCCAAAATCACATATTATACCAAATTAACATAACCGTGCATTAATTAAAGCTAATAGTAGTTCGTATCGTGATCACAAGTAAAGTACAGGTAACTGAATTAATTAATTCCAGTCCAGTTAATTAATTTCAATTCAATTATTTAACAATATCAATTTCTAAGTTCAATTCAATTATTTAACAATATCAATTTCTAAGTTCCAATTAACCATAACATAGAGTCAATAGGGCTTTTAAAGTTATCGTATTACCATATGGGCTTGATCATTATAGCTAGGGCTAATGTAACTAGATTTACTTTAATTTTAAGAATCCTAATACATCGGGGAGTATATATTTATGTTTTTACCAACCGGCACTCTTAAAGGAGATGGCTGCTTCAACATTTCTGGGCGAAGATGGTTATCCATACATTGGATACCTTTCGAGACAAGCCATCTAACCATCTAATATTGATATGTAGTATTACTTATGAATTTGCTACTTCTACCGCTCCTGCAATGCCAGGCAGTCTGATCTCGTCTATTTTCAAAAGGACCTTCTGCTTTAACTCCGGGTGAACTTTCGGAACGATTTTTTTCTTCTTCATTACGACCTGCATTCTATGTAACTATTTGCATTCTGTATTTAAGCTCTCTATACGCATCTTAACATTCTTCGTTTACAATCAATAGGTTTCGCCGTCCAAACTGAGCTTGATGTATTAGTAACGGTTCTATACTCTCATATCTCTCGAAGTGTCACTTCATATAATTACAATATTAAATTATTTACGCGGGGATATTATTATTTTTTTGTTTTATCAAGAGCATTACCATATTGAAGTGTCATTTGTTGTGAAACTTTAGCTTACCTTGATTAAGTTGCTTATTATTAAAATTACTTAATTGAGTAAGTAATTTAGATTGTTGATAGCGAATATACACAGATGTTAATGGCCAGGCGCTTTAGGATGCTGCAAGCACATAATTATTGATGAAGAAGGCTTTGTAATGCAGTCATCCAAATGGGTCTGCATCTCCAACGGACGATTTGCATTGGTACCAGGACCGAAAACCTTTTGTTTCCGGTCAACTTTATAATAGAAAGAGAATAAACCTAGCTTTCCAACTTGCAGCTTTAGCTGATTTTTTTGGTCATTGAAATAACATCACAGAGACGGTTGCTTTTAAATTTGTAGAGCATGTAATTAGAATTAATTCAATTTTTTAACAAGGAATCTTGAAATTTCTTAGCTATGCAAAACTTCTATAAAAATATTTCCGCACAAACTTGATCAAAATTTCGGGTAAATTCTATATGCAGGAGGATTGTTTAATGTAATATTTGTGTCTTTGCATAGTGCGTCAAATATGCACAAATCAGTCGATAAATTTAATCCCCAAAGAAGAAACATCCGTTTAGCTAGGTTTTTTTTTCGTTGGCATATTATTGATTTGACTTCATACATTAATAGAAGAACACATGGAGCAAGTGAAATACTTTTCCGTCTTGCGGTTAAAGCCATTGACCATCTATAACGAAAAGTTTTCAAATGTTTAAGATGTAACACTAATTATACCAGTAGCTGACGTAAGCTATCACCGAATTATTGCCTTCTCAGAGTTTTTTATTTATTTAAGTAATAGTTATCGTGATTCAAAAGAGGTACAATTATATTTATAAGTGTACACTAAGATTATCATTATAACTAACCCTGCATTTAAGAAAAACACGATATTCTTACTCTTTGCAATTTCAAGTATCCACATACAGTATGTTTATATAAAATTTGAAAGTAGAATACATTAAAAATCGATACAGCATACAAAAACTATATCCTACCCATATACATAAGTAATTCTTCTAAATGTTTTACAACTTGAAACTACAATAGCCAATCATAGAACTTACAATGGAAATATGTTCAAGCCTTTGTCCAGCCCAGTTATCATTCGCCAATTGAATGTCGGGTTATATGCCCTTTATAATACAATGGTTCCGGAACTACATGACACCATTTATAACTGTCATATATATAGATTGTTAATGCATCATTAGAATAATGATCATACTGGTTATCATAAACTACCTAATTTTCAAGAAAATCTGGTTATTCCTAGACCTTTTATGGTGAAAATCTCATTGAATTTAGATTAAAGAATATTTTGAAAATTTATTCACATTGAACTGATTCACTTGGAAATAAATCAGTTTAAATATTCAAGAATTAGGATCTTTAAAATTATCCTGAGATGCATTTGAGATTTCAACATTACAGTGTCTTTCTACAGGTGATAAACAGTTCACAGTCTTCCAATTTTGATGCTGTTGCTAAAATAAATGAATGAAAGATGCAATGAATTATTACTCCGTGAATTTGAACTAGATTGATCTGAACGCGTAGGATTGAAGAGATAAACAAAAGAATGATAAGCATACCTCAAGATTTAAGCAAGGCTAAATTACATTAATCATACACTTCCGCCTTGAATTTTGTAAGTATCTCAGAAGATGCAGTTTATGGGAAAAATATATTGAGTAAGTTCTTAGCTTTTATGAAATGGGTAATGGATATGATTTGGTTAAAGCTGTAGTAAATATATTGTGTATTACCTTTAATGGCTTTTATACATATGCATGAATGAGTGTATTACGGCCAATTTTAACGATATTTTGTGAAATTTGGGTATCGTGTCATAGGTCGATCAAGTAACCAATTAGTATAAGATCAAATAGAAATTCCTTAGAAAGTTTCATCAAAGTGACTCATGATGCTTATTACTCCTCAAGATAGACAGTTACAATTGTGAAAACAAATTTAAAAAAAGCAGTTCTACCGGTGTTACGAAATGAAGTAAGTTGGGTGGTATTAATCATATAACCACTAATAACAATTAAGATCAAACACTAATTGTAAATTATTAGAGTACTACTTATTTTATTTTTTAGAGAACTATTAGCCGTAGAAAAGCGGCAATGAATATTTAATAAGATCCTGAAATCCCAGTGATAAAGCCTTACTGATGGTCTCCATGATTGTGCGTTGGTAATTTGTCTCTTCAACAAAAGGCGAAACTGTTTATTAATGTTTCTGATTTTAAATAACAAGTTTTATTCCTATGATTATTCCTCATTCAGTGATATTCAGTACTAAATGAATTAAAATTGCCCTGAATGAGATATCTACTCAATAGCTTAGCCGAATTTTAAATATAATGTGATGCAACTGAACAACTAAAAAACTGACGTTTAAGCACTACGAAAATAGATGTATCTAGAGAATTCTAGTCGTTAAAGCAAAAGGCTGGATGATTGATACGTTTACAAAGTTAAGATCCCCCAGGATTTTCGTGCTTTTAATTTTCCTATTGAATACTTAGATTTTAGGAAAATCGCCAATTCGGTAATATTAGTGATGCTCAAAGTTATTATAATCTGTAGGATCGGGTGAAGTTGAAATGTGACGTCAAGCTGCTCAGGGTAAATGTTTGACTGACTTGTAAATTGGTAGCAGCTGCAATATTCATCTGGTGTCAACAAAAAGGTTTTTAAAGAATGGTGAGAACAGAAATATCTCCAGATAGTTCTTTTCCTGTATTTGTCATTAAATATTACTATGCGTATGCGCAGGAGGACTATATTTGGGTGTTGTTGTGGCGCTTAGTATCAAGCGAATATCCAAAAGGTCATAATACCCAGATGGGTGGGACCCTACTGCAGTAAATACAGCTGTACCTCCATTAGCGTAACTAGGTAGTTTTTCTGTATTGAAGATACAAATCCCACTAGCACTGCTGACGTACAAGATATAACCGTACAGTACTCTTAAAGGCTGAATAAATTTCCAGGATTGAATGGCAGTGATGAATTCCATCTTTAAGGTGGAAGATAACCATCAATGAGCCTTGATGTGACTCAAAATTTAAAAATCTTTTGAATACTTTTCTTCAATCAGTAACTTAAGGTGAGATATATTACAAAATTTACAAGACTGCCAAGCCAACGGCAACTACTCCAACGATCAATCGGCCAAATGAATCTGCGTGAAATTTATTTTTCTGCTGACAATAGTTGTGCCCGTTAGACCTAAGCGTGGTGCCGAGAACACACCGAAAGAGAACCGAGGAAAGGCCGCGTTGATGCCAAGCAAGCCTGCTATTTGTACACCGGAGAAATCCTGACCTTTAAGGCGTGCACTAGTTAAGCCGAATTTCCAGGCAAAACACTTTCATTATTTTAAATCAAGATGAACCAATTCTTTTCTTTCTTCGATATAAAGTACATTTACTATTTCTACCACTTACCTCTTTCCTTTTGCAATTGTATATATACACTAGAAATTCATCAGTTTAATACCCCAGTTAAAGATACCCGCTCATAATTTTTTTCAAACATGGCCCAAGGATACGTAAATAGTAAGATAAATCAGTCTTCACAGTCGTTATCAACAGAAGCTACATCTGCAGCATCGTATATCTCTGCTGTTGAATCCCAACATGTCCCTTCTTCCAATCATAACCCTCAAAGTGAACTTCAAAAAGATAACCCCAGCACAAATAATAACAGCAATTTTTCTGCAGAAACTAAAGGCAACAACGACATTCCTAAATCAATGACCAAAGCAAAAGAAGATTCAAGCTCTTCAGATTTAGATTCTGTGAGTATGTATACCGGGGGTACTACTCCACATGCAGGCGATGGAGATACCTACGAAGCTAAATTGACCAAAACACGAACAAACCAAGAAATCTTTGATGACCAATTAGGTGATGAAATGGTTAGAGTCATGACAGAGGTGTCAAAAATTTCAAAAGTTTTGACACATAATACTATGTCTTTTGAACCTAAAAAAAAAATAGAGGAAGATGATGCTATAGATCCGAAACAGATGGAATGGGATGGCCCCGATGACCCGGAAAATCCTTACAACTGGCCGATTTGGAAGAAGGGTTATGTTACCATTACAATTGGTTTCTTATGTTTGGTAATTACCTTAGGTTCTTCAATCTATGTTTGTGCCATTCCTGAAATGGTAATTAAATGGGGAATTTCTGAAACCTTGGGATTATCTGGATTAACATTCTATTTACTTGGTCTAGCGTTGGGGCCTGCCATTGCGGCTCCCATCTCAGAACTTTTTGGACGTAAGATTGTTTACTGTTCCACTTTACCAGTGTCAATGTTATTTATCATGGGTGTTGGTCTATCCAGGCACATACGTGAAACCTTGGTCTTAAGATTCTTTGCTGGCTTCACAGCTTCAGCTGCTCTTGCCATTGGTGGTGGATCTTTAGTTGATATGTATGCCATTGATCAATTGGGTATTGCTATGACTTTGTTCTGCTTGTCTCCCTTAGCTGGTCCTGTCATTGGTCCCATCATTGGTGGCTTTGCCGCTGAACATTATTATTCTGAAGACCCAAACACAATTGGTGGTTTAAGATGGGTGATGTGGATTGATTTGTTCTTTGCCGCCGCTGTTTTTATTCCAATTTATTTAATGCCTGAAACATATAAAGCTATCATTATGAAAAAGAGAATTAAGAAGAGAGGATTAAAGTTAAAAAAAGGACCCCCACTTGGACAATTTTTATTAATTATTTTTTTCATTACAATTATTAAGCCTATGGAAATGTTAGTGGTTGAGCCAATTGTTTTGGTTTTTTCAATTTATACTGCGTTTATCTTCGCTGTGTTGTTTGGCTTCTTCGAAGCTTATCCAGTTATTTTCAGGGAGAAATACGAGATGTCTCTTGGTATTTCAGGTCTTACCTTTTTAGGTGTTGGTACTGGATTAATTCTTGGTGCTTTAACGTATGTCGTTATTGATAGATTTGTTTTCTTTAAAAAACATAAGGATGGTTACGTTGGTATGAGAGATAAAAACGGCAATCCAGTTATTACTCCAGAATCTAGGTTATTACCTTGCAAGATTGGTTCCCTAGCTTTGTCTCCATCGTTGTTTTGGTTAGCTTGGACTGGAAGAAAGTCAGTTCAATGGATGGCTCCAATCGCTGCAGGTGTGCCATTTGGATTTTCTTTAATCTTGATCTTTTTTTCCATTTTAACCTACTTTTCAATGGCTTTCCCACCATTATCTGTTGCAAGTGCTTTAGCTGCAAACAATCTTTTAAGATATACTGTTTCTTCCGTGTTTCCATTATTTACCGTTCAAATGATGCATAATTTGGGCGTGGATTGGGGTGTTTCAGTTTTTGCATTTATTGCTCTTGCTTTGATTCCCGTTCCTTGGATCTTTGATAAATATGGCCCTGCTTTAAGAGAACGGTCTAAATACAGTTGGGTCGCGTTATTAAGAGAACAACAAGCTGCAAAGGAAAAGGATACTGAAGCCTAATAATATTTCTTTATACATAAAAATTCATCTTTATAAACATTCAATTGGATTTCAGCCGTTATGCACAAGTTTCAAGTATTTCATAAGATAAACTAATTTCTATTGTAATACTTATTTGGTTAATTATTTCATTTACGCTATTTTTTTGATTTTCAGTTTTTCACTTTTGAATTGTATTTTCTAAGTAAATACTACTTTTATAAATACATCTATACGATTATGCGATTACATAAAAATTAGACCTTTCTTTAGGTTGCATTTGTATTATTGTTCTTAGTCAAAGCTGGTGTACTGGTGCCACAGCCACGGTGATCGGTTTACGCGAACCAAACCATCAACTGTTCTCACTTCCAACAGCACAACGATAAAAGGGAACCTTAATAATTCAACGATACATTTAGAAGGCAATATGGACTTCGTGTTTGATACCTCATATGACGAGGAAGTATATGGATACAATACTAACGCTTTGTCCACTTCAAATAATGGCCACTCAAAACTTCCTATCCCATCAGCACCATTGAAAATTCCAAATTTTCAAATTCAAAATGATATCACAAAGAAGTTTTCGAATTTAAAAATACTAAGAGATATTGGAGGTTCATTAAATTCGCAATTTGGCGGTGGTACTATGGAGGATGAGCAATCAGTTAGTGATGCGGAAGGCAGCAGTGATACATTAGCCTTTAACTACGCTAAAAATTCATTAGATTTGATTGCTCATTCAGAATTACCAAGTGAAGCTATTAGTTCTTCAATATCCACCAATTCGATAGGCTATAATCTAAAATCAAAGGCTGGAGGTAATAACAGTGATAATACTTTGGGAAATAGACTATCTCGAGTGCTAAATCAAGCCAATTATGATGCATCTGTTAAAGATTCATTATTGCTTTTGCAGCTCAAACTTTCAGGTCCAACGATAGTTACTTCCAATAATGCGGAGGATATTGATATCCAAAAGGAAATCAATGAACTAAATGCTAATTATAAATATATCACGAATCCAAGCATTCTTGGCTCAATTTCGAGAAGAAAATTAAGAGGTGATATCGAAGCTGATTTACTTAGACAACATTTTTTAAGTTTAAAGAAATTTCAAACTATTGCCAAGAAACTAGATTATGTAAAGCAATATATTGATGATTTAAATGTGTGCTATGACGAAATAAAGACAAAGCTTAATGATAATATTACACAGAATGATTTATTAGAAGATGAAGTTAAAGGAATGATTTCCAAAAGAAATGTTTTGAGAGTAAAGACTGCATTGCTGAATAGTTTCAAGGCTAATTTTACATTGTCTCATTATGAAGAACACTATTTATCCACTGAAAATATTGACGACGAGTACTTTGAAATTTTAGATAAAGTTAACAGGATTTATGAAAATTCAGATATTTTATTAAGCATGAATAATGATAAATTGGGTATAGCAATAATGAATAAAATGTCTCATTTAATGACTTTGGCAACAGATAGGATCTCAACTGGGTTAAAGAAGCAACTCGCGCTTATATATCTACAAAGCAACTTTAACAAGGATCAAGAATCAATTAATATTTTTCAGCGATCATTAATACACGTACTGCAGAAGGATAAGGATATATTTGATAATATCGTTGCAGAAGTTATACAAAGTCGATCCCGGATAATACTGGAAGAATTCAATAATCAATTAAACGGCTATTCAGAAGAAGTTGGTCAATATCAATCTGGAAATAGACGACAAACTCAAACATTATTCATATCTTCTTATGATTCTAAAAGATTCATATCAGATTTATTAGCTTATCTACATAATGTTATTGTTAATGAATTAGAATTAGCGGAATCTTTATTTAATTTTGATCAAGGTGAAGTCCTCAATAAAGATTTGGGATTAGTTATTCAATTTGTTGTCAACAAAGTTGTTGGATCTTTGTCCACGACAATCCGTGGCTCATTTGAAAGTATTCTCAGGCAAGAAGCAAAACCTACAGTTATTACAGAGTTATTCCATTTGGTTGACTTATACTGTATGATGTACAGCAAGTTGATCGATGCAAAAAATAGTGAATTAATAAACATGATGAAAACACTAAAGGATGAGATCGTTGATAGACTATTTAATTTAATTAGAATCAAATTAAAAGACCTTAAGCTAGAAGCTGATTCCGAAGAGGTCTTTGAAGATTTGCTCAACCTACCAGATTGGTTAATTGACTTTTATGCTAAATTTTTAAGTATATTTGAAAACACAAGTTCAACCGAAAAATTCCTCGAAATGGAGGAAGATAAATTAGAACAATTATTTGCATTATTAGTTGATGAACCAGTTGAAATACTAGACAACGTCACGAAGAATATGGAAATTTCCAAAAAATCGAAAGAAATTTATAAAACCAATTGTATAGAATATATCAAGTCACAAATTGAAATCGTTCCACTTCTCTCCAAGAAGACAATTGAGGTTACTAATAAATTAAAAGGAATGGTGAAAGATTTGACAAATGGTGAGTTAACCGAATTTTTGCACAATGCTGGGTTACTCGATATCTACAACCTAGTCAATATGATATATAAATTAGAAGATGATTTCTTTGACATTTCGGTATATCAACCAATTAAGGAAAACAAAATGTTCAATTTAAGCACCTTTCAGCAAGCCAATATACGACTTCAGGAGTTCTTAATTACATATATTGTGTCCAATGAACTGAATAAAATATTGTCCCCTAAAATTTTAAATGATGTCTCTGTGGATTCTTCAATCGCATTCGTTAACTTTTATTATAAATTATTACTCATATTGAAGGAATACTTGACAGATGAAGACGGAAATTCAATCCCGGTTTTCAAATGGGATGATGTACACGTCGCAACATTATTAGGTATCGAAAATTCATATTTAAATCAAAAGGTTAACCACGAATTAGAGGGGTCAGTTCTTGATGATTAATATATATAATCTATATAATATACATTTAGTGGAAATCACTTTCACACCACCAAAATAATTAATAAATAAAATTAGAATATAAACTTATTTGACTTCCTTGTGATCAGGAACCTTACCTCTTCCGTAACCATCCTTGAAATAGTAATCCATTGGATAATAGTCTTCCGTGAACTGCCTATCCTTCTCCAAAAGCACCATACACTCGTATGGGGTTAATAAAGGTTTATTAAAAGCATAACCCCAATCAATCGACAATCTAGGACATGCAACTTGAACAAAGCAATCAATATCATCAAACTTAGATAACTTACCAGGGAAGATTTCAGATAATATAATTTTAACAACAGTGCGACCACTTTGTTTTAATTGTTCTTCCAACGTTTCTACAGTTATAGGGCTACCCTGTCTTCCTAACGCTCCCAATATCAAACCGATTTTTTTCGCATGCTTAGCAACATTGACTGCATCTTGACGAACTTCAACCAACTCTTTATGATCATATCCTTCTTTTGTAAACTTTCTAGAATAAGGGTCGTACCTGAAAGCAGATATCTTCGGATTGTGAATCATTGCAGATTCTAAATGAAACCGTCCATCACCAATGTAGATCATGCCGTCATATTGATTTGGATCAAGTCTAGCTGAAGTACAACCTAACACTTCACCTTTGGACAAAGGCATTATTTGTGGAGGTATGATATATAACAATTTATCCCCATCTTGAGGGTTTTCCAATTTATATTTTATTGAATGAATTGCAGGGTTAAATTGAATGGTACCAAACACAGCCAACCTGGACCCGTTAGGAAAATTCTTTGTCAATGTATTCATCAAATGTTGTTCATCGATGTTAATAGTCACAAAAACATATAGAACTTTAATCAAAGTGATATCAATTGGAACCAAGCATGAATGAGCATAGTGCACTATGAAGTCACAATCTAACGATCTAGCAGTATAATCATCAATGCAACATGCACCATAAGAGACATCACCCATAACTAGTATTTCACAGCAGCAGAACTGTTCAAGGATATCAGCAATGACAAGTGAATATATAAGTAAGCCTTCAGGCATTTGCAAACAGACTCTTTTAGCTTTCTGTTTCTTAATGTTCCAAACAGTTTTGTGAATTTCAAAGTTGTAGTTAGAGGGTAACAGTTTCATTGCTTCATTAAGTTCCGAATCTTCCAATATTTCTTTTGGAATTTGATTCATTATACGACTGATGGCTCTTGGTTTTTTTAGCTTTAATGTTAAGGCGGTTTTTTCATTATTTTCTGTAATGGGCTCAGAGGGCTTAGAACCTCCCACGAATCTTCTACGAGGTTTTCTGCTTTGTGGAGGAAAGTTAATAGTAACATCCGGCATGGTATATTATAAAGTTGGTTTCAATTTAGTGATTTTGCAATGATTAAAGTGATCAGCTGAAGAATAATTGAATCACTTATCAAAAATAGGTTAAAAAGTTTTTAAGCCGCACTTTTTATTTTTCGTTAGTTTTTTACGAAGTCGACTGAGAGAACAACAGAACAACAATCTAAATAATATGCTAACACCCCAATTTACAGTGTCTCAGGATGAAGAATTTATTTCCCTAAAGGTCAAAATATCCAATATCCGTTTCTCAGCGAAAGCAATTGAAATGGTGGTAAACGAAAATCTTTTTGTTTTTTCTCTTCCTCCTTATTATTTAAGACTTCGGTTTCCAAAATCATTAATCGAGGATGAAAGAGCCCATTCTGAGTTTATTTCAAAGGAAGAATGCATTAATGTTAGAATTCCTAAATTGAACAAGGGTGAGTTTTTTCCAGATTTGGACCTTACTGGAAAACTACTAGCAAGAATTAATGAACCTACTACTACCTCATCAGTTGAAATTCAAAAAGATCAGGTTAAAGGACCATTGATTCAAGAGATGGATAGTGATATTGTTCCAGAAAATATAAAGACAAAAGCAGGAGCAGAAACGTATCTTAAGAAGTTAGAACAAGAAGCAGAATCGTATGATTGGGAAGTTGAGCAAAAACTACCGACTTTAAGCTTGGGCACCCCCAGTGATGAGTTATTGAATAAGCACAGATATGGATTTAATTCACAGTACTCGGGATATATTGAGGTTTCGTTATCCAACGGTAATGATATAAATGATCTTTCCTCCCCTGAAGCTATGTCACCCGACGATAGAGTTGTGGAAAGATTAATAAAAGAGAATATAAAATTTGATCCAGAATACTATGCAAACGATTATTTAACATATAAATATTATTCCCAAGATTCTAATTTTCCATCTGTGCTGAAGTGGAAATCTGAGTACAAGAAAATATTTTTAAAGTTTCAAAAAGATCAGAAACAGTATAGAGAACAACATGCAAGTGAACCTGATTTAGAATCCAAACTACCTGAATTTCCACCAATTGAATTTACTCAAGATGAGAAAACTAAAATGAATGACTTGCCTAAGAAGTCTTACCTCCTAAATGATGCTAAACTCCTTTACTATACTATCATTTCCCTCTTGTTTTCATATTGTCACGAGCTCAGGTCTAATGAGGGCGATCTTACTGTTGAAAGTGGCTGGGCAATAGGTAAACTTACTCCGCAGATCAGTTGTTTAGACTCACAGCTAATACAATCCAATAATGAAACTGAAAATAATATGCTGAAGGTTATAGTAATTACTATGAGCAGAAGAGCGCTGAGTTATCCATTGTATCGACTATATGAATTGGTTTTGCAAACATTTGAAGATGTTTACTATACATTAAGATGTGGTAAGCGTGGTGTACTGAAAGCGTTAATGGCAGCTCGTGAATTATTTAGGTTCCATGACGTTTATTACGTTTACTGTAAAATTTTACTGGATGATTTATGTGCCTGGGTTTTAAGAGATGATGGATCAAATGAAAAAGTTTTTAGAAATTTAGCACATGAATTAAAAAAGCAAACTGAAAGTTTGACAAAGTCTGATATTGTTTTTGAAAAAGTATTGGCTGTTAATGAGCAACAACAGGCTGAAGGTATTGAGGAAGGCCCAGAGCTAGAGTTTGTTAATTTATGTGATATTGAAGAGTTAGCTGAAGATGCATATCATAGCCAAGTTCAATAATTAAATGACGTCTATAGATTCGATTTAATGCATAATTATACATGCTTATATAGGTGCACTTAAATGAAAAGAGAGAATAAAATAAATATATTTATCAATAAGCAAAACAAAATTCATTTGGCAACTTAATTGTCTTTGATTTTGAAATAAAACGATCGCAAATTAAGAGCGTTGAAATTAATAACTATTCTAAAATATTATTCGGAAATTTAGGCATGCTATGTGACTTTGTCAGACTTGGACAATCTTCTCTAATGGGTGAGCCAGATTTGGAATCAGGAGGAGTTCTAAATGCATCCCCAAGGTTCATTTGATTCTTGCAAGACGTTTGAAAGTATTGAGATTTACTTTCAGAATCAAGAGAGGGGGATGAAGGTTCAGAATAATCATGACCACTTTGACCAGTCTTTCTCTTCTTGATAGGGGTTTCAAGATCTGGGATTGTGATATGGAGACTCGACCTTATACCGGATCTTCTTGTGTTATTGAAATTCAATTCCTTTGATTCGGGTATACAAACTGATGTGGGAAGAGAGGAAGTTCGATGATGTGTTGAACCATGCTTCAAGTGACTTAAATGTGATCTTTGTGGTCTGTCTTTCCCAGAAGCTAGAGAAGAAGAAATAGCTTGAGCACCGATTCGAGAAGGAGATAATTGATGTTTAATCGATAGACTTGTCTTTCTTTGATGCCCTGGAGTAATCGATGGACCGGCCCCGAATTTAAAATCTGCCATCAGATTCTTCTTGATTTCACTTTGAAATCTTGTATGTGCTGCGGTATTAGACATATTCGCTTTTTGATCATCAAGTGACTTTGACTGGATTTCATTCAAGTGCTTTAAAGATTCTTCAGACCAACTAAATAAAGTTGGAATTAAATGGCCAGGAATATTTGCATGAATGGCCATTTTTAATGTTTCATGAATTCTTCCCATCCTCTCCGTTTTGTAATACTCTTGCTTAGTTTTTTCTTGTTGAATTCTAACTTCCAGTAACAGTTCATATGATTGTTCGGAATAGCCTACATTTTCAGTTGGGGGAACATGAACGCTTGGTAAAGTACAAATATCACTCTTTTGGTTTCTTTGCTGGACTTTTGCTTGAGTAAATTGGTCAGACTGACTTTTGATAAATTTTTCGATATCAGAATTTGGGTACAATTTCTTTAGATCAGAAATAGTAGAAGCATCGAACGAGTTATTAGTGGTAGTGCTCATTATAACAGTAAAAAAGAAAAAGAATCCAGGAATAATCGAAGACAATGCAGAAAGCTAGTTAAATATAATATAAAGATCGTTCAGCCTCTATATTTGTTCAAGAATCAAAGGAAGTGGAAAAAAGAACAAAGAGCAAGATCCGGGTATTAAATAACGCAGGTGAAAAAGCATTAGCGCCGCTTTTTAAAGAATTATATGGGCATCGCATATCTACATAATTAATATCGGCATGAAACAAGCAAGCCACCTTTTGATCCGTTTAGTGCAGATATGATTCATGTGAGAGCTAGCCATTTGTTGGTAGCAACGATCTCGCTACTTTTCCTAGCTTCCCTTTTGGGATAAAGATCAATACTGAGTGCGCAAACCGGATGCGCCTCTGCACCAGCACCAGTTCGGGATGCAGACCACCAAACGCGTTTTTGATAAATTTATTTAACTGGAGACACGTCTGTAGATGGAAAGTTGTCTGGTTGTCCATTTCCACATTAATATGTCTATTGTTTCACTTATAGGTATCAATGTTCTCAGTAACCCTGCTAGATTTCAAGAGCCATATCAATTTGAAATAACGTTTGAATGTTTAGAGCCCTTAAAAGATGATTTAGAATGGAAACTCACGTATGTTGGGTCTTCCAGATCTTTAGAACACGATCAAGAATTGGATTCAATTTTAGTTGGACCTGTCCCTGTTGGAGTAAACAAATTTATTTTAACTGCAGATGCACCATCTCCCGAATTGATTCCAGCGAGTGAGTTGGTTTCAGTCACCGTGATATTACTAAGCTGTTCATATAAAGAGAGAGAGTTTGTTAGAGTTGGTTATTATGTGAATAATGAATACGATTCTGAAGAACTCAGGGAGAATCCCCCATCAAAAGTCCAAGTGGACCACATTGTCAGAAATATATTGGCTGAAAAACCAAGAGTTACAAAATTTAATATTGTTTGGGATAATGAAGGGGACGACCCAGATAATGACTTTCCATCAGAACAACCCGAAGGAGACGAGGAGGAAGGAGAAGATGAAGAAGAAGACGATGACGACGAAGAAGAAGAAGAAGAAGAAGAAGAAGAAGAAGAAGAAGAAGAAGAAGATGATGATGATGACGATGGTAATGAGGAAGAAGTTGAAGAAACTAGTACCGATAGAGCCACTGATGGTGTTATCAATGGCGATAACAAATCAATTGAAGATAAAGATACACCGGATGAACCTCCACTGAAGAAACAAAAAATAAAGCAAGATGAAAAAGACACCGAAGAACAAGAAGATGATGTTGAAGAAGACCTCGATGCATTGGAAGAAGAAGATGATGCCGAAGCTGAGGAGGACGAAGATGACGAAGAAGAAGAAGCAGAAGAAGAAGAAGCAGAAGAAGAAGGAGAAGAAGAAGAAGAAGAAGAAGAAGAAGAAGAAGAAGGAGAAGAAGAAGAAGAAGAAGAAGAAGAAGAAGAAGAAGGCGATGAAGCCGAAGAAATTGAGGAAGTGGAAACAAATGCAGAGGAATCAAAGGAAGCAGTCTACGAACCCGCAATCATAGCAACGCCAGCAGATTCAGTAAGTTCAGTTGACGGGGATGCTTGATTATCTGGCAAGTCCATAAAAGATAATCCACTGGATCTACATGTATAAAGTTTAATATTATGTACAATTTTTTTTAATCTACAGATGTCGCAAGGAAATAAAGGTATCATTTCATTTCTGGTGTAAACCATTGACTATCTGGAAAACTTGAGTAACAATTCTTTCGGTGTCATCAAAATCTTTTCCCAGTCCAGTGACCTTTAATCTATTCAACATCTTGTCAGGGTGCCATCTGATCCTCTCTCTTTTAGTGTTTTCTTTATTTTCAATAAATTCATTAACGTTATCAACATTTAAGTCTTGAATCGAATTGGTGGCAACCGGCAAGGGAATTTGAAGTAGACTAGCCCCATCAACAAGTGAATCCCACTGAGAACAATATGCGGAATAATCATATGTTTTTCTCGTGTCTATAGGGTTGTAGTTGTGAAGATTGAAGTCGGGAATACTACCGTTACACTTAAAATCCTGTTGCGATCTTTCAAATTGGTTACTATATTTAGTGAGGTCTGGTTGCTCACTGGAATCTAAAGAAACAAATCTATACCCTTTTATCTCTGGTCCATATTCTTCAACCTTGAAATTTGCTCCTGGCTTTAAATTCGGTGGGCTATAGGAGGAGTTTACTGGTTCCTCCTCAACATCACTATCGGATGCAGTTTTTTTTTTTTTTTCTTCTGCATCTCGAGCTGTATCTAATTTTGAACCCGTTGATTTAAACCTCAGTCTCTTTTTATTATTTTCTTTGGGTGTTTTTACTCTCTTTTTATCTTGATTAATTGATGATTCATCATGTAAGAATTGTTGAAGCTTAACAACTTCATTCCCAAAATTTCGTGAGCTTTCATTTTTCCTTGATTTTCTATCAAACTTCTTGATAAACTTGACCCTTTGGTTATTCATTCATTTGGATTGCCAACAAGTATAAAGTGTTGCCTTAAAATTTGAATTTTAAACATTTCTATTGGAGTAAATTCGAACCGGCGATGGCAATGCACCGCCTCATGCGCCACCTCATTGTTCAGGATAAAATTATTTTTCTCTTTACTCCGGTTTTGTGAAAAACTACATTGGACTTCAAAAGGATCACAGGTTTTAAGTACTTTTGAGTTAGATTCGGATTTCCACCAGAATTGCAAGTATGCTTCAGTGTTCAAGAACCGTTAAATTATATTGCAATCAACATTTGGTTCGAAAATATCTACGAACTTTTCATTCATCAACAACCGGTAACTTTCCAAGAATCCAAATACCCCGTACTTCAACTCATAAGTCAAATGAGGTGCCTCCATTAC
This sequence comes from Ambrosiozyma angophorae, assembly GCA_030567475.1. Lineage (NCBI taxonomy): Eukaryota > Fungi > Ascomycota > Pichiomycetes > Pichiales > Pichiaceae > Ambrosiozyma > Ambrosiozyma angophorae. The sequence continues at coordinate 238,455 of JAJLSH010000201.1, read as the reverse complement.
AGTTAAATAAATCTACGCATGAAAGTGTATTTAATATTGGGAGTCATCATTTTAAAATCGTCAATGAAACTGATCCAACAGACAAGGCAAGAGTTATCACAAATAAAGAATATGATTCTGAGTTATCGTCAGAGTATCTAACTGATAAAGGTGAGTCAATAGAAACCGGAAATAGTAAAGCAAACAGAGCTAATGTGGAAACCCTCAAATGTAGAATGAATAGAGAAAGGATAGTGATACCCAAAAATATAGCGGATGCAATTAACAATAACATGATGGCATTATATGATCCAGGTTTTTTAAAATCTCATGTTGCTAAATATTACGTTAATTTAAATGATGAGAAGTTACACAAAAAAACTGAAACTGAATTGGAAGCTGACGTGGCCATTGGCAGTACATTCATTCAAAATTATGCGTCAGCGTTTCAAGTTTTGTATGAACTAAGAAATAGAGTTGGTGTCAAAGAGTTTAATCCAAAAAGCGTAATGACTTACGATTATGGTCCGGGAACTTCAATGTTAGCCCTCAATGAACTAATGGGAGACTTTTTTGAACCAGAAACTAAAGATGTCGTCATTAATGGTTCATTCTATATGGAAAGAAGAGCTAAAATTTTATTGAGTAGACAACTTAACGAACAACTCGGAAGGCCAAATGAGTTAGAGTCACAAGGAGTTTCTGGAAGCTATGCTTATGGTGAAGAAAAGCTCGATAATGAAATAGCAGAAGAAGTGGAAGAAGAAATCTTTGATGACGAAGAGACAGAAGCTACAGCTCGATCGGAAGAACCATACAAAGGTAGGGTTAAAACTAAAGATCTTAAAATTAAGTCCATTCTATTGGACAAATTTAGACCAGAAACGAATAAATATGATTTAATTATCGCACAACATCAATTACTAAGAGAAGCAGAAAACTTCCCAAAACAAGTGGATGATAAATTAGATCTTCTGGTTAAGAGACTAGCCCCAGGTGGGCACTTAGTGTTAATTGAAAGAGGTACCCCCTTAGGATTTGAAACTATTGCCAGAGCACGACAAGTTATGCTAAGACCTGAAAGTTACAAGGGCGTTTCAAAGATTCCAAGACCGTATAAAAATTCCTACATGTTAAGAGAAGAGCGTTTGAAGAAAAAGTTAGCAATTTCGTTGCAGACTATCTCTAAAGAAGATCTGATAGATGACGGAGAAATCGAACCAGAACTATTAGATAAGTTTACTATTGTGGATGAAAAGCACGCAAAAGAATGCATCGAACAAGAACCAATAAGCTTGAAAGTTGTTAGCCCTTGCTCTCATCATGGAAAGTGCCCTTTACAATACTTCAAGCCAGAATATTATGAATTTGGTGAACTTGGTAGAAAACTAAAATATTGTACCTATTCAGTTGATGTTGCCAGACCAAGATTTGTTTTGGAGCTGAAGAGAGGTGCCAAATTGGCAACTAAATGGACTTCAGAAAACAGCGGTGTTGGCATTAAGGAACTCGCTACAGCTGGTAAAGGAAGAGCAGGTGGTAATGACTATGAAAATGCTAGTTATTCGTATCTTATCGTTCAAAGGGCAGCTGAAAGTGAAGAAGAACTACAGGAACTTCGAGATTCTGAAACAGAGGAAAGAGAACTTGGTTATAGACCTCAAAATAAAGACGAATATCCAAGAGTTTTAGGTCCTCCAACCAAGAAAAAAGGTTTTATTATAGCTGATATGTGTGCACCCTCTGGCCTTGTGGAGAAATGGTACATCTCAAAATCAGTTGGTAAATCTGATTATCATGATGCGAGAAAGTTGCATAAAGGTGATTTATGGCCACTTGGGGTTAAATCTGTTACTCAATCTACAAAACAGAGTACATACTATATAGAAAGATTGGAAACCAAGGCCAATAACAAAAGAAAGGCTAATAAGAGAATGGCTGATAAACAGGCCAGAGAAATTACTAAGAATTACAACAAGAGTTCTAGATCTAAAGCCAAAGATTTAGAGAGTCAAATCAGACAGATGGCTGACGTTGAAGCCTATCATTTATTAAACACCCCTAAAGAAAGAAATAGATTAAAAGAACTTGCAAAAGACAATTCTTCCAACTCTTGATTTTGTTTTTCCGTCTGGTAAACAGCGCCCAGCACTGCCGTTTGTATATAGCTTTCCTTTAAATGTGTACATAGTGGTATATCTGTAATTCACTTCGGGATTCAGTGTTCACCAGCCGAGCCACATTTACGTATAACAAAAGCGCTCGCGCCACTGGTTATTTTACAAGGGAGAAGCGCTAGCAGTGTGGTAAGAACCTTGTCCTCTAACCTTTGAATTGTATCTTCAAACCTTATATTGTTAGCTGCAACTCACCAGTATGAGCTCGTATAGCATTTTAAGCTGTATGGTCAGAAGCCAATTTTACATAATTCTTCACTCATAAACAACATGGTTACTAACTACCCTTTTGACTTAACTGTTTTAGTTGGCGACTCACCCGCTTGCAGCTTTCTCCCTTGGAGATTGTCATCATTAAGGGTGCATAAAATCGTTGTAGTAGAGTCTAGCTGTGCTGACAACAAAGAGAAATCTATAATGTGGAGTTCTTCGAAGTTTGGAGAAAGTAGTTATACCCCTTCCAAAATACTTGAAAGTTGTAATGATTTAGATTCCATTAAACAAGATTATCCAGTGTTTGATTTGATCATACTTGGTGGTGATACTACGGAGGAACTTTTCAATTATGCTAAGAAGTCATTGCCCTTCATTTCGCAAGATTCGACTGTTGTTCTTGTGGATTCATCTGTTTGTATTGGTCTAGAGGTTGAGTTACAGAGTGTCATGTCGAATATCAGCACTTTTGCTGTTGTCTGCGATACTGAAGTCAGAGTATGCAAAGAATCAGCTCAAGCAAAGTATTATCATAGGGGTAGATCCAATGCTACTGTTATTGGTTCAAGCCAGGATAAAAATTTATCAGTTGCAAATGTTTTGAAAGGTGAAGGGAAATTGGGTTCTAAATTAAGTTTAATATCGGAGCAATTGAAAACATGCGAGATACATCCTTGCTACTTAATTCCAAGTGGTATCAACCCAACAATTAATAGTTTTGCGTGGAAGAAAATTATCCCTTTTGTTTGCTTTGATGTGATTTCCATAGTGTATTCTAAAGTTGACATGAATGATAAGATATGTTCTTGTGTAGTAAAAGGTGTTTTTAATGATTTGTTGATGCTAGCTAGAAGAACGGGTGCATTGGATTTGCCTGATCCTAAAGATACTTCCAAGGCAGATAGATTTTTCATGATGAGCATAAGGGAACATAATCAGAAATTCCCGTACAATTATATCAGACCGAATCCAAGAGCTAATAATTCACCTACAATGGAGGATGTTGATTTCAAAGCTGAATCGTCCGTTTGCTACTATAGCTTTGCAACTATGTCGAAGACTTATGTTTCAATTTGCTTATATCAACTGCTTGTTTTAGGAGAGAGATACAATTTAAAAATACCCTATGTAGAATCATTGGCTTGCTTTCACTCACAAATTGAAAGTTTTAGATCTGCACACGTATTTAACTGGGTTACTAAGGAGCCCTTTCGCTTAGGGCCATCACCATTAAATCTGCAACAACAATCTCCGAAAGAACAACAACAACAACAACAACAGTTACCACAGTTACCAGAAGAATTGCAACAACAACTGCAACAACAAATACAAACCATGCTCCAACAACAATTACAACAGCAAATGCAGTTCACACTTCAAGGTAATTCAAGTGGTCAGTTACAATCTCAAGATAATAAGGATGTTGCAAATGGTGGTGGCGGGGTCTTTGTCGCAATTCCTCCACCTGCTCCGGCTCAAACAACGGTGCGCTTTCCGTCTCAAATACCTGCTGGCTTTCGTTTAGTTTCAGTTCACCCTGGTATACCCCCTCCCCTTCTAGGGCTTCACCCTAGGTTTAATCCGAATCTCCAGCAGCATCGAATAGGGACATTTAAGAACAAAAACCAAAAAGATTTGATAGTACGTTCACCTGAGGATTTAGGTCTTCGGGCAGAGCACATTGCTAAGCGTGAGTTTTTCAATTTTACTGGTCTGAGGAATTCACTTTATAGAAATGTTTCAAATAATACTGTTATTTCTGGAGAAGAACTATATCGTGCGCAATCAATGGTTATGAATAATTCAAACGTTAAAAGAATATTTGATTCAGGTAGTGATGTTAATGAATTATCTCGAATGAATTTTGGAGCTGATTATTATGATTTGGATAAAGGTATGGCTACTGTTCCTGTACCCGCTCCTAGTCCACTTCCATTTAAAAGCGAATCTAATGCTAGCACTTCTTTTCCACCTGCTATATAATTAACTGCATGCTATAAGTATACTTGTTTTTTTGTTCGTTATGTCATTGTCTTTGCTTTATTAGTTAAAAAAACCAACTTTCCTTTGATTGATTTATATATATATATATTGTTTCTAATTGTTGTTTTTGCATCTCCATATCTTTTTTCGATACCCTTAATTAATATATACCTTTTCTTTCTCCATAAATCATACACCTCCCCCTTCTCAAAAGTATGAGCCCCCTTATTTCATAGGGATTGCATAATAGATTAGCTTTTCCACGAGAATGAGAGTCTATGGCCGCTAACACGTGTATAATAGCACGTGTACGTCTACACAGTGCCGGGTAACACCTGAATTTCCTGATGATAAATCATAAACAAACACACGGTACTTCTATATAGTAATGTCTAAAAATTGAACATACACGATTTTTTACTTTTGTAAAATTTTACCAATTGGAGTTATAACCTAGCTTCAGAGTTTTCATAAGCAGTAGTCGGCGATCTTAAGTTTCAAAGATGGTTCCAAGCAATTTGCAAATCAAGTCCAACGCTCTTCAGAGACTTCTAAAGGACAAGAAGCTATACCAGGAAGAGATTGCCTCTCACGAGTCCAATATCTTGGAATTGGATAGTACGCTAAAGTCAGATGATTCAGGATGGACACCAGAAGAAAAAGAAGAGCAACAATATCATCTTAAGAATATCATCAGGATCAAAGAAGAGACGATCAGATTGTTACCTAGCCTAAACAATAAGATCGGCGAGATTTTGAGGGATTTGAAAGAGTACTTAGAGGTGAACGAAGTTGAAGTTACAGATGAGATTACAGCTTTGATTGAAACTTGTGAAAAAGAGGTTATCACCTAATTTATTAGACGAAAAATAAATGAATTTATTTTTCCGAAGTATAATTGCTTTGCCTGTTTTTGTAATTTTCCAATGTCTTTTATTTCTGAGAGGCAGATTTTCTAAGTTATAGAGTTTTTTTCTTGTATTTTTTTGTAAGTTTCAAATATATTGGTTAATTAATTTTGCATATACAATCCATAGTCTAGAGAAGTATAACTATCTCAAAAAAGTTTTGTTATTTTTGCTTTCCCAATCTTTTAAAGCCATCTCCCATTCTTCTTCGGCATCCAGTTTTTTCTTTGTGTTAGAATTTTCGAAGTATTCTTCTAATTCTCTATGGTTTTCTTCTTCTAATTTATCCCATTCTTCTTTGTTATCTATCCAACGTTCTTGAATGTCTATATCTTCCATGAATCCCATTGATGATTGCCTGATTGCATCTGACCAGATAGAATCACCGCCAAGTTCATTAGTGCCAAAACAATAACCATTTGATTTATCTATAATTGATAATAAGTTAATCATTGAAACTTTATCTTCAATTGATAATACTTGATATGATATTAATCCGAAATCTTCAATTAGATCTGCTATTAATGATGTAAGCTTCTGATATTTAGCATTGAAATATTCTGTTCCTCTCCGCTTATTGTTTTCCGTTTCCAAATAAGGTATCAAATACTGTAAGTCTTGAACTTCAGTATAATATTGTAGATTAAAAGGTAATCCACCTTTTTTATTAGAATTATCATCTGTATCTTCATGTACACCTTTTCCTTTTTGTTGTTTTGAAAGTTTATCAAATTTATCGGCATCTGAGTATCCTTTCAATAAATCTATTTTCGATATTACATTTACTTGAGGTAAATCCATTTGTAGCATGGAGCGTAGAGTTAATAACAAGGAAGAGATATACTGAGAAGGTATAGTCAAGCTTATGGAATCAACTAATCCAATCACACACAATCTAAAATCTAATTCTTTAACTAATCTTGAGAAAATTTTATTGAAAATAGGATTATCGGTAAACAATTCAATTTGGCCTGGACAATCAAATAAAATATAAGTGGATTGGCCGTCTAACGATAGTTTAACAATTTCTTTGATTTGGTTTATAAAGTAATCTAACGAATCTTCAAAAATTTCTAGTGCATAGATTAATCCACCATTTGGACCTAGCTTTAGATTATCATCATCCATGATCTCCTCTAGGGTGACTATATCTCTAATATCAATCGAACAGTGGTACGGTAAGTTATCATTTGCCGGGTCTAGATTAACTATGAGTGAATTACGTCCAATGGAGTTCAAAAACTGGTTCATACCTAAGCAGTACGTGGACTTGCCAGCGCCGGGTGGGCCTATAACAATTTGTCCATATGGAGGCATGCTTTGTTAAAAGAACAAGAGAGGACAATGGATTTTGGAATACAGCTTGGATTTGGCTAGTGGAGAACTGGCTTAAATTTAAAGGCAAAAGCAAAATTTCAAAGCGACAAAAATTGAAGTTGGAAAGGAACTGAGAAGTAGGTCGTTTGACTGCAGAAAAACTGTGAAAACAGCTAACAAGGACGAAGAGAAAATCAGAAATGGAAAAGGAACTCTCTGTGATAGACAACATATTGTCAAACTTAATGGCCATACTGCAGTACTATGAGTTCCAGTACCAGCACTTGTCCACCTTCGTCAACTTAGTCATTTCGTTTAAAGTACAGAAGGCAAAAGACTTGGATGATGATGGTACTGATATTTTTAAGTCAGAGACAGACAAGGATCTGAAATCATATACGGATCGGTTAGTTGATCTAAAAAAGAAAATTGGAATACTCAATGAAGACCTAAAGAAGAGAAAGGAGTCCAAGAAGAAATTGATTGAATTGTTCCAAAGTCTCAAAGCTGTGGATAACTTTGATAAAGTTCAAAATGCCGATGATAGCAAAAAATGTCATAGTGAAAGTAGCTCCCAAGAAAATGAACTGCCGTTGATGGAGATTAGAGAGGAGCTAGATGAAGAGGGCAATGTGATAGATAGTAGAGTTAGTCCGTTAAACCAATCTAATTTCCCGAATCACAAAAAATCAAATATAACAGTGCAAGATAAGTCAAAGGAACTTCCATTATTGGAAGAACCAAAGAATAACCTACAAAAGTCTATTTCTGAAGTAGTTCAAAGAGAGCAACCACTCAAGAAGTCGACGTCACCAAAAAAAAATAAGGAAGATACAGAGAAAGTTGAAATACAGAACATGAAAAACTTTAATAAGGAAATTCAGGAGGTAGAAAGTCAAGCTTTAAAAGAAGGGGTTAATAAGGATTATCCAAGCGTCAAGTTTGCAAATATCAGAGAGTATCTAGATAACGATGGAAATATCATCGAAAGATCAATTGAAGAAAATCCAGACTACCATAAAGTTGAAGAAGGGGACGATGGTGATCTGAATGATAATCAACTGGAAGAACTACTAGCGGATATGGATGTGCTTCCCCAGAGAAAGTTAGAGGTAATTAAAGAGGATATTAAGGATGCCCCTGGCTCATCTGAAACCGATATTAGATCCGACGATAAAAACAAACAGCAGATAAGCATTCCAGATAAAGAAAAAATTCAAGACTTGAAATCTTCATATAAACCGGAAATTGATCCCAATGATTTATTGATGTTGGAATTAGTTGCCGACCAAGCTGATAGTGAAAACCCACAAGAGTATGATGAATATCCGGAATTTGAAGATGATGAAGAATGGGAATTTGAAAACGAAGATGAGGACGAAGATGATCAAGAAGCAGCTGACGAAAACAAAAATGTTCATTTAGTTCCAAGAACGGCGGGAAGTTTATTCTGGAAGCAAATTCAAAACTTGAGAAATAACAAAGAAATTTCCAATTCCACCAGCATGGCCTCTTCAAAAGTTTCAGAAGGCCTACTACCTTCTTCTACGGACACTGGCTCTAGAAAGATATCAATAGGTCTACCTGATACCCCTAAATTAACCAAAACTTCACAATTAAAGAAGAGAGTTTCATTTGCTGAAACTGTGGAAGTTAAGGAAGTTGAAAATATTTGGGATGATTTAAGAATATCAGAACAGGAAAATTCCAGAAAAGTCTCGAAATTTAAGATTGCAATGCAAGACAATCATCATAATGATAGTAAAAAGGATATGATATTTGCGACTGCTCAAGAGCTCCATGAAGGTAATATTGTAGGTGACATCATTGAAAGGCCTCCTGTATACGAAAGTGATCCTTATGGCATGTCTCCTCTTGTTTTGCCTTCATCTCAACTTCCAACTGGCTCTAAATCTTTACCCAAATTACAGGTTGAAGAAAAAAAAGTTCAAGATAATTTAATTAAGATCAGTAAGCCACAAAAATCTTTATCTAGATTTAAAAAGTCCAGGATGGCCCAACTACCAACTTCATTTAATAGTGGTAAAATCAATGAGAGATCAAAGCCTGTTGATATTATTAGTCCAATAATTAAGGAGGCCGACCCTAATCCATTTCAAAAAGATAATTTCAAATCTCTCAGGCCTTTAGGTAGGCCAATCAGGAACTATCACATCAGATCAAAAGCAGTTTCACCGTCTGGTTGCAATATTAGTTCTCTAGATATTCCAAAGAAGATAGAAATACCAAAAGAAACGAATCCATTAATCAAAAATACTGGGTATCAGGACGAAGATTATGAAACTATACGTAACGAAATATATGATCAAGATGATGATCAAGATGAGAATAACCATTTAACCACAGAAGATATTCCCCAAGTGTTAGGTGAAGAATCTGATTATGGCAGATCTTGTGTTAATAATTTTCAGCTAAGTGGAAGGCCCTTAGAAGAGAAAGCAAAGTCTGAAGGTGACGATAAGGATATAAATTTTGAAGTGGTTGATACTAAATTGGATTATAATTCACTTAACGAAGACATGGACACCATGGCTAAAGCTTATGTTTTAGGATTATATGATGATGATATTCAGACTGAAGGTCAAGTGATTGAACAATTAAGTGATTTTAAAGCCCACAATAAAATGGTTGAAGAAAAGAATAGAGCATCTATGCCTGGCTTTATAGAAAAATTATCTAAAGAAGATAATGAAGAAGATGATGAAAAAGAAGAAGATAACTGTGTCATGTTGGATGTAATCGTTGAACGTGAAATTAATGAGGATGATCAAATAGATGATGATGATACTGATATTGAGTTTTCAAATGTAGCCTTAGAATCAAGTATAGGCTTAGATTATTTGAAGATGAGAAGTAGAATGATTCGTAAGTATAATGGCTCATTCCAGAAGACTGATGAAGAATCAGAGTTTGAGCCAATTGAACCAGTGAAAACTAGTAGATTTAAAAGTGCTAAGTTAGGAATAAAAGAAATAAGTGAACTAAATAGATAGATTATTCTTACTTTTAGGAATTATGGTTTCCTTTGATGTACAAAAAAAAACAATTCACCATCCTTTACTTTCGTTTTTCTTTTAACTATTTTTTATAAATGCTATTTTATTAATTAATTTTAGACGAAGAAAACAAAAAAAAAATCAAAAAAGTAGAACCAGGCAGTGTACATCTCAGGCGAATTTTTTTCTAAAATTTCAGGCCATATAAGTATTAATAGACTTTACTTAATATCCCAAATACCCCTATTGATATACCAGTCATAGCCAATGGTTAAAAAGGCGGGATCTAAAAAGAAGGCTTCTTCTTCACTGATTACTTCACAGGAAATTCCGATACTTGAACTTGATTTTGATTCAGATATTCTCTTCTCGACAAGCTTTCATCCAAGTTCCAATATTTTTCTTACTGGTTCTGCCACTGGGCATATCAAGCTTTTTAAATATCAACCAGAAGCATTAAATGCAGCAATACTGACTGCCACTAGCAATAGTATAACAGGTTCCACTAAAGATACCTGGTGCCGGGCTAAAGTAGGAGTAAAATCTTTTGAAATTGAAAACACCGATGATAGTGCAGATTTGACTGAAACAGATGCTAATGAATGCCTTAGTATTGGATGGAAAACCAAACGCCACAAAGGCAGTTGCCGTTCAATTATGTTTGACCAAACTGGTGAGCATGTATTTTCAGCAGGTTTAGACAAACAAATTAAAATGGCCAAATCAGAAACCGGTCAGGTCATCCAAAAAGTCTGTATGCCTGTTACTTCAAAATCTTCGAACGTTACCAAAATATTATCACCACCATCTGAAAAAAATTTTCTTTTGGTTGGAACAGAGTCTGGGGATATACAATGTTACGATACTAGAGTTCTATCCAAAGGACCAATATATAACATTAAAAAAGTTCATGAAGACGCAATAAATTCTATTACACACATATCACCAACATCAGATTACCAATTTATATCTACTGGTTCAACAACACTAGCTAAATTTGATATACGTAAGGAGAAAGTGATCACTACATCAGAAGATCAAGAAGATGAAATATTAAGTTGTTCATTTTTAAACCAATCGAATCCTAAAGATCTAGTTTGTGGTATGGGTGATGGAATAGTTACCGTTTGGAAACCAGTAAATGAATATACAGATCAAATTTCTAGAATTAGATTAAGTAAGAATGAATCCGTGGATTGCGTTATTTCTGCTATGGATAGTGATTCAAAATATGTTTTTGCAGGTTCTTCAAATGGTATTGTCAGTAAATTGGATGTTAAAGCTGGAAAAGTTATTGAAAATAGATTACATGATAAATTAGATGAAGTCGGTTTGTTGGATTTGGACTATGAGTATAGATTAGTAAGTTCAGGCATGGAGAAATTGAAAATATGGTCTAACAAGTTTGATGATAAGGATGGTGATGAGGAGGTGGAAGAAGGAGAAGAAGAATCAATAGATGATCGTAGTTCTGATGATTTTGAAAACGTTTCCTCGGATGATGAAAATGCAAGTGACACAAATGACTTTTATAAAGCTTCTTCCGATAAGAATGATTCTGAAGAAAGTAACACAGGACTTGCAGATCCTGAAAAAGAATGGACTGGATTCTCGAGTGATGATGATAATGATGATGTCAAAGAAAAAGATGATGTTGCGGATATTAGCGTTGAATTAAATGAGAATAAAGGAAAGCCGTCGGATTTACGTGAATTAGTTAGAAGCAGATTAAGAAAGAGACTTACATTAAACAGACCGCAAGAATTGAACGAACGAGCTACCAAGAAATCCAAAAAGGAGGAGCAAGTTAGTGTTTCCTCGAAACTAAGTGAATCTGAGTCTGATTTTGATTGCAATGAAATAACAGATTCTGAAGACGAAGATTTTGTAAAAAGTTTGGAAGATAAGAAAGAGAAGTCGAAGCATCAAAAGGAAATTAAATATGTTCCGTTACACACAATTAAAGATAAATTACTCGCTCAATTAGAGCTTTCGGATGATGAAGATGGCCAAGATAAACAAAAGTCAAAAACTAAGTTGACACCAAAAGAAAAGAAAAAACTAAAGAAACAAGAAAAAATGAGTACTAAACAGCTGAAGAATCAACAGACTCATGAACATGGTATTCGTAAGTTCGATGATTTATAAGATTTAAAGGATCATATATTGAGTTTCAACTTTACCTACGATCTTTGAAAGAAGTGCAGGATTTCATGTGAGTAGAGATAGATTAATAAAACGAATGCTCGATTCAATATCTACTGCGTGTATTGTGTTCTTCCTCTATAATTTAGTTTGTAATTTTCCCCTTTCATGTAAGCATTTCTTGGAAATTTATATCTCCTTGTATTCTCCCAAGAAGACTCGGAAAAAGCAAATTCCGATTTTTTGCACCCTTTAATAGATAAGCATAGCTGCTGATTTGTAAAAAAAAATTAGTTCTTGTTGTCCGGATAAACGTTTCTTTTGTCTACTTTGAGAATAGTTTTGACTCTTAACTTAGTATTGATGCTTCTCATGAGAAGATTTTCATTGATCCAAAGAACGTTTACAGATGTCCGTTAAGGTGTAAGTCTTGATTAGGGCGTCAACTTTCTGCCCTGTTTTTTTTTTTTTTTTTTCTTTNTTTTTTTTTTTTTTTTTTTTCTTTGTCGTCACAATGACGTCGCCCGTACGTGGACAAACAAGTTTTTCCGCTCGGAAGAACTGCGAGACTCCCAAACAACTCTGACGAGGATTTATATTTGACCTCTTGGCATGTTGAACCTAAAGATGTAAAGGAGGGACAAGCTAGTAATAGTTTAGGGGTGGTGACGGAAAGAAAATGGTTATTTTCATACTCTGATTGGTTCAAACCTCAACTGAATCGCATCAAAAAATCATTTTTTGTGAGGATCTTGAATGTTGATAATTTCTCTAAAAATTATACGTGAAAGCCGTACGCTAATTTTCTCATAGTAATGCTCGATCCCTATGACGTATATATGATTTGAGGACCATAAAAATTATGCAAAATGCAAATGCACACTCCTGGGACCAGCATAACTTAAAAATTGATAATTGATTCTAAGTTGCTTATGATTATATAAAGGGATCATCAATCCCACTTTCTCTTTCGTCCAGACAAACTCATTATAGTTACTTCTTTACAATTATCTTTAACGATGTCTTCACCTCAAGAACTGGAGCAAAAAGTTAGTAATACAAATGCAAGTACTACAAGTGCTTCAACCTCTGAACTTCCTTATGATGTTTCAGCTATAAAAGACTCTAGATGGGAATTCAACTCATATCACAACACTCATGGTTTATCAGGTCAAAAATTGAGACTAGCCATTACGATAACCTGTGTTACGGGGTTTGCATTATTTGGTTATAATCAAGGTGTTATGGCCGGTATTATCACCTCAGATCAATTCATTGATACCTTTTCAGCCGTTGGAGGTAGTACAAGACATGCAACTGTCGTCCAAGGTGCTGTTACTTCCTGTTATGAATTGGGTTGTTTCTTTGGAGCTTTATTTGCCATGAAATTTGGTGAAAAGTTTGGAAGACGTAAGATGATTATTTTAGGTGCTTGTGTTCTTATATTAGGTGTTGTGATTTCAGTGTTCCCTTTCAAGGGTCACTGGCCATTAGGGCACTTTATTATTGCTAGAGTTATAAGTGGTTGCGGTAACGGAATGAACACCGCCACAATTCCTGTTTTTCAGTCTGAGCATAGTAAAGCTCATAACAGAGGTCGTTTAGTGAACCTTGAAGGATCTTTTGTTGCTATTGGAACTTTAATTGCATACTGGATTGACTTTGGTTTATCTTATGTCGATAACTCAGCAGCTTGGAGGGTCCCAATCAGTATCCAATGCTTTTTTGGTTTAGCCTTATTATTTGGTATGATCGGATTACCTGAGTCACCAAGATGGTTAATAAGAAACGGTAAAATAGCAGAAGCTGCTTATATCTTAGCTAAGATGGATGACATATCACCACAAGATGATTATATTTTGGCTGAAGTTGCTTTCATTTCTGAAGCTGCTAGAAGATCTAGTAAGCAAGTTAGCAAGAGTGAATTTTTCAAATCTGGTCATCATCAATACCTCAGAAGAGTTTTACTTGGTGCTTCAAGTCAGTTCTTTCAACAATTCACTGGTTGTAATGCAGCCATTTATTATTCTACAGTCCTATTTGAAAACACTATTGGTTTGTCAAGACGTTTAAGTTTATTGTTAGGTTGTATTTTTGCTGTTGTTTACGCAATGATGTCTATTCCTCCATTCTTTATGATTGATAAAATCGGTCGTCGTCCATTATTTATGATTGGTGCACTGGGTCAAGGTGTTGCCTTTACTATATCATTTGCTTGTTTGATTGACGATACAACACAAAACGCAAAAGGTGCTGCAGTTGGTTTATTTTTATTCATTACTTTCTTTGCCCTTGCCCTTCTTCCTTTACCATGGCTATATCCTGCCGAAATTAATAGTGCTAAAACCAGAACTTTAGGTACTTCAATTTCAACATGTACAAATTGGCTATCAAATTTTACAGTTGTCATGTTTACTCCAATTTTTATTAGTGAAACCAGATGGGGTTGTTATCTTTTCTTTGCATGCATTAACTACGCTTATGTTCCATTCATTTACTTCTTCTATCCTGAAACTGCTGGTAGATCTTTGGAAGAAATTGATATTATTTTTGCTAAATCATTTGAGGAAAAGAAGGCAGCTTTTATTGTTGCCAATGAGTTACCTAAATTAAGCATGGCAGAAGTTGAAAGTGAAGGATTGAAAATGGGATTGTTCAAAGACGATGAAATTGAATTTAAACCTAGTCTCGCATTGGAAGAGAAAGGTACTGCTTAAGGAACTCACTTAAAATATTATCTAATTATTTGTATTTCTTTGCTTTGTTTGTTTATTTGAGTTTATAGTTGTGTAATTCTGATATAGATTGTATTTCTTCAATAACCGTAGGGTATCTGAAACTCTAATGTGTGTTTCTACCCCCCAAAAGTTCAACAAGAAAGTTTCAGTTTTCTACGGAAAGTGATCCGAAATTTTCGCTTAATAAAAATTGCCTTCTTAGCTTTTTGGCTTTTCGATGACAGACTGTTTAAAGGAAACAAAGTTATTACAGCACACGCATCATGTCTCTGGAGGTAAAAGGTACAATTAACCAGTATATGGTGACTACTGATTCAAATTCAAATGAAGCAAAGGATTGTATTCTCCTCTTGGTCAAGAAAATTAATACAGCAAGTTTATCATTGCTTAACTTTATCAAATTATTGGGGGACTATCTAACTGATGACTCTAATACAATTAGACCCAAGGCTTTGTCATTACTAAGTGGTGTATTATTTGAATTACCTAAGGATAAACTAATGGCTAATGATGTTGATGTTTTGTTTGGTTTTTATTTATCAAAGTTAGACGATGCCCAATGTGTTAAAGAAACTCTTAGAGGTTTAAATGCACTACTTCTAATGAAGAATATGCAGTCGAGTTTAATTCAGACTGTTTTGCAAGGTGTCAAAAATAAATATCATACTAGAAATCAATTAGCTTCCACTAGATATTTGGCTTTTGTATTTGTTGAAACCTTGCTGGATACCAAGTTAGAATTTTGTAAGGCCAATTTGAATGATTTAATAATCATCACATTTTTGCATGTTGCTAAAAATGAAAAGGATCCAAAAAACTTACTTATATCATTTGACTTGAATACAAAAATATCAAAGAATTTTGATATTGAAAAATATTCTGAAGATTTATTTGATTCAGTATTTTGTTATTTCCCTATATCATTTAAAGCGCCCGAAAATGACCCATACAAAATTACTGGAGAACAATTAAAACAATCTTTGAGAAATTGCTTGAGCTCAAATTCAATATATAGTAAAGATGCTATTCCAAATTTAATTGAAAAGCTTGCGTCCACTTCCCCTGCTGTTAAAATTGATGTCTTAAGAACAATTAACCAATGTATTGTTGAATATGACGTTAAAACAGTTGTTGAATATTGGATATCATTATGGAACGCTTTGAAATTTGAAATTTTGCATAATGAAATAGCCAGTGCAGAAGATCTAAATGCTTTACTGAAGTACTATGAGAATGCGGAAAATGAAGATGAAAGAACCATACCAATTGTATTTGAAATTTTTACATCCCTAGGTTCAAAATATGATGGTGTTGATCAAAGTGTTCAAGATTATTTAACACTAATCCTTGATGAATTATCAAAGTACTTAAAAGATCCTCAAAATTCTAAATGTAAACAATCGACTTTGATAATTACTGCTTTATGTTTAGCCAATATTCACTCATTTAATCTCTTAATCGAAAGAACCTTGGATTTGTTAATCTCACCGGTTAATGATCCTGAACAAATATTTACAATTAAAATGCAAAGATTACTATTCACTAATGTATCATATCTTTTAGATGCTTATTATAAGTTATTCAATGAAGATGATTTGCTTGTTGAATTTAATAATCCTATTTTCACCCATAAAGATATGATATTAACGATGGTCAATCAGTCATTGTTATCTACGTCTAAAGTAGAAGTTACATTAAGGTGTTTAACAGTTAAAATAATTGAGAAATTATTTAAGTTAAAGTCATTTTTAACTAATCAAGAATGCGAATTAATTGTTCAGACCTTGACCCAGGTCATATTGGATGATGATAATATAAACACTTTTAATCAAGCTTTAAAATCATTAAGCTCAATTTCAGTTAATCATCCTCAAATTATTTTAGAGCATACAATTCCAAAATTACTATTATTATTACCAGAGACTGATACCACAGAAGTTGCCGATTTAGATAATCCACATATTACAAATGAAAAACTGTTTGATGTCTTTAATTCAATTTCAGGAAATACTTTAATAATCAATTCACTAGTAATTAGATTATTAAATAAGTTAGAAAATATTTTATCTTTAAAAAGAACTAAAAAATATTGTAACGAGATCTTATTAACAATTTCAAATATTTTAAATAAGTTAGGGGATACAAATTCAACTAATGATTTACTAAAGAAATTTATTCCAAGATTTTTATCTATTATTTTGGAAAATACTTTATTTGATAAAGATTCAGCTATATACCTGGATCCAATAACATTATATTATTCAAGCAAAATTATTAAAAAAATCATTTCAGGGTCAAATCTTTCGTTACACCAAAATTTATTTAATGAATTTTATGATATCTTTGTTAATGGAAGTACTAAAAATGGATTACTTTTAAAGGAATTATCACACTCAATTTCAATTTTAAACTCTAACTTTATTTTATTTTCTTTATTCTCTTCGGTCGTTGGTGTTGTTGATAAATCTGTTAAGTTCCCTGTCAAACCTGTTGAGTTTATTGAAAAATTAATTATATCTTCTACAAAAGAAACTACTATAGTTGAGAGACAACATACATTGCAAACAATTGCTTTAATAATTAACAAATGGTTTACCAAAGAAGATTCTCTATACTTAACTGAGAAATATGAATTACTAACTAAAAAAATTAAATCCGAAACAACATCGTCATCAGACAAACTGAAATCTTTAGAATTATTTTCATGGATTAGTAAATCATTATTATTGAAAGATGATCCACTTGCAAGTAAGTATCAAGAATTTTTAGTGTCATTATTAGACCAACCAGAATTTTCTAAAATCGCACCAAAATGTATATCAATTACTATCTCTGATTCTCCATGTTTTGAAGTTTATAAAAAGCAAGGACCATTTGGTAAAAAGTCAATAATATCAAATTTAAATATTCGTTCACTATATAAACAAAAATTCTTTGATTCATTAATACCTATTTTAATTTCAAATTTTACAAACAATGAAAATTATTTAATAACGCTATCATTAATTTTAAAGTATATTGATAAACAAATTATCATACCACATTTAAAATCAATTTTACCTTTAATATTATCTTCGTTATCTTTAAATTCAACTTTAATTGTATCGTCATCATTAACCATCCTGAAAATTTCAATCGTCGAATCTGCAAAATTGATTGAACTGCAATTAGATTCAATAATCCCTAATTTATTAAGACTATTAAATACTCCTAATGATGAAGAGGTCAAATATAAATGTTTAGAATGTTTGATGTCATTAACTTCATTTGATTTACCTTTGATGATCCCATTCAGACAAAGAATCATTGACGAATTAGTAAATGTTTTAGATGATGATAAAAGGTCAGTCAGAAAATTAGCTTGCGATGTTAGAGAAGCCTATTTTGAATTAGGTGAACCTACAAGCGACTAAGTTTGATTATGGTGTAATTTATATTATCTTAAAGAAAGACGTTGTTATTTTGTAAGCTGAGTCATCATAAGAAGTTTATCTTTATTCATTTGTAAACTTCAGTGTAGTACAAATGCATAAATAGCAGTTATATATTACTTTTATTATAAAAAAAAGAAAAAATCAAGCAATTGTGTAAAATCAAGCAATTGTGTAAAATCCAAGTATATCACCAATATTATTCGTTATATGGATTTAATATGATTAGATCTATCAATATGTAGAAGAGAGAGAGGAAAATGGAAAAAATCAAAAAACAAAATCAACAATAAAAAAAAGGTGCAAAAAAAAGTGGAATAAAAGATTTAAATAAAGAATATAAAGACGTATACTAAATAAGGTCGTTATAAAGAAGTAAAATAAAAGTAAAACGAAAAGAAAGAACTTATTTTAATGCAGAAAGTTGATTTTCTAACTTACTTAATTCTTTTTGTTTAGACTGTAGAAATGATTCAAGCTGGGAGATTTGACCTTCGATAACACTGACATTACCTAAAATTCCATTGAAATCAGTATTCTTTGATAATTCAAGAATTTGACTTTCTTTATATTTTAATAATTGTTCATATTCATATCTAACTAACATTAATCCATCATCCTTTCCTTTATTATTTTTCTCATCTTCGGCCTTTTTAATTAAATCTTCCAAATCTTTTAGTTCTCTTCTTAATTCAGTTTCTGTCCAGTCTGTGCCTTTCTTAACATTAACATTTAAATCGGAAGTGGTGGTAGTAGTAGCGCCTGATACATAACTTGAACCAAAACCACTGGTTTTCTTTGAAGCAGTACGTTTGACATCACCTTGATGGGAATCAATATTATAGTCAGGGGTCTCTTTACTAAAAGTAGCTCTTAAGGAAGCTGGAACAGATCTTGGAACTCTTTTACCATTTGATCTTTGATTTAATATATGTAAAAAGATTAAACATTGATCTTTATCTATTGTTTCATATTGTTTTGGATTCACTAAATTCCAAGCCGAAGAGATATCGGTTTCAGGCACATTATCTAAACTTTTATATAACTCATCTAATGAATTAAATTTGATACGACCATATCTATCGCATGACTTATCATATATAGTTTCATATCTAGTTCTATCAGCCTGTGATAAATACCAATCAAAGTCAGAACTTAATTGATAATCATCATCTGAAGAATCGCTTAAATCGGTGTTGTTTGAATGAATTGCTCTATCAGCTTGAATTAAATGCTTTTTTGAACCAGGTATTAACCAATCCGGTAAAGAATCGGGAACTTCTGTGATATTACCATTAACTAAATCGAATATTAATCTCATTGCAATGACAAACTCCTCAAAATCTAAAGATCCATCAACATCAATATCTGATAAATCCCAAATCTTTGTAAGTTTTGATTGATCCAATCGACTATTCTTCAAAACAGGTGAAACTTTGTCACCTGTCAATTTATTTTCAACTGGATTTAATCCATTAAAAATTTGCCAGTACTTTTTAATCTCCCATTCTTCTAATTTTGGCATGATTGTATATGTCTCTACTTATAAAGTTGTTGAATTTACTCTTTGACTACTAGCCCGCTTTAAGTTGACGTTTTAATTTCAATGATTGGAAGTAATATGAGGCGCGGCAATATATTGCTGAAATGGCGAAGCAACATGAATTTGAGAATTAAAAAAAAAAGAAAAAGGGGGTAGTAGCTTACAAAGAGAATATCAAGTCTATTTCACAAGCCCGGAAGCACTTTCATGGTATTTACATGTAATAAGGAATGCCGTATATACAACCAAAATTTTTACACAGGCCTCTTTTTAACTGACCAATTAAAAACCAAAGAGTATGCTTGCACCAATTACTATTTTACACTGGTTATGAATATATGTATTGTTCATGATTAATTTACTATATACAAAAAGTAATATAAAAAAATATTGGTGATTATTAATTATAATTTCAAATAAGATCTGTTAGCAACAGCTTGTTTATGGTGTAAGTTTTTCTTTGTCATTATCTTTGATTTACCATTAGCAATATTAACTAATTCTTCAGCTAATCTAACTGAATATTGTGGAGAGAATCTTGCATCGGAAGCTTCCATAATCCATTTAAAAGCAACTCTAGTTCTTTGTTTTGTATTTAATGGCAATGGAACTGTGAAATTTTTGGCAAACCCAGTTCTAACGGTTTTAGTTGTAACAATTGGAGCAGCTTCATCTAAGATATCTTTTAATAATTTAACTGGATTTTTTCTTGTTTGTAAAAATAATAAATATAAAGCTTGATTTAAAACTTTTCTTGCTCTTTCTTTTTCACCATTTTTCATCATTAGACCAACACAATGATCTAAGATTGGATCAGTATAATTTGGAATTATTTTACCTCTTGTTTTAACTTCTTCAAATTGTTTAGTTTGAAAATCATTTGGATGAAATTTAAATGCTTCTGCACTTTCTTTCATTTGAGATTTTGATAATAAAAATCTATCGTTTTTAATATCATCTTCTATTTGATCAATCTCTTTTAAAATATCTTCCGAATTCTTATTTGCTTCTATAACTTCTTTTGGTAAATTTGATTGATCTTCGGTTTTTAATAAATTTATTTTATCTCTTAATGTTAAAACTTTTTCAACTTTTTCATTGAAATTCACTTTATTTAATGGGATTTCATTTTTTATTAATAAGTCAGTTATAAAATCCAAATCATCAGTTGAAATTTCAGAAATTGGTCCAGTTAAAATATAATCATTTAATTCTTTTAATAAAATTTTTGATTCTTCATTTTCGGCTTCTAAAGTTTTTTTAATTAAATTTGTAAACTCAGGATCAATTGAATTTAATTTATTAGTTAATTCAGAATATTGAGGAGTTTTATCATTAAATTTTATTAAATAATTCATAATTGGTTTGACAAAACTTGTTTCTGGTTGATCTTCAATTTTTAACAAAGTTTCAGGGACTTTTTTTTCAAAATCAGAAACTAATTCATAAGTATCTTTTATTGGTTTTAATTTTGTATCAATTTTTGATTGAACTCTTTCATTTAATTTAATTTTTAATTCCTCGATTGAAATATTATGTAATTTAGATAATAAGGTTAATTTATCTTCGATAATTTTATTTTGTTCTTCAGTTAATTCTAAAATATGTTTTTCATATGCATTAGATGGACCTCTACCAGAAATTCTATTTCTTTCCAATTCCATTTTTTCTTTTTGAAATTGTAAATATTGTGGTGAAATATAAGCATCGTTTGAACGTTTTTTAAAGAATGCATAGTGTCTAACAGCACTAACTTGAGATTTTAATGCAGCCTGTGTGATAGCGAGATTATTTAACCCTTTAACTTTAACAGTTCTTGATAACATGTTCATGTTTGGGGGTGGTTTTTCAATCTATGAAATTATTAACGTTGTTTTGTTGATGTTTTAAAAAGGTTGAAAGAAGCTTGTTTTTTTTGTGTTTTTTTTTTTTTTTTTGACAAGAATTGGACGAATTATAATAGTATTTTATTAAGGCGCGGCGACAAATAACTAAATTATTTAGTTTAGTTATTTATATATTATATATACTATACGGTGGTTATTCTATTTATCAAGTCTACTTGAACTGTAAGTTCAGGGAATTCTTTTTTAATAGAATCACTGAGAGTATTTTTAAACTGTTCAAAAGCAATCGATTTACCATTCAAATATTGATTTAATTTCCTAACAACCTCAATAAATTCTCTTGTATAAATATCAGGATTTCTACCATCTTCAATATAATTTATTATTTCTAAAGGTATTGAATAATCCTTTAGATCCTCTTTATTTGATAATTCTTTTAATTCTGATATAACTTTATTTATATTATTAATTAATCCTAACTTTGCTTCCCCGGTACCTTGAAAATCATGCACTTGAACACCTAAATGAATAAAAGTTTCTATAAGGCTACTCAGTTGTTCTTGAAGTTTTCCTAAGGGGGAATTCAAATCGGTATATGCAGATTCCGATGACATGATATAATTATAAATATTGAATTCAATTGATTAGTTTGTTGTAGTGATGAAGGGGGAGGAGGGAGGACTAGAAAACTAAGTTCTTTCCACTTTATCAGGTCGATCGACTTGAAAATTTCGAGTCTGTTCTCGGAGATAATAAGTCACGTGTCTGTTCTAATTCTTTTGAACTTTTTCAAATCCCATTCTGACAAATAACGCCACAGTTGTTTTTTTTTTTTTTTTTTTTNAAAAAAAAAAAAAAATCAAATGATATATATATATATATATATATATATATGAAATATAGTAAATAATAATATATAATATATTTTCCATAAAAGAAAAAAAGAGGAGAATAAAAACAATGAGTAATGAAACTATTAAACCAACCATTGAAATAAATGAATTTCAACTTAAACATTTAAATAAAACTTTAAGTACATTAACACCTCAAGAAGTTTTGAAATGGTCAATTTTAACATTTCCAAATTTATTTCAAACGACAGCGTTTGGTTTAACTGGATTATGTATATTAGATATGTTAAATGAATTAGAATTACCAAGAGAATTAATAGAGGAAAAATTTCCAATTGAATTAGTTTTTATTGATACATTATATCATTTCCCACAAACATTAGAATTAATCAATGAAATTAAATTAAAATATTCAAAATTCAATTTAAATATATATAAACCAAAAGATTGTGATGATGTTGATGAATTTGTTGAAAAATATGGAGATCAATTATGGGAAAAAGATGAATTAAAATATGATTATTTAGTTAAAGTTGAACCATTAAATAGAGCATATAAAGAATTGAATATTGCGGCAGTGTTAACAGGACGTCGTAGATCACAAGGTGGAGATAGAAAAGAATTAAAAATGATTGAAATTGATAAAACTTTAGGGGTTATAAAGATTAATCCATTAGCTTCATGGGATTTCAAGAAAGTTTATCAATATATTAAAGATAAGGAAGTTCCTTATAATAAATTATTAGATTTAGGATATAAATCAATTGGAGATTGGCATTCTACAGAACCAACAGCAGAAGGAGAAGATGAAAGAAGTGGACGTTGGAAAGGTAAAGCAAAGACTGAATGTGGTATCCATGTTTCTTCTAATTACACTGAATTTCTCGAGAAGAAATAGATAATTGTTATTTATTATTTTGTTATATATATTATTATATATTATTATATATTATTATTATATACACAGTATTGTTTATTTAAAAGTCACGTCGACGCGTCGTTTTGCGTCGTTGCACTGCACTTACACCTGATCACTGCCCTGTTCTATTTACGCCTGCGCGTTTTCAGCAGTTTTCGTTTGGTTTTTTTTTGTTTTTTTTTTGTTTTTTTTTTGTTTTTTTTGGCCTTTTGGCTCCTTTGCCGTGTACGGATGTTGCTGTTGCCGCTCGCCGCATTCCAGACTATATCCCGCCACGGTGACCGCGTCTTTTGAGCCGGTCACTGCGCCTTATTCCGATTGCACTTTTTCCTGTCGAAAAGTAGAGAATCAACTGGCGATTTGGCCTCTAGCGTATTTCATCTTGTGTTCATATCTGCTGCTTTCGTCCACACCTGAATTACTTTCATCTCCCCTTCCCTTCCCCCCTTCCCCCCCTTCTATAGTTATCTGTTGCCGTTTTACTCTAGATACTATATACTATATACTATTGTCTCTATATTCATACGGTCCTACACGTCTTTGTAAATAGAGTCTCTTTTCCTCCCCTTTCCCTTTTCCTTTCCCTCCCACATACTACTCCCGTACACAAACATATTACAGCAAAACAATTAATCAATCAATTATGGCTCCTTTAGCTGATATTAGAAAAAAATTAGTCATTGTTGGTGATGGTGCCTGTGGTAAGACTTGTTTATTAATCGTCTTTTCAAAAGGTGCTTTCCCTGAAGTTTATGTCCCAACTGTTTTCGAAAATTACGTTGCTGATGTTGAAGTTGATGGTAGACGAGTTGAGCTAGCCTTATGGGATACTGCCGGTCAAGAAGATTATGATAGATTAAGACCTTTATCTTATCCTGATTCAAATGTCATTTTGATTTGCTTTGCAATCGATTCTCCTGATACTTTAGATAACGTTCAAGAAAAATGGATTTCAGAAGTGTTACACTTTTGTCAAGGTGTCCCAATCATTTTAGTTGGTTGTAAAGTTGATTTAAGAGATGACCCAAGAACTATTGAAAAATTAAGAGAATATAATCAACAACCTGTTCCTTCTTCTGAAGGTCAAACTGTTGCTGACAAAATAAAAGCTTTTAATTATTTAGAATGTTCAGCTAAATTAAATCAAGGTGTTAGAGAAGTTTTTGAAACTGCTACTAGAGCTGCATTAGATTCAAATGCTCACAAGAGAGAAAAGAAAAAGAGTAAAGATAAAGAAAGTGGTAAAAAGAGATGTGTTATCTTGTAAGCATAATTTACTTATGTGTCTGTCTGTCTGTCTGTCTGTCTGTCTGTCTGTCTGTCTGTCTGTCTGTCTGTCTTTCTTTTCTTTTTGTTAATTTCATATATACCAGAAGTATGTTAATGTAATGAAAATGTTGTATGTTTTTACTACATATATATATATATATAATATATACATATATATATATATATGAATTGTTATATTTCTATTTTATTTGATTATTACTAATTTTATATTTCATAAATAATTTTTCCAATTCTCTTTTTCCTTAATTTTTATTTTTTTTTTATTATTTTTAATCTCTCAACTTGTTTTCTTGCCTGTTTATCTTTGTTTGCCCTTATCTTTTCCTTCTTCTTTTTTTTTTGTTTTTTTTGATCTTTTTTGATTTTTTGTAATTAACATACCTTTGTGTATTTTTTCTTCTATGATGTGTGCATTTTTTTGTTAATAATTATAATCTTCCTTCCAAACTCAATTAATCTAAAAACAACTTTTGTTGTTTGTTTGTTTGTTTGTTTGAAAGTAAACTCTGATTCCGGACGCATCACGGATGACTTCCGTGATTGTCCGGAAATGTCATTACAATTGAAAAACTTCAAATTAATTTCAAGGTTTTTTTTTTTTTTTTTTTTTGGTGGTGGTCACTCTAATTTATCAAAAATAGATTTAAAAGAACGAAAAAAAAAAAAATAGAAGAAGAAAACACACTCAATAATGTTTTTTAGAACAAATCAATTGTTAGTTAGACCAGTATCAAGATTTACACCAACAAGTATTTTAAGATCAAGAATAATAAATTTAAATTCTTATTCAATAAATACAACAAGAACAATATCAATATTTAAAAAAAAAAATTCAACAACTGATAAACTAAAACCAAAACCAACATTAAATGAAAAATTTCAAAAGTTAATTCAATCGTTAAAATTAAAACAAGATCCTCCAGGAAATATAATCGGTACAGTTAATGAACCATTTCAACCACCACCATCTAATCAATATCATGGATCATATCATTGGACTTATGAAAAAATTGTAACTTTAGCAATGATACCATTAATGGCAAGTCCAATTGTAATTGGATTTCAAGTCCATCCTTTAATAGATGCTACATGTGCTTTATTGTTATTATATCATGGTAAGGTTGGTTTTGAAAGTTGTATTATTGATTATATACCATTAAGAAAATTTGGTTATTGGCATAAATTTGCTATGTGGACTTTAACTTTTGGTACTGCATTAGGTGTTTATGGAATTTATTTGATTGAAACTGAACAAAATGGTTGTTTTGATTTATTACATAAAATCTGGATTGCTTAAATTAAGATTAATTAGTTTTTTTTTTTTGTTTTTTTTTTCTTTTTTGTTGTGTGTATAGTTTGTTTGAATTCTCTCTATTTATTTATCTTTTTTTTTCTTTTTTTTTTTGAGAAAAGTTGTTTGAAATTAAGTAATTTAGAATAATAATTTCAATTCCGTTTTCTTCTTTTTTAGGGATATTTAAAATTCATTAAATCCCTTTTTTTTTTAAATGATGTAAAAGTAAAGTAATATTTATATATTTTTTTGGAAAAAAAAATAGAGTGACGATATGAAAGAGAAAAACAAACAACTAAACAATATGAATGAGAATAAGATTAAGAAAATGAGGAGGAAGAGGAAATAAAGTAATATGGGAAAAATGAAACATAATACATCATTCAATCCAATCTGGTGATCTTGTATTCAAATCCCTATCAACCCTGCCGTTTCTTCTTATTGGTGATTTATCTCTGACATTATAATCACTTTCTCCTCTATGATATCCACCACGATTTCTACCATTACTGAAAACAGGATAAGGAGAGGCGCCACTACCAGGATTACTTGGTCCATCATTTGATCTTCCATTATTAAAACTAGGTGGACCAGGATATGGAATTGGTTCTCTATGGTTATCTTCATAATGATAACGATCATAGTTACCATTTTCTAGAGGAGGTGGATATTGATCATTATAATTAGAATAATCTAAATAATTCATTCTATCACGAATTCTATATCCGTTACCATTTCTTGGGGTTCTTCGGCGATAACCATCATCATTGTAACGATATTCATCTCTTCTTCTACTTTGCCTTCTACGTGGTAATCTTCTATAAGAATTTGTAGTTGATTTGTAACCAGATGATTTATTTGGATAATTTAACATGGTATGAGTTGCAACTAAAAAAAATTGATCCCTTTCTTGTTTTGAAGGTTGAGTAACATAATCAATTTTCCAAATTGCATCTCTTGGTCCTTTTGTTTCTTGATCAATCCAATATGAAGTTGCTTTAACTGGAATAAAATCAACATATAACTTATAATATTTGGAATCAATTCCAATACTTGGTTCAATATTATTTGGTGTCTTTGGGAAATATAATCCATTCAAATTTTTTTGAATTTCAATTGATCCTTGAACTTCAGAAACTAAAACTATACAATGAGTTCTTCTTTCATTTAACCATGCTCTTTCGATTGTTGTATTAACTTTAGAAGCTTCATCATTTAATAGAGCTTGAAAATCACGGTTATCAAATGGTGGTCTCAAATTTGCTATTATTAATGCTCTAGTTTCATTATACATTGGAGTTGATCTAATTTCATAAATAACATCTTCTGTAATTATAGGTTGTTGGGTTTGTCGTTGTGGGATCAAATCTGTACCACCTTGATTCTCATGTTTCTGTTGGAATTCATCAGTTTGCTGATCGTCTGTATATTCATCAGCATCATTTAATGGTTGCTCTGATGGTGGATGTTCAGAATGATACTTTCCCTGCAGATCTAGTTCTTTCAATTCAAGTGATTTTGATGATGTATCATTCCCGGATCTGTTTGCTACTCCATTTGACTGCTGTTTTAAATCACCTACACTCTGAGCATGTTTCTCTGTCCCAATCATTAGCTGGTCAAGTCCAAGTCGTATTTATTAATGCTTTTTGTGGTGGCTTTTTAGTCTTTAGGAACACAGCAACTCCCGAAACACTTGAGGTTTGATCCATCGCGGACTATCGACCTTCACTGAGGACGGTCGACTATATCAATAAAGTACAGCTTATTACAGTATATACTACATATAGAAATAGAAAACAAAAGAATAAACTCAATATATAAGAACTGTTCCTGGGAGGGGGTCAGAAAAGAAAAAAAAATTAAGAAACGTTATTAGAAACAAGTAATGGGGACTATTCCCATTCAACAGCCCTTGGAGCTACCTTATCATCACTAAATGGATCGTCATCATTATTTCCAACCTCTGTTTCTGATCTAGTGATTTCAGGTTTACTTAATTTAGAAAGAAGTGGTGGTGGCACTTTCTTGTGAGTAACTGGTGGATAAGCAGAAGAAGTAGTTGATTCAGGTTCACTTAAAGAATCATCAGATTCATATAGAGCTAAAGAATCCACTTCACTAGCATCATAATTGTCATCATTGTCTAAAACTGTACTTTTAGTCTCATATAATTTCAAAGATGCAACTAACTCATCATTACATTTTAATAAAGCACCTAACAGTTCTTCTTTATTGACTAATTGTAAATAAGTTAATATTTTTCTTCTAATGTTTCTACATTCATCAAATCCCGCATTCGCCTTGACCGAATGAATTGATAACTCGCTTGATTCTAATGAGTTTAAAGTATTTGTTAAATTGGTTGATAATATGTTTGCTTCGGCAATAGTTTGATAAATTCTTGGTGTTTCCTTTTCATAATTAATTCTTGGAATTTTAAACTGCTTATCTAATTGAGTATTAGTCAATGGTTTATCTTTTTTATTGCTAGATGATGGAACATTGGAGGAATTTCTTAATCTATCAAAAGAAGGATCACTAGTATAAGTAGATGTGACATCTTCATAATCTGCCAAACTGTCTTCGTCATTGTCATCCCTGTTACCCTGATAGGTCTCTTCAAATGGAGTATCATTCATGAAATCAGGCACAACACTATTAGCACTACTTTTTTTCATTTTAAATCCAACTTGAGTAAACAATCTAACTAACCCTTCCCTACCATTAACACCAGTATATTCATTATGCCAACCTATGACCATCATCTTGATGTTCTTTTTGATCCTTGGATCAGTGCTAGCACTAACATATAACCATTTCATTCTATCTAATAATTTTGAATCATTATAAAATTTAATTAATTGTGCACCTCCATTAGCAACTATTAATTCATATAGTCTTAAAGCGTTATACTGCTGTTTAAAATTACCATATTTCAATTTCTTTCTAATGGCCCTTGCAGCTTCAGATGGGCCTGGTTCAATTGAATTGTTTTGTGACTTTATTGCTTGTAATAATTCAGGCATTTCCATCTCTATTAATCCATTTTCAGGCACTGGCTCTGCATTATCGACAGCCCTGTTAATGATTGCTGTAACTGCAGTGTATGGATGGCTATCCAGTATCCCCATGTTGACTACTGAACTTATTGTGTATGCAAAGGGAGGTTGCTTAAGCTATAGATAAGCAAGCCACTTCGACTTTACTCCTTCTGCGCGGATAACGTTATGACGTTAAGATTAGTGGCCCAAATATGATACAAACACAAAAATGTGGTAAAATTATGGAAAGGTTTGTAATTAATAGCAACACATATAAAAATATATACAATTTAAGAGTTTATGCTTTGGCTTCAGCAATCTTCTTGCTGGCTTTTGCCTTACCTAGAGCTTGTAAGTCAGAGTTGCCACCGATATGCTCACCACCAATGAAGATATTTGGAACAGTTCTTTGACCAGTGATTTTTTCTAGAGCAGCTTGAATGTCAGAACCATCTTTGAGGGTATCCAATTCTAAAATGAAAGCTTCGGCACTGATGTCTTGTAGGAATTTCTTAGAGGCACTACAGTAAGGACAGTAGGATTTGGAGGCGACAAAAACAG
Source organism: Ambrosiozyma angophorae (assembly GCA_030567475.1). Taxonomy (NCBI): domain Eukaryota; kingdom Fungi; phylum Ascomycota; class Pichiomycetes; order Pichiales; family Pichiaceae; genus Ambrosiozyma; species Ambrosiozyma angophorae. Next base: position 209,198 of record JAJLSH010000201.1, on the reverse strand, counting down.
GATTTTCCTTGATTAATTGTTCAACTTTGGTGATTGATTGTTGGGACATGACTGTGACAGATCTGTGAAAGTATCGTCTGAGTACGGTGGACAGTTTGAAGAGGAGAACAAGCACGAAGGCAACGAGGAAGAGACCCATGGCAAGAAGAACACTTAAGTTCCATTCCAACTTCTTTCCGGTCGTATCCATTTTAATCTCCGGATCCGGAATTAGTTTTGCTGACAAATTTATACTAACGAAAAATTGACCGCAGCCGATCGACGCGTCAGCCGCACAAATTTGTCGGAGTTTTTATTTGCTTCGGATTTAAAATGTCAAAATCAATCAAAATTAAGTGTATCAAAGAGGATCATGTATCAATATTGTTGTAAGTTTATTTGACGGAAGAACATACTTGGCAACTATAAATACATTTAAGCCTCGCAATATCAGGCATATAACTGAATATTGTTAATTTAAGCAGACGTTCCGTATGGAACTGAAGCACCCCTTAAAAAAGTAAGTATAGTAATCGAAATTAAATCTTTGGCGGTCCAACATGACTTGATTGTGTTAATAAATTAACTGAGCATATCGAGTATTAACAGCCCTCTGTGTCAATCATATAACAAGACATCGATTAACAGTTAAACTTTTTTTATGGTTCTCAAATTTGTATGCTTTTAAAAATGAATTATACGGTCCTCAAAGCTCTCAAAATTCTATTAAGATTGTAATTCCACAAAATATTGGCGCATATAGTGAGATAATAAGAAAGTAAACATTTATAAAATAAAAAAAATGATAGAGATTTGGAAGTTGAAAAATACAGGCTTTTATATCAGATTTTGAAAAGAAAAAATAAACATTAGTCAAGTGCAGCAGTGGTAGCAGATACAACTTGTGATTCTAAACAGCCTATATAAATTAAATAAGAATTTGTTTTGATTAGATAAATACTGTCTAAAGGAATATACTCCTTTTTTACAAGGCTAAGGTTGATAAAAGAAAACTTCTTTGTAAAGATGCGTCCCAAGGCTCTGATAAACAGAATGCAAAAAAAAAGAGACCATGTTAGCTCTGTTTTTTAAAACAATTCTTGATCCACTTGGTAAGTAAATTTTAAAAACTGTTTGTTACATAATAAATTTATAGAGTTGTTTGTATAAAATAATAAACCTCCATTTGGTGTTTGTCAAGCTTGAGCTCATATATCTTTGAGCTCATATATCTTTGTTTAAAGGATATAACTTACACGCACTTTAGAATTAAACGATTAGAAAACGTAACTTTTTGAAGTAACTTTTCTAGTTTTTTAAATCCAGTTAAATAATTTAAACTTATTTCATTGTGAAGATTCTATAAAGTTTTAATTTGAAAGTTATCTCTTGTATGTGTGTAAAGATATGACTGTTTGAAAAGTGTAATCAAATATAGTTGCAAGAATTACTTAGCAAATCTCGCTTAACCATGAACTAATGGAACTGCAACTTAAATGGCGGTTATTACGGAGACTTCATGTGGACTTCGTTTAGGGAAACACAAAATACAAACTACATAAACCCAATATTTCTCATTCCGTCCTGAATGGCCATATCTGTCAAAGCGTCCACCATGAACTTCATGCTCTTGGTATCCGTGGCCGTAGTCGGATGGATGTAAATTGGTCTCTTTTTATTGTTATTCAATCCACTGAAAATATTCGTGAAGAAATTTAAAGCATCTTTGATATCATTGGTTTTACCATCATATAACTCAAATGTTGAACGTATTGGTGATCTTCTAAGTTTTTCTTTTAGAATATCTGTTTTATTTAAAAACAGCATAAATGGGGTATTAATAAACCATTTTGAATTACAAATTGATTCAAATAGCATCATTGCTTCAACCATTCTGTTTGTTCTAGAATCCTCTAGTAAATATTCATCATATTCACTGACTGCAACAACAAAACAAACACAGGTTATGCCTTCAAAACAATGAATCCATTTCTTTCTTTCAGATCTTTGACCACCTGCATCTAAAACTGTTAATTTTGTATTGTTAATATTGAAATTGGTTTCTGTTATACCAACTGTTTTAACTCTACCTCTCAATATATCAGCGTCATTACAAACGTAATCATCTCTAGCAAACAAATCTGCATGCTCAAAAAAATATGGTGCTGAAGCTTCTAAATGAAATTCATTTGATTTTTTATAAATTGCTGCAATACCTTTGTCATGATACCATAGAGCTTGTACTGCTTCAGCAATTTCTTGTTTGGTGTATTTCGAGCTATTATTATTGGTAGTATCTTCCAATAAATCTTTAACAGCTTCTTCTTCAAAAACATTAATATCATCATCTTTATGAATTCCCACGCGAGAATCTTGAGTACCTTCCCAACCTGATTGGGGAGCATTACCATATTTGGCACGACCTTGGTTCATAATCATTCTCCTCTTTTCATCAGATTCATGATATTTAGTTGCATAATCTTTTAAAAATGAAAATCCTCCTGCAGCATTTGTATCGATGTTCTCGATTGGATTGTAACGTAATAACTTCTGTCTATGTTCAAATAAATTTCTATTTTCAGGATTGTCACAATCTAAATTAATTTTTTTCTTTCTTGCTTGAAATATCAAATTTTGCATACAAGCAACAGAATCTGCCCAAATAGTATTCTTATACTGAAATCTTTCTTGATCTGTAAATCCACCTTTATGTAATAACCTCATTTGTTTTAAAACTGTAGACTTACCACTTTCTCCTGCCCCTAGTAGTAGCACTTTTAAAATATTCTTATCTTGTTGTTGAGATTGCAGTAGCATTCGTTCAACTTCATTGTCTTGTAATCTTTGAAGATACTCTGGATCTGTTTCATCGACTTCTGTACTAGATACACAACCCATATTAAATCAATTTGTATATATTGAATGATTTGATAGATTACTTAACTGGAAATAATTAAATTTAAAAAAAATTAAAACCAATATTCTCAAGAGTTGTTTATGATCTTTACTCAGAAGAAACCTGGTTATGTGATTATAAATCAAAGTTGAAGTAATCGGTGAGACAACAGGGAGAAAAAAAAAGAAAAAACTAAGACAGATATTGCTAATCCAGTTGAACTATTTAAATGGTGCTGTTGTTTTAACCAACTGGCAGTAAAAGTTTGAAATTAAAAAGAAACTGGGCTGTAGGTTGAGTTCAAAAGAAAAGGAATGGTGAAGCAGTGAACACTGGAGATGGAAATACGCAACATGCGTTTAATTGACAGACAGTTGGTACTTCTCTATCTTTCTAGCTACTTTGAGGTATTAAGATCCGTTAATTGACTTCACTCATCAATCTAGTCGGCATGAAGACAATGCAGACGTGTTTCAGATTTTGTTGCGTCAAAAAACTTGAAACATCTGTTAGCTACACTATATAAAACAATTAAATATAGCCTTACTGCGCGGTAGACAGGTTGTTAGAAACCTTCTCATAGCTAGATATAATATCGTTCTCAAAGCCAGTAGTATAGTATCCGTCAAAGTCTTCAAATAGATAATCTTCGTCAAAGTCCTTCTCACTAGTTTGGTGACCTTCCAGTTTTGTTTGCTTCAAAACAGGTGAAACACTTGAAGATTGTCTTCCTTCATTATAACAATTATTAAACCCAAGTTTGGAATTAATAATTACGGTACCTGAAACTTCAGACTCACTGGCTGGCTGTCCTACAACTTTAATTGGGTCGATCTTGTTTGGATATCCTTGCTTCAAAAATTTATTGTATTCTCTCTCCTTGAGATTTTTAAAATTTGGCTGTCCTTTAACAACGTTAATGTGTCTATCAAATGTAGTAATATCCTCAGTGTTATTGGGTAAATAATTGTTATATCTATACTGCAATCTTGAATAATCTGTGAAGTTATCGAACCCAGCGTTGATTCCTTCGGTATCAATATCTAGTTTGCCTAATCCATCCGCCATACGGGCTGCACTTAATGATATTTGATTCATAGGACTTTGAAATAATACTTTCTTACTTTTGACTCCAACTACCTCTTTTCCAGGCTGAATATTCCGTAGATCGTGAGTTGATTCTTTAGTTAACGGTCTCAATAATTTTTGTTCAGCAATTTGTGTTGAAGTTGAAAAAACCCTGCGTAATATGTGATGGCCTTGAACTCTATGAGGATTTCTTCTAGTTGAGGCATATGTTGATTGATTATTTGTGACATCTGAAAATATACGGTTAGCAGCAAATAGTAAGTGATTTTTCCAGTTCAAATCGAACGGTAAAGTTGATTCAGTGGGCTCCTCTTCAAGAAATTTAGCTTTCTGTTTATATTTTTCAATTTCAATTTTCGTGTTACCAATATTGTTGTTCGTTTTCTTATTGCTGAAAAAGTCAGCTACATTAATTGGAGAATTTGCAAAGCACTCTTGATCATCGTGAATATCCTTGTGCATCTCAGTAGTATTGAATAAAGGGGTGCCAACAATTCCATTAGAAATATTAGCTTTAGAATATTTTCTGTCAAAATCTTTAGAGTATTCTTCAGTCTTTAGTTCAATAATTTTACCTTTATTTCTTACTTTAATTCCTTCTTGCTCTTGCTGCTTTAGCTCTAATTCATTCTCTAGCTCTTGCTCATTCTCTAGCTCTAGCTCTTGCACTTGGTCTTGGTCTTGGTCTTGGTCGTGTTCTTGTTCTTGTTCTTGTTCTTGTTGTTGCACTAGCTTTTCCTCATTCTTATTACCACCCATGAACCAATTTTTAATACCTTTGAAATTACTAAACATACCAAAATTTGAAGCTTTTAATGCATTATCATCATTGTCATGTTTAAAATAAACGAATAACTGATTATCAGACATGTCAGGATTAGGTTCTTCAATAAATGGATTGTTTTCTTCTTCTTTAACTTCTTGAGGCTTAAAAACAACATTGCGGGGATTCTGAACTTTTGGGATATGTTGATCTTCTGAGAATAAACTTTGGAAGCCTGTTGGTTCAACATCATTGATATTTTGGATGTCGAGGTAATCGCTCTGATCTTGACTTTGGTATTTCTGATAAATATCATTGAGCAGCGGATACTTACGTTTATCTAATATTCTTCTATCTATTTTTTCTTGTTCATATGGATCTTGATAGCGTGGATTTGTTTGAACTAAAGGAGGAAGGACATGTAAATGAATGGTATCATGATCGCAACCCCTGTCCTCGGTAGCATAATTAACCTTTTCTTTCCTAACTTGTTGAATGGCTTTCTTTTTATATTTCTTAGGCCCAGGGGAAGACCTCACAACTGGAGCTAAACTAATTTTAACATCGAGAGCAGCAGAATTAGTATACTCATGTTGGAGTTGTTGTGGGATTGGGGATTGCAATAGTCTTTGAGGGCTATTTTGTAACATCATTTGATTTTGTCGACGTAATAATTCAGCTGGGCTTGGTTCAACATATTGAGGAGACTTGGGATAATTCATCATTTCAAGATATTCAACATTTCTTAATGATATTAAAGGCATATGCTTCATTCTTCTGGTAATCATCATTGGATTGGTACTCGGATCACCATCTCCTTTGTAATTGTTTAGCCAGTGATGAAACTGAACTCTAGCTTTCATCAGCCGGAACTGGAGGTCCCCTGACATTGCTGGACTGTGTATTGGTTGCAAAGACGTAGGAAACCTAAGGTTATGAGTTTACTAGAGGCTAAAACGGGTCTACTTCGTAAAGAATTACGTCTTTATTCAAAGAAGGATCAACTTTACAAGAAGGATGCAAACAAAAGGAAATGCGCGCTCATAGTTAATTCCGATTTAGAAACTAAATTATTTAAGTTTACTAACTCAAAAAACTGTAACGTAAATAATTTACAAATTGTACAAAGCTATACAAAGCCCAAAGCAACAGGTAGAAAAATACATGGCAAACTTTCGTGGCCAACTTATTGTTGACCTAACAACTGCTTAAAACTCTTGTCCATCAAATCTTTCAAATTTCTGTAACTCATAATCAAGCAAGTCATTTCATCTGGACTAACCAACAACAAGTTTTCTTCAGTTCCCGCATCCAATTTATTCAAACAATTAATAACATGAGTTAGATCAATAACTGGATTTCCTCTTTCATCAACCTGATGAAAGATATAATCTTTGAATAACTTAATTGGGTATCTTTCTCCAGTTTCAGACCAGGACCCATCTTTAACAAATTCTGGCCTCTCACTTATAAAATCTAATTTTGCGAACAATCTCACTAATCTTGCATTTTCAGTTTCTCTCACCAAAACTGATTCCAAATAGTCCGATGAATCTTGTAAACCATTACTAAATCTCATTATATGTGGTGCTAACAATTCTTGGAATCTATTTAAGTTTGCACCATCTTCAAATAGATAACTCAAAGTATCTTTAAAGTTTTGGCTGAATGTTAATTGTTCTATAGCTTCTTTATAATCTGTGGTCTGAGGACTCTTTAGTACAATTGTAGTAGTAGCAAAACTTAAAATTAAAGAACCCAATTCTTTGATATCACGCTGTTGCTGCTCTTCAACATCTAATTCTGGATCATCTTCTTTTTTTGTTGCCTTTTGAACTATGTCATAAACACCGCATCCTGACAATCTGATTCTTCCCTTATTAGTGACTATAATTTTTGATGGATCCAATCGTGAAACAAATAATCCTAATTTGTGAATTTCAACAATAGCATTAACTAGTTGAACTAAATAGTTCCATAACAAATCTTCGGTAATTAACTCTAAATTATTATTAGCAAGTTTGATAAAGTGGGTTTCCATTAAAGTTGATGACATCGGATAATAGTCATAAATTAGAATTAAAGAATTATCACCAAATGATCTACTTGTAAAGACTTCACGTAAATTAACCACATTAGAACAACTCACTCTTTGCCATTTTTTCACAGTATTGAAGCATTTAGTCGAAGTAATTGGAACGCCTTCAAGTCTTCTCATTGCATACAGTTTACCATCATCATTAGAAACGCATTTATAAATCGATGAAACATATCCATATGATTTGGTTAACTTTTCATAATTTTGATCAATCGGATATAAAGAATGATACTGGTTTACATGATATGGTAGACCAGCTTGAGTATTTGGAATCGATTTCAAACTTTCTTCATTTTTACGTTGGATGTATTCTCTTAAATTTTCTGGGATAAATAAATCTGTCACTCTTCTTTCATGAGCCGACTTATGACTTTCAATATGTGGAGGGGGCTGCGGAGCATATAGATGATAATTTATTGGAAATAAATTGTGTTGTAAGTAGAATGCTTCTTCGGATGGTGTTTGCTGTGCTTGTGGTACCTGCGGTTGTTGAGATTGACTAGGTTGCTGCATTTGAGCAGGCGCTGAATTTGGATCTCCATTACCGTTTGGAGCAAAACTATCTCCTAATGCCGGGTGTTGGAAAAGTGGAGCTGAATCAGGGTTAAATATATTTGGTTTGATATCCTGAGAAGAAGCAGAAACATCCGGAAGTGTACTTTCACTGGCAACTGAATTTGAAGGGATAAAAGAAGGGATGTCGTTAAGATGAGGAGATAACATGGACAGTTGATTAGATAATGATCCAACTGGGGTAAAGGACGGAATATCAAAATTAAATTTCTTCTTATCAGGGGTGCACATACTGTTCAATGTACCTGAAGACGAACTTTTCTGAAGTTGTTCTGAAAAAGTAATTGGAACATTCGGATTGGATTTTGAAGTGATGATAATGCCACTTCTTGAAGGAAAACCATTAGAAAAACTATTATTGGCATTGTTAGTTGAGTTCGTGTTAGTTGGGTTCGTGCTTGTAGTATTTAACGTTGTGTTAAGACTTAGACTCCCGTTCATATTTGCCGATCCAGAATCGTTTGATGGACCATCCGAAGCTTGTTGAGCTCTAGCTGTCTCATGATTGAACGAGCACCCTTTATTTTCCCATTTACAGAAACCATGAATTTGAATATTTCTGCAGGGTATATTTTTTGCCCAGTCAAACTGGGAAGCTGAGTTGCTCATATTTCCATGTAATTAAAGGATCGATTGATGGATGGATGTATGAGCTTAATGGAACAAAATGAAGTGGTGGTGTATACAAAAATCACGATAACTTAAGTAGAGTCTATATTACGAGCCAACTTGTGTTTGTTGATGACAATGAAGAGAGACATGAGACAATCGGCGTGCGGCGTGTCCCTTTGGCGCGTCGATATTGTGCGACATACTCTTTGTGATGCTTCTTTCTAGAAAATGTTCAATATCGAAATTTGTAAACTAAAATATGGTTTTCTTTATCAATTCGCCGCGCCACTTGTACCACTACTTAGCTGCGCCTGCTTGTCTACCTTACCTCATCCACAACCAAGCTCGGAAAAATGAAGGTTGAGAGCACGAATTTCTTCATTGTCTACAAGTTGTGAACATTATAAACTTTCAGATTAACAATTGTTTACCTAACTCTGAAATTGAATATAACATTCAAACTAACTCAACGTGATTCTTCCTAGGGATTTACTTTTCAGATAATCTTTAACACATTTACTCAATCATGTCTTCCGGTAAAGTTATCATCATTACAGGTGCTTCTAGAGGTATTGGGTTAGCGATTACTAAGTTACTTTATTCTAAATCCAAAACTTGCAAACTAGTATTAGTGGCCAGATCATCCGATAAATTACATCAATTGAAATCTGACTTAGAAGCCCCATATTCTTCCGATGAAGACAGAATATTGACAATTCCAGGCGACGTTACGGATCAATCTACAATTGATGCTATCATTGATGAAACCATAAAAAAATTTAACAAGATTGATTCGATTATCTTTAACGCTGGCGTGCTTGATCCAGTTGATCATATTATTGGTGTAAATATGGATGCCTTTAGAAAACTATTTGAAGTTAACTTCTTTTCAATTGTTTCATTGACTAAATCTGCTATTCCACATTTAAGGGAAACTAAAGGTTCGTGCATATTTGTGTCTTCAGGTGCATCGACAAAGTCTTATGATGCTTGGTCTGCGTATGGTTCATCTAAAGCTGCTTTAAACTCATTCAATTTAAGCTTAGCTACAGAGGAGAAAGGATTTATCAAATCAATCAGTATCGCCCCAGGAGTTGTGAATACTGAGATGCAGGTGGATATTAGAGAAAAGTTCGGCAAGAATATGGAACCAGCAGCCTTGCAAAGATTCACAGATTTAAATAACAGTGGACAATTACTGGATCCGATCGTTCCAGGTTCTGTATACGCAAACTTGGCTCTCCAAGGAATCCCCGACGAATTGAATGGTGAATACGCCAGATACAACGATGTGCGACTTAAAGATTTCTTGGAAACATGATCAATTTATTCAATAATTGCAGTCGGCTATGCCAATTATCTGTCAACTTCATTTGATATTTAGAATATTGTGTACACTCATTCCAATCACTTTCTAACAGTGTTGATATTTATTATTTAATTTTAATATGATTCAGATTTTCTTTTTCGAAATCCAAGAAAAGTGAAATACACGAGTTTTGTTACGATAGATCAATCGCCAACAAAGTAGATTAAGCGCCAGATAGATGAAGTAACCTATACCTTACAGCCAAGACCGGATTAGAAAACTAGATTACTAAAGCAATCAGAAAACCCTAAGATCATCAAACCATAAATTTTCCAGTTATGTAATATCTATTGAGATATCTTTTTTGAAGTTTTGTAGCATAATGGCAGTGTCGTGTCTAGCCCTTTAAGATTCACATATGTCTTTTGTATGCAGGTTGGAAACTAATTACCCTATATTTCGCAGTTTACAAGTTCTCATACAACATTATACTTCTTATGGTTGCTGGAGATTTCTGGGTACAAAAGATAAGTATTTCCTCAGAAGGTGCTGCTCATGCACACGTTGATTAGGCAATTTCAAGGACGGATATTCCTGTCTTCAATAAAACATCTTCCCGCCCACCGTATTTTTCTTCTTGTTTATACTAAAATTCAGTATCATCAAGAATTTGAACGACATGTCTATTCAAATTTTTAATTAAGCCATAAAACGAGCAAATTTTCTTTTGACCGAAATTAGAATGTACTTCAAATAATTTGATGTCAAATACAAATGAACCCTTTTGACAGTAGTCTTATTGGAAGGGATGGGGAGAGCTCTTCCAATTTACTGAATGTTCTCTGGGCTAGCTGGGCTACTTGGAATGTGACTTCGGTCTTCTGATCAGAGATCAGAATTTTGAGAAGAAAGTTCAAATTTTAAGGTTCAGATCTGACTTGTAGTCTTGCGCCTACTTTTCAATTTGGAACGTCAAGTCGAACGGCGCGCAAGTATCATGCCGATAGAGCTCTTATATGGGAAGCCGTCGGGCAATAAATAGAATTAAAGTAGGACCCTTAACCTATTTCTGTGCGCCACGTAGATTAAATTAAAAAGTTCGATGGCTCACATTAGTACGACTTCATAATGCAATCCGGTGATACACTCTGTAAATGACCCTGTAATTTCGGAAGAATATTAATTGATAATATATGCATATATCGAAAATTCTGAAAGAAAAGCTTATTTTTTTTTTGAGTTAAATGTTTAAATGAATATCTAGTTAGTGAGTAACTCGTAGGTCCTTAGTGCTCAGCGATATGGGATGGGCAGACTGATTTTGGGACTTGCCAGCCTCTCCGCCAGAAAACAGTACACTTGTAGGCAGACGCCGAAATTGCCGGATAAGAGATTTAAGCTTAAATTAAGTTGCCTTCAGACAGCATGCGACACCCTCCCAGAACGTCCCGTGCGGCTGATTTTGTGGTTACTATTTTTTTCGCGCCAATAAATAATCTCCCGATGTACAATCCTACCGTCCAGATGATCTTTGTATTAGACTGTCCGCAGCAATTTGCGCACGCTCTTGTTTCGGCGTTCAACTCTTTTTGTACTCACAGGCGCTAAACAGATTTTCTGTCGACGGCCGAGTTTCTACATACACATTTTATTCTATAGAAAGCCAGCCCTGGTTTTATGCAGGCTCGCACTGAAGATTTTTTTCAGGATGCTGTATCATAGCGCGATAAGCTGCCAGGCTTCGCAATTCGCAGATTTAGCAGCAGCTTCTGTGACAGGGTAGCAGCTCCGAGGATTATAACCGAACTTAGTGCCTTCGGCATAATGTATAAAAACCTATAAATATCTGGTTTATCCCCCTCCCAGAAGGTGAGCATCACAAATCTTGTGCGTTCTTGCCCGTTGAACTACACCTATTATTATTTAAATAAAGCTATCATGGAATCATATCACGGTGTCATCATCACCCCTAAAGATGCAATCCTCTTGTTAGAAGCTTCTAGACAAAAGTTAATACCGAAAGTTCCAAGAAGATTAACTGACTATGAAAGAAATAAACTGGTTAAGCATGGAGGTATTTTTATTTGGGATGAGGAATTATCTAGAATGAAAAGATGGACGGATGGCAAAGATTGGAGTGCATCAAGAGTTAGTGGAGTCTTTTTAACTTATAGAGAAATGGAGCCCTCCGGTGATAGTAAGTCCTCTTCTAGTGGCAAATCATGTTCAAATTATAACTTCAAGGCGACGGGACTTGTTAAACAATCTTTTTCCGTTAAAACTGAGAGCGGTGCTAAATTACATTTAGTTTCATATTTTTCAAATGATGATTCTGGCGAATCATTAACTAGACCAAGTGAAGACCCAGCATTTGCCAATATAGTCATCGAGAGGGAACAATACCCTGCATCTATGCTTGATGATGAATCTGAACAAGAAGCTAAACAAATTAATAATAAAAGGAAGCCAACTACTCAAGAAGTCGAAATTCATAATTCTAACACTGAAAAGCTACTAACCCCTGGAGTATCCTTCAATAAGATTCAAAGGAAATCAACATGTCAATCTCCACGATCTATTACTCCTTTTATTTCTCGAAGTCCATCTAATATCTCTTCTGTTGGGTCGCCAACAGAAGGCCAATTTACGGATAACTTGTCAACATCCAGTCAAATATTTGCTTTGCAACCTCAAAATATCTCTGTGAAATATAATCCATCAAATGGACTCTCAAGGGCTTCACCTTTATTGACACCTAGGAACGACTCGCCTAAATTATCCAGTTCATTTTCATCTCTACCTGCCAATAACAGCTCATATAGACTGCCAAGTTTATCCCAACTTGGACTATTTAACTCTAATGACGAAACGCAGTCGTTTCCTTTAACAACTTCTTCACACTTCAATAATCCAAATTTTAACATTAATAATGGATCTAATAGCACTACTAAAACCGAACCAGGGGCTCCTTTTCTGTTACCGCCATTAGCTAATGGAAGATCATATTTCAATAGATGCTAGTTTTTCTATTTCTTGGGACTATATCGCGATGAATGAAATTGTATTACTACTTCATATAATTTTTTTTTATTGTTTTCAATTCATGCTTTCGGTTGTTTTTGCTTTCATTATTCTTTCGTAGCCACCATTATTATTACCGTGTTATTACAAATTTACTCATATATGTTGTAACTGCTTTGGTGTCTTTATGCTTTACGCGTAGTTGTTCTTTCATTAAAGCTATTATTTAGTTTTTCTTTGGTCGCTTTGTGATTTGGTTTTTTTTTTATTGATCTTCAATTTATAGGCTCCATTATTTATTTATTTACTATATAAATTCCCCTTCTTGAATATTTTTTTTTGCACTTGCTATGAAAGCTTCAAGTTGGACCTATTCCTTTTGTTATGTGCAAGTATTTCTTTAGCTTATTCTTCCGGTAGAATAGGCTCTTAAATTAAATTACTTTTTCTTGCTATTTTGAAGATTACTTGTAATAGCCCTTGCGTAAGCTCGACACCCTAGCCCAGCGGTGCAATATTTAGAACACGTATCAGAAACTTTAAATTAAGCTCTTTTAAGAAATCGGGATCAGAGCATGTGGGTGTACTCGGGCAGAGGTTACAACCGAGCAAATTATTGGGCTGTGCCATGTTGCAGTAACAACATGGCAGAAGTGGAAGGGTACTGGCGCTAAACCCGCACCCACGAGGCCGAAAGATTTTTACCGTCCCTTAAACAAGTATTTTTCCAGATAAACCCTTTTATGTTTGAATGGTAAATTAGAAACTTTCAAAGGTCAAGTGAAACCATTATTTCGACTGAACGGGCAGAACATCTTGATTGATTTAGGATGGACGTGTTCCGGAGCTAAGAAACGTAACTGCGGCCGCATCTTCTATAAAAGGATACCTCCCCAAAGTAATTGTCGGCTGAATACGATGATCCTTACTAATCAGCATTGTCCTGTTGGTGAATGCTGAATCACCGTACACCCGGACCGGCACGGTGGAGCAAGGATGAGCACGGTGGAGCAAAGGCAAACACGGATGATTAGCAAATTATGCCGGAAATTAGGGTGCATTGTTTAATTCATTTCAGAGATTGTATCTTGGACAACGCTATTTCCAGCGAAATACGAGAATAATGAATTTGTACACTCGTAGTAATGTTGTATAGATATTTTAGCATACATATCACGTGAACGTTGGCGGAGGACGAAAGCAAATTAAGTCTGGTAAAGCACACTATAACGTGAACTCCAACTTCACTGTGTTGGCCTGATGGTATGCTAATTAGTTATTCTTTATGAATAACAATTATAGAGAGTTGGATCGCATCATACTCTATCACTTTTGTGGTGTCCAGTTAATTCATTAGTAGTGCTTCAAACTAGTTTACTTAAACGTTGAAATATTTTTTTTCTACAATTTATAATTGCTCAGAGCCTACTTCCTAGACATTTGAAGTTACCTTTGTTCTCGCAAATCATCATGGCTTATTATGAATATTTGAAGCTTAATCCTCCTGATCTACTCAGAGTGAGAAATCATTGGAAAATTTATTACTTTTACACGTAGAGTATTATCTTCCTGGAAAAATTTGATATAATATTGTACACTTAGAGAACAAAACCATAAAAGTAGAAAGTCCATTTTTTCAGTTCTTTGCTTTAAGCTTTAAGTTCGGCCCAGCCATATATACACATGGATGTTCCGCTGCCCTTTTGAATCTTAGTTATATAATTGTTCTAAGTGTCGACAATTGAAACTTGTCGATATTTATGCCATTTTTCGTAGAATCTCAGCAGGCAGTTCAAAGCGCCGCGTCGATTGATGCATAGCAAAGTCTGACAGGTATTCGGAGTGCACTCATTGGAAACCTAATAGATGAGAGCTGATATATATACATATATATATTTAACAGCCATAAAAAGCTAAGTAACGGAGAAGTGAAAAACAACAACTACAAAGATAAGTGGGTATAAAAGATGAAGTTTCAAAAAAAAAATGTAGGTAATTAGATAGAAAAAAATAGTACAGAAATAAAGGAATAACATAAAATACGTCGATAGCCAGGCACACACTTTTGAACCAATGTTAAAAAAAAAGCTTTTGCTGATGAACATTCATCAACTGTCGAAGAAAGTAGAAGGATTAGATTTCATAACTTGGAAGACCAGGGCAAAGAAAATTACAATAGGTAATGAAAAAAATATGAAGTGCTGGAATTGGCTTCAGAGTAACCGAAGAGGGTTTGAACTTTTGCATTGTTAACTGTCACTAAGAAATAACAGCTGAGGACAGATAGAGTTCTCAAGTTAAAGCACCAGATAAAGTAATGGAACTTTACATGTTCTTTATAATTTAGTAAAAATACCTGGCCAAATGTAAGATACATGAATGAGTTTGCTTTAGGCTAGCCTTAACAACATTAGTCTCACTGCATTGTTCATTTCACCACTCAAAACTAAAAGACAGAAAATGCAATGATAGGAAACACTTTTATGTAAAATATGGTTTTTTTTCGCAGTATTTTACAGATAGAACCTTCGCAAACAAATTCTAAAAGAGTACTAGCAGATGATCAATTATAAACATGGACAAATATTGAGCAATGGCAATGTTGTTTTCCTCGTTAAATTTATTCAATGGCTGCATGTTAATTTCCTGCAACAAAGAGCACTCTGGAAAAGTCTTGAGTAAAATGGTGCTGATGAGTGTACGAAGTGAAATGATTCCTAATTTCTTTTAGATTGAATAATTCAAAATATATAGTATGGTCAATAATAGGATATGAACCATCCTATAATGCTGATCTTCTAGCTTGGACAGCATCATTTTACATTAAGGTCAGGATTTTAGCAAGTACAGCAATACCTTAAACCTTTATATTAAGTTGATAAACCTCGCCACTCAAGCCCCGTTTGTGCCACCTGTGCCGACGACGAATTTCAGGTCGAGAAAGAACTGCAGCTTTACGTTCCCACAGAAAACATCACATCAGTCGAACTCCTCTCTCACTGAAAGTTCAAGTTGATCTGAATTGAGGTATCACCCCATCTCTTAAACTCAGAAAGCCTTTCATTGAATTACCCGCTCAGAGTTTTGATCAATTTAACCTAATCCTCTGTCACCCCAGAAAAAGTCCAATTACTGACGATTATGTCTGCTGTATGTCTTAAGTTTTAATTTAGATGGGTTCAGCCAATTCAATTGGATCACTATACTAACATTACTAATTGTGTTTTAGCAAGTTATTCCCAACCCTGAGCGTTTCACCCCTGCTGGTGATAAAACGTTAACTACTGGATCATTATCGAATGGTACCGCAAA
Source organism: Ambrosiozyma angophorae (assembly GCA_030567475.1). Classification (NCBI taxonomy): domain Eukaryota; kingdom Fungi; phylum Ascomycota; class Pichiomycetes; order Pichiales; family Pichiaceae; genus Ambrosiozyma; species Ambrosiozyma angophorae. The sequence continues at coordinate 193,546 of JAJLSH010000201.1, read as the reverse complement.
TGGACCTCAAAAAAGTACTCAACTCGCAACCGATACACCTGATAAATCTAAAAGTCAAACTCCTGCCCAAACTCTACTGAAATCTAGAACTGTATTTGTCCCAGGTTTAGAAAAACTGAATTTGAAAAGTCCTGTCACCAAATCAATTGATAAAAAATCATTGGAAAAAGCCAAAGAATTAGAAGCAAAAAAAAGAAAACCTCACGAAGCTGCATTTGCGGGTTGGAAAGAAGTTTCAGGTTTTCAAGATGGTGATGAATTAAGTAAAAGCGACGAAATTATGGATTTGTTAACAAGATCTACTTTCTTAGAAGAAATTTTACCTGAAGTTGCATATGGTGATTGGTATCATACGGTTGGTATTTTAATTTTTGGAGCATTGTTTTCTTGGTTATTTGGTCGTTTTAGATTTTCTTTGGGTCCTGTTTTCTTTATTACAGTTGTTACTGCCTTATTTTATCGTACTTCTATCAGAAAGTATAGGCATAAAATTAGAATTGATGCCCAAAGGGAATTTTCAGTTAATCAAATTGAAGATGATTTTGAATCGATGGATTGGCTCAATGTCTTTTTGGAAAAACTGTGGGTTCATCTGGAACCAACCGCAGCCAGAATGGTTTGCGATATAGTTAACCCGATGTTAGCAGATTTACCAATCCCTGCTTTTATTAAACAGATCTGGATTGCAACTTTAACTGTTGGTACTAAACCTCCAAGAATTGATAAGGTTAGAACTTTAGGTAGAACCGCTGATGATGTTACTGTTATGGACTGGTGTGTTTCTTATTCGCCGAATGCATTAGAAGATTCGACTGCTAAACAACTCAAGAACAGAGTTAATCAAAATGTTATCGTCAAGGCTAAACTTTTTGGTCTAACTGTTCCTGTAGTTGTTTCGAATGTTTCATTTAGTGCTAAGATCAGAGTCAGATTAAGAATGATGAGTAATTTTCCTCATATTCAAACCGTTAATGTTTCTTTAGAAGAAGCTCCAAAATTCGATTTTATTTGTAAACCATTGGGTGGTGATTCTATTTTCAGCTGGGAGTTTTTGAATATTCCAGGTATTTATATGTTTATTAATGAAATGATTGTCAAGTTTGCCGGTCCAATGCTATTCGACCCATTATCTTTTGAATTAAACTTAGAACAAATTATGAATGGTAGCGGTATGAATGGTGCCTTAGGTATTCTAGAATTGAATATTAAACACGCTAAGGACTTGAAAGGTGCAGATACATTCCACAATACCATTGATCCATACTTCACATTTTCTTCTGGTTCTAGCATTTTAGGTAAGACCAAGGTTGTGCCTGATACTTGTAATCCTGTTTTCAATCAAAAGCTTAACGTTATGTTAAAGTCTTCTGCTGAACCATTGGCAATTACTCTGTACGATGAAAATGAATCAGATGGCAGAAAAGATAAATTTATGGGCGTTACTTTATACGATTTAGATGAAATCTTGGACCAAGGAGAGTTAAAGAATATCACTTTACCAATTTTAAGAAATAACAGAGAAGCCGGGCAAATTGTCTTTGATATGAAATTCATGAAAACTTTACAAGGTTCTAAACTTCCAGATGGTTCTTATACTGCGCCACCTGATTTAAATACTGGTGTTGCTAGTATACAATTGTTAGGTGCTAGATCATTTTCTAAAGATGATTCTAAACCAGATCCAATTTTTGCTGAGTTATACCTTGATGGTGAATTGAAGTTAACCACCAGTGCTGTAAAGAAGACTAAAGAAGTCGCGTGGAACTTGAACGTTGAAGATATAGTCACTGATAGATCCAAATCCAAGGTTAGAGTTCTAATTAAGGAAAATACCAAGGCTAAGAAAATTGTCGGTTCAACTACTTTACGTCTGACTGATATTATTGATGCTTCTTACGTCGGTAACAATTGGTTCACTTTGACTAAAGGTATTGGCGAAGCTAAATTGGCCTGTAACTGGTCCTCTGTTGAGTTGACTGGTGTTGTTGGTGCGATGGGTTATTCTGAACCAATCGGTGTCTTGCGTATTGAAATTGAGAAGGCCAGAGGTTTGATAAATCTTGAAAAGATTGGTGTTATTGACCCTTACGTTAGAATTATGATCAATGGTGCCCAAAGAGCTAGAACGTTATCTCATGATTCAACTACAGACCCTGATTTCTATGAAGCTATGTATGTTCCAATTTCATCTCCAAACCAAAGAATTACTATCGAAGCTATGGATGTTGAAAGATCAACTCCTGATAGAACTTTAGGTTCTTTCCAAATTAGATTAAACGAGTTCATTGACTATAATGAAAGCGGCGAAGCAGTTGAAACTACTATGGATGAAACTAAAAAGGGTTCTTTAATTCACCCAAAGAAAGGTCCTCATGGACATGTCGATTACAAATTATCATTCTTCCCAGCATTAGCCGTTAAATCACCTGATGACATTATCGAAGAACAAAGAGCTGCAGATCTCAAGGCTAAGGCTCAAGCAGAAGCCTCCAAATTGGATGTTGATAAAACCAAAGATGCCGCTGCCACTGTCAATACCGAAAGTGATGCTGACTTCGAGGAAGATTCTAAACCAAAGGTCAATTTGCCACTTGCTCAAGTTGGTGACTATGATGCTGGTGTTTGTGTTTTCACAATTCTGGATGGTATTTTTCCAAGAGATGGTTTCTTACAGGTTTTCTTTGATAAGAATGGTTACCCCTCTTTTGAATCTTCTAGAGTTGGCCCAAGAAGTAATAGAGTCAACATCACTGGTGACTGTATGATTAAAGAATTAAACCAGTATTCCACTGTCACTATAAAATTAACTGAAAATAAGCATTCCAATATTACCAAACAAGGTCTTAAAGAAATTACCATTCCAACCAAAAATTTAATTGAATATACCTATATGAAACCAGCGATCATGAAGATAGGCGACGATTCTTGTAAGATTAAGATTCAAACTAGATGGATTCCAATTTTAATGGATGAATTACCTGCATCTGATTCAATTGGTAACTCAGGTAAATTAAGATTGCAACTTGTTAAAGCTAATGGACTACCAGCTGGTGATTCGAATGGCTATTCTGATCCATTTGTCAAAGTTTACTTAAATAGTAAGGAACAATTCAAATCAAAAACAATTAAGAAGACACTAGATCCCGAATGGAATGAAGAGTGCTCATTTGATGTTGATCGTAGAACTTCATCAATTTTAAGACTTAAAGTTAATGATTGGGATTTCGGTGTCGAACAAGATGACCCACTAGGTGACGTGCATGTTCCTTTGGCTTCTTTTGAGCCTTTTACAAAAGGTGAATGGATTCAACAAGTCTATAATCTTGCTGACGAAAATGGTCAACCTGCTGGTAATATCACAATCAGATATCAATTCTTACCTGAATACCATACTTTATTATCTGCCGAAAAACAGTTACCTAATGTTGGTGGTTTAGCTGTTGATGGGGCTGGTAAAGTTTTAGGTGCTGGTGGTAAAGTGCTAGGTACTGGTTTTGAAGGTGCTAGTAAAGTTGTTGGTGGTGTTGGTAAGGGGGCCAGTAAAGTTGTGGGTGGATTATTTAAGAAAAAGCATTCCTCTTGATGATTTGTTTGCTCCTTATTACTCGCCTCTAGCTATGTTTTTGTTTCTTTTATTATTCATAACACTTCAGCATTGTCTTATTAGTCAAAATTTTTGTCTTGTCGTTTCGGTGTACTCAGACCTTCTGTGCTTTTTGCAGTTTGCTTACTATTCTTCTTTTATTATGAGATACACTACTTTTTATTCCAGTTTGTACTTTTTACCTTCCTTGTTTTATTTTTACTATTATAATCATTATTATATAAAAGAAAAAATATTGAACTTTTGTGCAGTCTTTATCTTCTGCATTTTGTACTTTGAATGTTTGAGACCTATATTAAAGTTACTTCAAACTCTTATCTTGACTAGCATGTAGAGCGCCCGACAGTTCAAACCATCATTATTCAACTCTCAAAACTTTTAATGCAAAAAGACTTTTTAAACTATTAAATCGATCAAATTGGTCAAGTTAATGGCTATTGAACCATTAGGCCTAGATCAAAGAAAACAGAAGCTACTTCAAGAGGAAATGGATGACTCAACTTTAAAGATATCAATGAGCTAATTAGACGACTTTTCGATAAAGGACAAAACTTCATCCACCCTTATTAAGAGAAAAAAGTAGCTGTCGTAATTTAGCAAAAAAACGCATTCTGATGTTATTGAAATAAGTTTACAAACGACAGAATACTAGACTCAGATTAAACGAAAGGTAAAGTTAATTTCTGTATTCTAATGCCCATAAACTATTGTAACGGCAATTTTGCGCGTCAATGAAGGTTCTTGCCCAGCCATGAACCACTAGGTTCAACCAACTAAGCGAATCGATCGTGATTTCGATAATCATCTACCAAATCCAACATTTTAATACCTAGAACACTCTCACAAATGTCTACAGATAATTCAAAAGTATTAGCTGAGCTTACAGATAAACTATTATCGGCTTATAAATTCAAAACTGGAGTGAAACTACCAAAGAAACGTTACAAAGCATTAAGACAAATTTTAAACGATGATATTAAGAGAATAAACCAAATCCAACAACAAGGGATACCGCCATCACCTGGTGCCCTCTCATATAATGCAGTTGACGCCCCCCCTTCTGTAAGACCAATCAAAACATATTGCGATTTGACAGGGCTGCCAACTACCTATAAAAGTCCTCACAATCAATTAAGATATTACGATAAAGAATGCTATACCATTGTGAAATCTATGGCTCCTGGAGTTGATCAACAATATTTGGCTTTAAGAGGCGCAAATGTTGTTTTGAAATGATTTTTTTTGTCGTGATGTCAGTTTCATATTACTTTTGCAGTTTATATAAATCTTTTACTTATTCGAATGTTAATTTTACACTAAAATGTATTGTAAAAGGATCAATGCGTTGTATTCCATTCATCAATAATCTCTTTAATACTGGTATCAAATCTAGGGTTGTCAATTTCTTTATCCACATCTTCAGATATTCTGAACGGATTGCATATCAGACGCAAATAGGCTCGATGAACATCTTTGAACACATTAGAAAGTCCTATTTCAGTATTGCCGTTATCATTTTCTCTCCTTGAACAGCCAAGTATAATTTTAACACCCGTATTTGTTTCCATTCCAAACACAAAGACTCCATCTTGAACAAACAACAATTGATAATTTTTATTACTTGGAACCGCGTTAATGCTTTTTTGAGTTCCTGTAGCTGCTACAGATGGTATTGTGCCTGTTGCAAAAGGCGATTCAAAAACATCCAATGCCATATGCGATAAGAAGTGATATTTCAAAAGTTCATTCATGCTTTTGGGATCGTCAGAAAGACTTCCTGATTCGGGATCTTTTGTATTTGTTGTGTCGTTTGAATAATTTGTAAATGGTTGAATATAGAGTGGTCGGTCCTTAAACACATTGATAACAGTTAGTATGATCATGTTGCAGGAAGTATTAGATTCACAAATACTTACATCTCTCGATATGAGGGAAACAAAGAAAATGGTCATTTTGCGGGTGCTTTTCCGCTAGGAAGTAATGCCCACCTTAATAGTTGATTGGAAATGAAACTATTTAGTTGAAGTCGACGTGGTGAAGTCGATCGACCTCACCGTTGATGCGCCACGTTGCACACTTGTTTTTTGGAGAAAAGCTATTGAAGGGACTGAATATTCATTGAAAAACACGTACAACGGCACACACAACCAGTTACTGGCCTTCCACAAGTTTACAATGTCTCAATCCAGATACGATTACGATGAAAAGTCAGAAACGTGGCCCTACTTTGCCTTGACAGGTATCCTTGTTCCTTTGATACCAATTACTATTTCGACCGTCTCAAATCTGGCGTCTTCTTTTAAGTCAAGCCAATCTAAAGATGAACCAAAGGACTTGAATATAGAAACTTACAATGCGGCAGAAATAAAGGAATTTAAATCTAAAAGGAAATCAACTGGCTTCTTTAGTAAGAAAATGCTTTTTTTAATCATAGGCTGGGCAATGGCAATTCTTCTAATAATCAAAATTAATGATATTGAGGTTGTTGTTGGTGAGACGAATTTTGATCCATGGAAGATTTTAGGTATCGATGAATCGTCTGCCGATAAAACCGTCAAATCTGCTTACAGAAAATTATCCTTGAAGTATCACCCTGATAAGGTTGATACTAAGAATTTATCTCAACAAGAAGTGGATGATGTTGATGCTGCATATGTTCTGATTAATAAAGCCTATAAGGCATTAACAGACGAAACTGTCAAAGAAAACTTTTTAAAATATGGTAATCCAGATGGCCCTTCTGAGGTCCAACACGGTATTGCTTTACCAAAGATTTTAATTGAAGGCCCTGCTTCTCCATTTATTGTTTTATTGTACATTATATTGATTGCAATTGTTTTACCCTTGTTTGTAAACTCATGGTGGACCGGTGTTAACTCATACACTAAATTAGGATTACATGTAGATACAACTGGACACTTTTTAGAGGTTTTATTAAACTATAACCCTGCTAAAATGGTCACTGTTTTGTCAATATTTGAAGATATTTCTGAAGCACAAGAATTCAAGAAGTTAAATAAGTCTTTGACACCTCAAAAAGTTAAAAAAATTTTAATTTCTCAGTTAAACCGTACCAAACTATCAAATCCTAAGGATGAAGCTATAAAACTTGAAACTGTTTCAATTGCATGCAAACTAATTCTTGGATTTTTAGATTTAGCATCAACTTTTAGAAATATTGATATCTGTATGCAATTAGTTGAGGCTCACAGAGGTTTGGTTCAAGCTTTAAATATTCAAAATGATGGTTATATCAATAGATACAAACAAATTTTACAGTTACCAGGTGTTTCATTAGATAAATTAGATAAAACCCAGAAAATTTACACATTAGGTAAATTGCTAAAGAAGCCAACTGTTGAACCATCTAAATTTTTAAATGTTGATAATACTGAAGAAATCTTGAGTGCTGCATCTCACATTCCTTTAATTGAACCGTTAGAATGTACATTCAAAGTTCCTGGTGAAAGTTACATTCCTTCGCACTCAACTGCTCATATTGATCTAAGATTTGTAGTTAAATCTCCATCTCAAAGGTCTAAGCCAGATGTTTCCAAATTATCCGAAGAAGTGGTTAAACATCAATTGAAAGAACCACAAAGACTAGAAAACTTGAAAAATCCATTGAAAGTCGTTGAGGAACAACCATTGCTGAAGTTGGAAACCTTGCCTCCGTATTTCCCAGACAGCGATTACTTGAAGAGACATAACGGATGGGTTGCATTTTTAATAGTTCAAAGAGACGGAAAATTGGGAGAAATACCTCAGTACATCACCAGGGTTGATACAAAAAATTTGAACCTAACACAAGAACAATTTTTAAGCTCAGAGGCTAATGTTTCTGTTTTTAAATTCCAAATGACTTCACCAACACCAAAAGACGTTGGTAAGTTTCCGTTCAGATTAGCTATTAGAAACTTACTTCACTATGGTTCTGATATTGATATTCCAATTGTTATGAAAGTCGAAAATCAACCAAAAATCGAAGAAACTCGTGATTTATATGAAATAGAAGACCCCGATGAAGATTCAATTGCTGGCGCCTTGGCCCAAATGAGAGGTCAACAGGTTAAGAAAATAACAAACGAATATGAAAGCTCAGATGAAGAAGATGAAGATGACGACGAAAGTGATGAAGATAACGACTGGTCTGATATTGATACAGATACTGAAGTTGAGGAAGATGCCGTTGACAATAACGAAAAAAAGTAATTAATCTTTTATAGATACTATGTATATTTTTCTCTCCCTTGGATAAAAGGAAACAAGTTCAACTTTAATTAAATTTTTATAATTTTATTTAGTAAAAATTGTACAAATACAAAAAGTAACAAATATTATTCTAAAATATAGAAGTGCGCTCCCTTTAACCATTACCTCCACCTCTTCTTATAATCCTGTTGGTATATTCAATTAATTGGACGTTACCCTCAGCAGTAACGAAAAACTTTCTCTTTAATTTATCTTTCCAAAGCACAACGCCGATTTCTTCACCATAACTTAATAATTTCTCATACTCCATATCATTTGCAAAGTCCATATACAAATAGCCTCTGAAGTTTTGAATACGGTCTAGCTCTAATTGCCATAATTTAATTTGATCCACAACAGTAGGTGGTAATATTTCTAATTTATAATTAGTTATATTGGTATTGGTATTGGTGGGATTGTTATTACTACCTAATGAGGTTTCAAATTCCAGCTGCTTTGTCAGCTTTTCCTCAGCTAGTTTAGTCATGTTTGGATGAGCATGAGCTTCTAGATACTTAACTACTTGATCAGATGTTATACCATTATTCAATGCCATTCTAACTGATTCTCTAGTTATAGAGCCTGTAACCATGTTTTGAAATCTCGCTTTAAGATGAACAAATAGGTTTAAGATGGCAATCTGTAATGGTGAGGATGTATAACAATAGAGCTTGAAATTAGTTTCAATAATGATTGATCCTTCACTCGTTGTTTGATTGACGTTGTTCGCAGCATTTCCTATTTCTTGATTCAATACACTGGCTGGAGTTTGGAATGAGGTCTTCTCAGATGTTAATGTGGTAGCTAATCTAGTAGGATAAAACTTTCTTTTAGAACTGCTACGAGGTTCATAAATCAACCCAAAATCACTAAAATCCTTCAACATTAACATTTGAGTTTTGGATAACATACTAACCGGATAGCCTTGACCTAGTTCTAGAGATCCTAATATAAATATAAAATTTAAAATGTCAACAGATTTCATATTATTAGAGTTTTCTGACAATTTTAGATATTGTAATAAAACAGCCCAAATTTGAGCATTAATTGGCTGTAACAAAAATTGGAAACCACGGTTTGTAATTAATAGCTTTTTTAAAGTATCTAATGATAATACACCGTGTTCATAATCCGGATGATAATCAGCATCTAATACTTCTCTTTTTTCTCGGTCTGAGGGCAGTTCCATTAGACGTGCAAATCTTAATAATCGTAAGACATCTATACTTGGGTATTCGCTAATTTGAGAACCAACCAAAAAGTGTAAAATATTTTCCCACTTGGCCAAGCAATACTCATCAAGAAAAGGAATATCAAAGTGGCCTTCTTCATCTTCAAACATCTTACTCAAATGATTATTGTCTTGCTTTGGTTCATCTTCAGACGATGGAGTTGGCTCTTTTGATTCAATATTAACATTATTCTCAATTCCATTGGAACCGGCAATTGCCCTTCGGAAACTATCCCTAAAAGTTTTGTTCAAATGGACTGCAACTAAAACAGCTGTCTTCCCGGTTGCTGGATTGGTGGCTTGTTTTCTGGTTTCTTTTAGTAAATTTAAAGCTCTAAGTCTATGCATTGCCTCATTTTGATATATTCTATTAGTATTCCTATGATTTGAAGCATCGCCACTATCGATACTATCATTGCTACCTCTTTGTTTAATCCATTTGTTCAAGTCAGCTGATCTAACTGGAGTATCCTGGAAAATAAGGGTCATGATGTAAAATTTTGCAAGTGAAGGTAACAACCTGAATACTGCAAGACAAGTTTCAGGTGACTGGTACAATTGTGTCTGAACTGCTTCCGGTAAGTGTTCCAAATACTCATTGATAGTAGACTTAAACAAGTCAGTAGGCTCCTGTTGACTATCCTCAACCATTGAGGGAGTTTATATGTTCTATCTTTGTGTGAATATCTTTTTACTTCAACACTTTCGATCCTGAAAACCACTCCTTCAATAACGCCTCCCGCGCCACTGCATTGCCTGGAAAAAAAAAGTTTTGAATTTTGACAAAGATGAATGAGGAAAAGGGCAACTGACTGCTAAAACCACAGGGCATCCACATCAATAAGTTTAGAAGAGCTGCCATGGGTAAAAGAAAGTCTTCTGATTTACACACAGGCGATATTCACAAAGCAAATGGGACAATCAACGACGGATTCAATGATTTGTTACAACCAACTTTTAAGGGAAAGTCACTGACTGATCCGATCAATACAGCTGAAGATAAGTGGAATTTGTTACCGGCGTTTTTAAAAGTCAAAGGTTTAGTTAAACAACACTTGGATTCTTTTAATTACTTTGTTGACACTGACTTAAAGAAAATTATTGGTGCAAACGAAAAAGTTTTAAGTGATGTAGATCCAGAATTTTATTTGAAATATTTAGATATTAGAGTTGGCTATAAAAGTGGTGGAGATCCCACTCAAATCGAGGTTTTACTACCACCTCATGAGTGTAGACTTAGAGATTTAACCTATTCTGCTCCAATCTATGTTGATGTGGAATATACTAGGGGACGGAAGATTATTATTCATCGAGATTTAGAAATAGGTAGAATGCCTATTATGTTAAGATCAAATAAATGTATTCTGAATGGAAGAACAGAAAAAGAAATGGCGTATTTGAATGAATGCCCTTTAGATCCAGGTGGATATTTTATTGTCAATGGAACTGAAAAAGTCATTTTAGTTCAAGAACAATTGTCAAAGAATAGAATTATTGTGGAAGCGGATGAAAAAAAGCAAATTGTTCAAGCTTCGGTTACCTCCTCGACTCACGAAAGAAAATCTAAGACTTACGTTGTTACCAAAAATGGTAAAATTTATTTAAAGCATAATTCTGTTAGTGAAGAAATTCCGATTGTTATTGTTTTGAAGGCTGCTGGCATTGTTTCTGATCTTGAAATTATTCAGTTAGTCTGCGGAGATGATGCAGTCTACCAAGATTTATTTGCTGTCAACTTTGAGGAAGCTGCCCAATTAGGAATTTATTCGCAGAAAGATGCTTTAGAATATATTGGCAGAAAGGTTAAAACAATCAGAAGATTAAATGCACCAAAATTGACAATTTTACAAGAAGGTATAGAGGCTGTCGCAACTACATTAATTGCACATATCACTGTTGATGATCTAGATTTCCGTGAAAAGGCAATATATATTGCAATCATGACAAGAAGAGTCATTATGGCCATGTATAATCCAAAGTTAGTTGATGATAGAGATTATGTTGGTAATAAACGTTTGGAATTAGCTGGACAATTGATGTCTTTATTGTTTGAAGATTTATTTAAAAAATTCAATAACGATTTCAAAGCTAATTTAGATAAAATTTTGAAAAAGCCCAGTAGAGCTTCTGAATTTGATGCCTTACTTCATATTAATATTCATTCCAATAATGTTACAACTGGCTTAAACAGATCTATTTCAACGGGTAATTGGTCTTTAAAAAGATTCAAGATGGAAAGGGCAGGTGTTACTCATGTCTTAAGTAGGCTATCATATATTTCAGCATTAGGTATGATGACTAGAATTTCATCTCAATTTGAAAAATCAAGAAAAGTTTCAGGTCCAAGAGCTTTACAGCCTTCTCAATTTGGTATGTTGTGTACATCGGATACGCCCGAAGGTGAAGCTTGTGGTTTGGTGAAGAACTTAGCTTTGATGACACATATTACTACCGATGATGAGGAACTTCCTATTAAGAAATTGTGTTACATGCTGGGTGCTGAGGATATTTCTATTGCTGATAGCGCAACCTTACATACAAATGGTACTTTTGGTGTTTATTTAAATGGTACCATGATTGCAACTACAAGATATCCAAACCATTTTGTTTCTAAATTTAGGCATTTAAGAAGAACGGGTAAGGTTTCAGCATTTGTTTCAATCTATACAAATGTTCATCATTCAGCAGTTCATATTGCAGCTGATGGGGGGCGTATTTGTAGACCATTAATTATTGTTGAACAAGGAGATTCCAAAGTTAAAGAGCACCATTTAAGAAAATTAAAAGATGGTGAATGGGGGTTTGATGATTTCTTGAATAATGGATTGGTTGAATATCTAGATGTTAATGAAGAAAATGATTCATTAATTGCATTATATGAAAGTGATATTGGGTTGAGTACTACACACTTAGAAGTCGAGACGTTCACTGTTTTGGGAGCAGTTGCGGGTTTAATTCCATATCCACATCATAACCAATCACCAAGAAATACTTATCAATGTGCTATGGGTAAGCAAGCAATTGGTGCAATTGCGTACAATCAATTTAGACGAATTGATACTTTATTGTATTTAATGTGTTATCCACAACAGCCAATGGTGAAGACTAAGACAATTGAGTTAATTGATTATGACAAATTACCAGCTGGACAAAATGCAACAGTTGCCGTCATGTCATATTCAGGTTATGATATTGAGGATGCCTTAGTCTTAAATAAAGCATCAATCGATAGAGGTTTTGGTAGATGTCAAACATTAAGAAAAAACACAGCAGTTTTAAAGAGATATCCAAATCATTCTAAAGATATAGTTACGGGTATGAGAGTTAATGAAAACGGTGAGCCAATATTTCAACATGGTGCCTTAGGACCGGATGGTTTGGGTGAAGTTGGTATGAGAATTCAAAGTGGGCAAGTTTACATTAACAAATGTGTCCCAAATAATGCACAGGGTAGTGTTGTTGGAGGACCTGAACAAAACCAACAACAACAACAATTTAGAGATGCGCCGATGGTTTATAGAGCACCTGAACCAAGTTATGTTGATCAAGTTATGATGTCAGTCAGTGACAATGATCAAGCATTAATTAAAGTTTTACTAAGACAAACTAGAAGACCTGAATTAGGTGATAAGTTTTCTTCTAGACATGGACAGAAAGGTGTCTGTGGTATTATTGTTCAACAAGAAGATATGCCATTTAATGATCAAGGTATTTCGCCAGATATTATCATGAATCCTCATGGTTTCCCATCCCGTATGACTGTTGGTAAGATGTTGGAATTAGTTTCTGGTAAGGCTGGTGTTTTAAATGGTACTTTAGAATATGGTACTTGCTTTGGTGGTTCCAAGTTAGAGGATATGTCTAAAATTTTAGTTGACAAAGGATTCAATTATTCAGGTAAGGATATGCTATATAGTGGTATAACTGGTGAATGTTTACAGGCATATATTTTCTTTGGGCCAATTTATTATCAAAAATTGAAACATATGGTATTAGATAAAATGCATTCTAGAGCAAGAGGTCCGAGGGCAGTTCTAACAAGACAGCCAACAGAGGGTAGATCAAGAGATGGTGGTTTAAGATTAGGTGAGATGGAAAGGGATTGTGTTATTGCTTATGGTGCATCTCAATTATTATTAGAAAGATTGATGTTAAGTTCAGATGCTTTCGATGTTGATATTTGTAATTCATGTGGTTTAATGGGTTATAATGGTTGGTGTCCTTCTTGTAAATCAAGTGAATCCATCATTAAGATGACTATACCTTATGCTGCCAAATTACTATTCCAAGAATTAATTTCAATGAATATCGCTCCAAGATTAAGATTAAGTGACGTTTTCTAGATTTTTGCTGTGTGTACATTATATTTATAACATAAAATTATTATTAATAAAAGTAACTAAAAAAAAAAAATATGCAAAGAACAGTTTCACCGATTAAGAAAAATTTATGTAGACAAGTTTAGCTAAAAATACTAAAATCATTGTAAGATTTTACGAAAGGGAAAGCAAAGAAGGTAATACAGAAAAAAAAATTAGTTATCTGCCTGAGTATCACCATAAACTAGAGTATAATCAAACCCTAGTTGTTCATACAGCTCTTTCATTGTAAATTCATTACTCTCGCCGTTTTCAACATCATCGCCATTCTCGGACTCCAATTCACCTTTTTCGATCTTGTCACTTATTCCTTCTAATCTCCTTTTTTCAGCGAATATCTCCTTCTGATCATACTTATCTAAGTTTTTAAACTCTTCTGACTCAATATAATCTTCTAATCTATATAATAAATTTTCATCAAATTCAAATTTTTTCTTTCTCAACTTTGATTTCTTTTGACGTTCTCTATAACTTTCAATACCACCCATTCTCGAAATTTTTAACTGTGCTTCATTTAATAAATAATTGGATGCTCTTTGAGCGATGTTTTCCCATTTAGCGATTAATTTATTCAACGTTTCCTCTTCACTGCTTTCCCTATATTTTTTAATCTTTTTTAACTCGTTTAACTCACTTTCTTTTGCTTTAATTTGAAATTTCAATTTTTTTAATTCGTTAGCCTCGTCTTGTTCAACCTTCTTCAATCTCATCTGTAAACTTGGTTTACCACATCCGTTAACATTACTATTATTCAAGCTGAGGTGAGGATTGGAAAACGTTCGTAGTGAAACTGGTGAGGTAAATTTCTTTAATCTAAGAGTGGGAGTTTCAAATTTCTTTTTAATTTTATCGGTAGGGGGGGGCAGATCTGGTATTGGAGATGAATTAATTGAACTAAGGTATAATGGAACGGGGGCACTAAAACTTCTCTTTCCTGGAGTAGAAGGTCTATTGTTTTTGGGTTTTCTAAGTAAAGGTGATGACTTTTTTTCTGATTTTGAATCTCTCACAGACTTTCTTTTCTTTGGAATAATCAGTTTTTTGTCTAAATGTGGTAACTTCGGTGGTTCATGTAGCTTACTTGGGGTTGGAAAGACCTTTCCATACAGGTCTTCCTGCTCAGATAGAATTGATGATTCGTTCAAAAGAAGCGAGTTGTTTGAAAGGTCTGATTCTATAACAGTGGTATCGATATTGTCATTGAGTTGATGGGCCATCTTGGACTGGTTTAACTGAGCTGTTACAGCAGTTTACAGAGCAAAAGGCAACGCCATAAGACGCGTCGAAGTCGGACTATCCGGGAACATCTTAATAATCCGGTATTTACGGTAATACACCACCATCCAGATTGGGGCAATATTTCCGGTTGTGGAGAATTTGTAGCAAGAAGTTTCTGATTCACTAATGGTGTGGCCGATACCATCAAGTATCTAATGTTATTTAGTGATATGTACTGCTGAGTTATTTTTGTTTTTCAAATTTTCAAACTTTCGACTACCTTTGACTCAGGTATACCGATAATAATCACAAAATCGAGTATCGATTTGCGCTTCCATTACATTTCCTTGAACTCCTTTAAATGAAAAGCGTACATGTTTAAAAACAGTCAATCCAAAATGTCAGTAGACAATTCAAAATATCCAAAATTTGATCCAAGCCTTCACTTAATCATTGAAAATCCAATTAAATTTATTTCAACGATTAAATTGACAAATCATTATAATGTAAAACAATTACCACATTTAGAAAAATTTTCAAATTCCTTCGGTTTATTTACTGATACCTGCATAGATATAATGAGATGGGAATTAAATGGCTACTATAATAAAATATCAACCAAGTGCAAATTTACAAAGAGGAAATTAGGAACAACCAAATTTGAAAGTCCACAGTTAAAGGATTGTAAAGGTGAACTACCATTCACATGCTCTGCCTTAGCTAATGATATTACTATTGAAAAGCTATCAAAAATAACTGGTTTCCAAATAAATATTTCAAAGGATTATGAAATTGCACATTTCATATCGTCATCTAATTCAAATAATTCTATCAACAATTCTAGAAGACTCATTAAAAGGAATAAGTCAGTTGCATATCCTTATATCATATTAATCAATTTGAGCAATACTAATATGCTACCAAAGGGTTATGCTATCATATTAAGCGGTCGAGTAATCGAAAATTTATCAAATGAAAGTAATAAATTTATATTGTGTCCAACTTATCAACCAACAAATCTCTTAACTTTTGAAGATGGAATATTTCAAAAAAAGAAAAGAGATACATCGTCAAGTAAATTTGCAAATGCCAGGGATAGTTTAATTGAATGTTGTAGTGAATACCCCAATAAAAGGAATGGTAATTCAAGTAATTCAGGTAATATTTTGAAACACCGTAAAATAACCAATGAAGACGTGAACAGCATGGTGTACCAGAGCGGTGGATTCAAACAATACCAGGAATTGTTAGCTGATATCTACAAAGACAAAGGTAAGGGAAAGGATTGACACTTCGTACTACTGCAGGCGATACTTGTATAAAATCTTAAACTTCAACTATATTTCGGGGTCACTGTCGCTCTAGGGGCCTTCGCCTTTCCTTTCTTGCCTTCAGAAGCAATGGGACTAACAATTAACCGCAACCCACGTTCACACAGTACACGGACTAGAAAGAGAAATGGAAGGAGTGGTTTGAGGACATCGAGAGCTAATGGTGACTTGATACGGCTTTCTGCGATCTCAAGACAAAGTAGAAGAAGAAGAAGACCAGACAGTACAGATGATGATGATAATAATGATGAAGATAGCATTGGATTGCAATATCAAGATATCTCAACAATAAACCCTGCTGATAGGATCAGTGATATATCACATTATATGAGATTAAGCAGAAACAGAAGGAGAAGATTGAATTTCGAAAGAAGCCCTTATATTAGAGATTCAAATCCACCATTTTTGCTCGATGAAATCACAGTTTCAAATAGTATGGCGAGCCATAATACCGCAGGTGAGAATAGAGCCCCTACAGATGAAGTGGATGCACTAACTTCTGGCTCAAGCTTATCAGAAGCGGTTGATAGTACAAGTGAAAATAACCAACAGAATGAAAGTCTAAGTCATACAATGACCACTTTACATGAAGCTGCATTACAATGGAGAAATACAATCATATCCGATCGAACACGGCCTATCTCTTATTCCAACTCCACTATTAGACGTCATGCTGGAGAACTGGTGAATAACTTAATGGATTTGATTAGTCTGACTAGTGGAAGAGGAGGTTTGACTGACCTAAAGGAATTTAAACTTGATGAAAGATACAAGCTAACTGAATTTAAAGAATTCAAAACAGATGAAGATAAGTTTACAAAAAAATTTATTGAGAAGTTGAATCAAAAGTCTCGAGAGAAATTTGGGAGATGTTTGCCTAGTGGAGTTATATATCCTGTTTCGAAAACTGTCGATGATATCAACACGGATGTTGATAATAACGATGTCAGTAATATTGATGTTGAACTCATCCATAAAGATTCACTGGTTTCAAAATTTGATTGACCTATTTTTTGTTTAAATTATTAATTTGGGAGAATAGATTTACTTGAGTTATTATTATTATTATTATTATTATTATTATTATTATTATTATTATTATTATATATTTATGTATTGTCTGAGGGGTTGATATTTTAATTGATAGCAAGCGCGATTCTATCTTTTTTCCATTTCATTTTTCCTGTATTCTTTTGGACTATAAAGTAGTCCATCTACAATTAAGGTTAGTTGAATAAATAAATAAATAAATAAATAAATAAATAAATAAATAAATAAATAAAAAAATAAATAAATAAATAATGCAATTAATCAGAAGTAGAAAGACTGATGCTGTCAAATTTTTGCTTCCATTCACATTGATCTTTAAAATCACAGTTTTTGCAAGCATACTTGATAACCGGAGGATAAGGATCTCTTTCCCCAAACCACAATTTCATACCAGTTTCAATAACTTCCTTTGCTTGAAATTCGTCGTAATTAAATTTTGATTGCTGAAATATTCCAACACCATCGCTGTAATAATCAACTGATATATGTGGTTCTTTTAAAAATCTTGATAACGAATTGAACATTTGTGCCTCTCTTGCTAAAAGTAAGGTCAGTGTTGGTTTAATTTTCCAGTCTTCAAATATGAATTGAAATCTTTCAGGAAGTGATTGCTTGGTGATACCGTATTCTAAAAGAGTATTTCTTAATGTGTACTTCTCTGAAAAATTATTTTTGGGGATAGTGGTTAACATCTGTAATATCTCTTTTTGAAAATTATCGGCTGAATTAACGGTGTTATCAACGTCAATTAGTGCTTGATAAATTCTAGCTTCATCTAAGTCGGGTCTGACCTTTATAATACTCTTAACCTTCTTCTTCAATGCCAATTGGTTTTCAACAACATTATCATCAAACATTTCAAAGCCAATGGATTCACCCTTTTGAAGTTTCTTAAATTCATCTATCATATAATTATTCTCTAACATCATTCTAATTACCATAATTGGATCTAATGGTTTTATTAAATCTAAACCTCTAATTGAAAAATTAATGCACAATAACAAATAAGTTAATTTCTCATCCTTGGATAACACACTCAAAAATTTATAATAAAGAGAAACTTGTTTCATATTATTGTCTTGAGTTGCTACATCAACTCGAAACTTTCTAGCTCTTGTTTTCAACTCTTTAACATTAATGAATAAACCAATCCATTCTTCGGAACTTTTTCTGGAGCATGCTATTAATTCATCAACATTGAAGTCTCTTTCTAAGTATGCTTTTAAGGTTTTTTGATATTGGCAGAAACCAGAGTATTTATCTTCTTCAGATCCTGCTATCGTTAAATCATCTATTACTCCGCTAATAATTATATACCTTGAAGTGTCTACTAAAACATTATATGGGTTCACCTCCTCTATTGATTCTATCAGTTTTCTATTTAATTTGTCATATATTCCACAAATTAGAATTTCTTTACATTTTCCAAACTTCAAGAGGTCTGTAAGTCTGAGTAAATTAATATTCCATTTTAATGTTGTCATATCTGCAGCAGCTTTTGCTGGCTTCGGAATTTTTTCTAGAATGTTTAGCATTTGCTCTGTTTCTTTGTGTTTAATTTGTTTCAACTCTTCAGTTGAAATTGTAATTTCAACTTCTTCTTCTGATTCTTCTTGTTCCATAGTTGGTGATGCTAGTTTAGTTTCTTTCGTCAATTCGTCTTCTATCTTGAACGATGAGATAGGAAATTTAATTATTGAGTGTTCTTTGGTATAGGCTTTAACTGTGTTTGTGGCTACTTTATTAGGATTTTCAATTAATATACGTGGTAAATCTCGAATCATCTTCGTTTGCCTTTTATCTGTGATTTCAGTAATCATGTGTTGGTTATCGTTAACCACTGAATTCTCTTGGGCTTCCGCCTGATACTTACCTCTTCCCATCACTTCACTAAGATCAACATTTTTTTTCTCTGTCAACTTTCTTCTTCTTCTCTTTTTAAGAATTTTAACAGCTTCAATAACAAATTTGTTATCTTCGATTTCAATAACTTTATCACTTTCTTTCTCAATGTGAAATTTCTCCTTCGGATGAGTTAATAATTCTTCTTCATAATGAATCCTTGAACCCCTTTTCATAGCTTCCGATCGCGGTTCAATATACTCTGCATTTCCTTCATTCCAATACAATCTATAAATTGTCTTTAGTTCACACCAAAGTGAAGGAACGATTGAAGTCACAGAAAGCCTAGGATGGCCTGATTGAGCAGCCCGGAGCTCATACGGAGTGGCCTGCGGCCTGGTGGTTTGGAGCCCACGATAGGGAAGCAACTGGGCAAGAGGGTTGCCAGTAAGTAGTGCGGCGGTGTGGCTATATGTTATGGGGTTGTTTGCGGCGGGAGGGCTGAGCAGCTCAAGGATTTGATTATCTGAAACTTTAGACTTTTCAATTTGAGTAACAGAAGTTGAAGTGGCCAGAGGGAATTGATTGGGGATGTTAATTTCAAGGGTGCGTGTGTTGACGCGGGCTATACGATCTTTAATGGTGGAGTACGCCTGATATCTAATCTGGCTCGAGAGCATGGTTATGGACTAGAGCTTCTTATTGTCATGTCTTGTCTTTATATGATGGCCCTAATATGAAAACAGATCTGAATGAGACATCCGTGCACCTGGAACCCAAATAGCCTGTCAAACATGTCTGAAGTGTAACAACGGCTACAAAAAGAGCAACAACAACTACCGCAGATGGCGCTGTAACTAATTGTATTATCAGAAGAATCAATACCAAATATGTCTCAGAAAATACACAAAACATATCAAAAAGGTTCTTCATTGAGACGTTCACCTATGAAGCAAGGTTTGCTTGATCTTAGTCCACGAAAGAGACATAATAGGGAAAGAGTATCCAGAGAAAGAGCAGAATCACTAGATTTTCGTTCTAGTAGGCAGGCTTACCAGTACAAATTATTAAAATTCTCTTCATTTATCAAATTGCTTCATCATTTACGATTGGGACTCAGTTCAACTAGTGCAAACTTAGATTATCCTGATTCTGCAATTATGAGTGTTTTTTTCAATATTCTAATGTTATCTCAATACAACTGTTCAAATTTACAATCGAAGCTAAATGAAAATGGAAATTATTCTCTAGTTCCTTTAAATTTACAAACTTTCACCTACATAAATGATCTTTTAGATAAACTAGATAATTGGGATAAGGTTGGAGTAACTAAGAGAGATGAAAATGATTTAGAGAATATATTTCATGATAATTTCCAATTTATGGAAGCTAAAAGTGCAATAGCTGGGTTTAGAACAATAAACAGAGTTATTTACAATGAATATACTACATCTGAAAATCAGTCAAAGAGTATTAAAGTAAAAGATGATGATGAGTTACATTTAGATAACATTGATAAGAAATTTGATTTAAGTTTGATTGATAAAAGTGATCTACAGACACTATTTTTCAATCAAGATAATTTTTTTGGTAATATGCCACTTCTAAATTCTTCTATTAAACCTTGGAATATATTTAGATGGTATTTCAAATGTGTTTATTTAAGAAATACCTCAGAAATATATAAATTAAATGTTGACATTTACAGAAAGTTAATTCATTTGATTATTAGATTATATGAACGGGAATTCAATAATGTTGAAAAACGAATAGTGAATATCTCTTCAGATTTAATAGATGAACTTGCCGATTCAACAACGTTCCATAATAATTTCAAAAGCTTATGCAGGCATTCTACAGCCAAATCTCTTGAGTATTTTCTAGATATAGCTCTTGGAGAAATTTCTAGTTTTGATAATGCCTATCCACTTTTGAAAAATGATAACAAAATAGTCGTGGGATCAATTATACTTAATAATACAATTGATGTAATTGATGAAGATAGTTATCTAGGCACGGAAACAATCCCAATTAGAAAATCATTGATATTTTTACATGCTAGATATTTAACAATAAGGCAAAATGGATCAAGTTTAAATCTATTCATATCATCCATCTCAAAAAAGTTGTCTCAAGTTACCTTATCTGATTTAATTGAATTTTTTAATTATTCAACTGATAGCAATTGTGATATACAAATAGATTTTCTATTATCTATAAGTATGCAATTAATGATTGATTTATCTGGCATAAATGATTTTAATTTGATATTTGAAGAATGGAATATTAAGGAAAGTGTGATTGTTCCAAAACTGTATTTTGAATTGATTATAAATAATTTTGCTAATTATATTAAAAGCTCAAAGGAAGCTGAATGGGACAATGAGGAAAGAATTAAATTTGATTTGGATTCTAAAAAATTCAAATTCTTAATATATTTTCAATTGTCAGTTTGTTATAATCATAATTGGAACTCGTTAAACTCCTCTACTCAATTAACTTTGAAGGAGAATTTGTTGAATTATTTAAAACAAATCGATAACGTCTATAAAATTAGTGAAATCAATTTATTCCCACTATTTAATTTAAAACTAGTTATTAAGGTCGATAATCTGCACTAATGTTTTTTTTTTGGCCGATTTTACCTTTCTTTTCTCTTATTTATATACTTATTACTTGTAATGATATAATATAACGTAACCGCCAATAATGATTGAAGAAAAAAAAAGGAAAGAAAAAAATATCTGTAAACCATAAACAGTAAAAATTGCAAGCATCCATAAAATTATACAAGAGCCTATACTCTACTCAACTTTCAAATGAACCGCCGTATCCATTATCTTTCTAACCGACAATATATGAAAAGGCACGACATTTCCATAACTACCTTTATCTAATTGAAGCACTTCATCATCTGAATCATCAAAATACCCATACTGAACATTTTTCTTCTCTTCTTCACGAACACCTGTACCGCCATTTTGTCCATCATAATAATCATCTCCATCCCCATAATCTCCATCTTCGTCGTCATTTCCATCTACATCACCAAATTCAAAGTCTTGTTCACTTTTCTCATTTTCATTATTACTATCAAAGTAATATTCATTTAAAACACTTAAATTTTTAAATTGTTTTAATATTTTCTTTAACCATTCATTCGAGTTAACACCTGATTGACAACTTAATAAATTAACTTCTAGTATATTACTCTTGTCTACTGAGTTGATTAAGAATCCTGTTCGTAATGGTATACGAATTGGTTGATTTGACAAAGGTTGTGCCACTTGAAATATTATTCCATAACATTCTTTAGAGATTTCAATTAAATTTGGTGTTGACAAATTCGATTCAGTCATTGCTGCGGTGGGTGTACCAGCATTACTTTGTTGATCATTAGGTGACGATATTAATTCATATGATGGTGTTTGGATTATACCTGGACTTGCTTCAAATCTAGTCTGTGTTGGATTGCTCGTAGTATTATTCAAATTTGGTATTGGCGTATTAAAGGCTTGTGAATTAGTTGAACCAACTGTGTACTTGACTGAATATAAATCTTTCAAATCATCTTTTTTTTTGTTTTTTTTCATAATTCGTCTAATTTTATCTGACAATATCAAAGTTGAAGATTCAATTTCAACCGTTAAGACAATTAGAGTTAGTTTGTTATTATTCATTGATAATCTTTTCCATTCGGTCAATTCATCATCTGGTATGACATTAGCCAATCTCGTTAAAATAATATAAGATTTTGAACAATTGTGTTGTAATACATAATCCAGAGTAATTTTCATAATTTGATTTGAAACTTCTTCAAAATTTTTTGAAAGTTTATTAGACTCATCAATATACCAAGTTTTAACAAAATTGATTGAACCAAATTGATCTGTCCAACTTGCCACACACCATTTTTTATCGATTGATCTTTCATAGCAAACATGTAAAAATAATTCATCATTAATTAGATTTTTAGCAATTGGTTGTCTGGTTAACATGAAATAAATCCGACTTGGTAATTCTTTTGAAACTGTAACAAATGGTATTCTATTCTTCAACGCAACCTCAGAATTGGATGAATTTTCAGATGGACATAAATTGTATAAATTTAGCGATAATCTTGTAATCTGTTCATTAGTCCATATAGAAATATCTCCATTCTTCGGAAAAATCTTATCAATTGAAATTGACTTATAAAATACGGATATGTCCAAATACTCTTTCGTCTGAGATACACTCTTTTTCTTTTTCTTTCTTTTATCTTCACTACTATCATTAGCTTCTGAATTCATTTTTAAATTCAGCATCGTATTAAAGTAATCACCAACTATGCTCATCTCAAGAAGAGTGCTCAAATTATCGGATGGTGACCCAAGCATTAATAAGATAGGGGAGGATTTCTTAAAATTATAGCTTGATTGAATTTTCGGTATAATTAAACTATTCAATAAGCTTTTAGTATTTTCCCAATAAGATCCAGCACCATCGTTTAAATCCACTTCTAGTATTCCATTATCATTAAGTAATTCAATTGAACCTAAATTACAGCTATTATAATTAACTTTCAAACTTTCAATAAATTCTACCGCAATTCCTTTAACCGACTCATTTAATTTTGGTAAAACAGTCAATAATTTGAAGTCTTTAATACCATCGATTGGTTTTAGATCTAAATATTTCCAAAATGGTATCGAAGTTTGTGATATCTGTAAATTATCATTCAACCTTTTTGAATTAATTATAGTTGTTGGAATCCTACTTAATGAATTGGATGAAATATTCAATAACGTTTTATTATTAGATTTCTCTCTTTTACTAGGCGAAGGATGAACTATTGAATTGGCTTTATTGTGATAATCGTTATCTGGTGGGTTAGAATTAATATTAAATAAAGGGGAAGTAGTAGCAAAACTTGGATCATCAAACTCCCTGAATAAATTAGAACTATAAGTTCTAGCTTTTTGGTATCGCGATTTACTCAAGTTTGGAACTCCGGTTGTAGCTTTTGAATTTGAAAATAGACAGTCAAATGGTTTATCTCGTTCCGTCTCATTTATTGGTTCTAATAAGGAAGCTATTGACAACTTATGAACACCTGGAAATATCTTATTCAAAATGAATTCAAAGTCATTACCAACCATCATAGGAACATCTTTAGATTCATTAATCAATCTAGTTTGGTAATTCGAATATAATAAGATCTCTTGGAAGACAGGTAATATTGTAATTAACGAATTTTTTGGAATTTTTGGATTTGTGTCATATAATATTTTAGTTGGAATTGATGATGAGGATGGTCCTTTTAAAATCCAATATAACCAATTTTGAATCTCATTAGAATTAATACTTGTAACTGGCATGGTTGGAGTAACTGGCACTGGTGACGATATCCCAGCTAATGGAGCGGGCGTACCAAACAAGTCATTCTTGATTGCTAACATTGGGTATCCTACTCTTTTAACGCCTACACTCTCATAATCATTTGAAAGTACACCCTCATTATTTACTTCTTCCTCTTCTTTGGCACCATTATCATTTCCTTTTTCCCCTTCCTTTTCTTCTTCTTCTTCTTCTTCTTCTTCTTCTTCTTCTTCTTCTTCTTCTTCTTC